>VWZG01009713.1:671788-815847 GCA_013396735.1 Grallaria varia
AAACTCACTCCCCGGCCTTGGCTGAACAACGAATTCATCTCTGAACAGAGGACCATTTTACAGAGGTGCAGTATTCTCATTTTTAAGTGATTTAGGCACCCACTAGAAGTTTGTGTCATTAGAAGTCAATGCTAGGCTAAAAGTGTAGAACAAGTTAAGGAGGCACTTTAGACTCCTAAAAATACTTGAAAAGATTATCTGATATCTGAAAAGAAATTACAGACATTTTCTATTACAGATATAGCTCAGCTGGATTGTGCTCTGCTGAAGTTGAGTAGATCTGGTCTGGTACAACTGAATGAAAAAAAATTTCCAATACTTCCCAGCTTGTCAATCAGTTCTAGCAAGTGTCCTGCTCTACTGCTTCGTCTTGGTAGCCACATTACCCAGGCTTGTCTTAGCACACAGTAGCATTTCTTTTTTTTCCTCCTCTACCCGTCAGTTTGGAAACCAGGTTCTAGTTGGCAGCATCTTCCTCGTGTGGGTAACACTAGGAAAAAATGATTGTTAAACTGTAGATGCTCTGTTTAGGGAAACAGAATCCTTTCCCAAGGATATATATCACTTTCCAACTTAGTCATGTGCACACCCATGCCTGTGCACGAACTGCATTTCTGTTGAATGATGCACACTCCCATTTCGTTCAGGTGGAGTCCTGGTAATATCTAATAAATATCTGCTTCTAGCTATTTTTAAGAGTATGCTCTGAATCACCTGCTGTTCAGCAATGTATCCAATATGTAAACAAATTCACTTAAAACCGCTGTATGGATAAGTACTTAGAGGAGCTGCAAAGAGCATGCAGGATAAATTGTTTGGAGAAAACTTCTACCTGTTTGAGCAGAAAGATTCTCTAAATGACTCACGCTCCTGGGGGACTATGCACTGCCCCAAGTTACTGCAGTGTTTACTCTTCCCTGGGACAAAGTGCAGTGATGCAGGAGGTGGAGGAGCTGCAGCGAAAGTGGTTCAGCAGAGGGAAGACCTCTTAGCATGTGTTTGCATAAGCAGCACCACTAGTTTTAGCCAAAGGTTGGGGAAAGCATAGTCTCGTCCATGGCCCTGCATTTGTTCCTGCCGTTGCTTTATTGAATCAGAAATATCACCTGGTTGCAACTTCACTCATTTATCTGCCCATTTGAAGTGTTGATCAGGTACGTTCAAACGGGAAAAGATGTGGCATGTTTCACTGCCTGTGTCCGGAGCAGGGTCCGTGAGATCTGGGACATGTGGGCATCCTTTGCATTTGGACATATGGGAGCTCTACCTGAGCAAGCCCTTTGAAATTGGGCCCTAAGTGTTTGAGTGAAACTTTATGTTATGAAAGGTCCCTGGGTAGTGTCCTTTGGGAAAGGGCTTAGTGCGCTCATTTGCATCTCTATACCCAGAATGCTTTTCCAGCTCATTGCTGTTTCAGAGCCGCACTGGTGTCAGTGCTACAGAGCAGCTGAGAGTGGCTTGATGTGCTTCTGCATGCTGCTACTTTCCCTTTGAGCAAAAGAAAGGATGGTCTGTCTGGAAGGGGAGGATGAGGCAAAATGTCCCTATCTGCCCCCACAGCACGGGTAGTCTCCTGGCCACCCAAACAATCGGCACGAGCTGCTGAGAGGACAGATGCTGGTTCTCAAATTCGTAAGCTGCCTGCAAAATATCGTCGCGCTCCCAGGCAAAGACGCAGCTGTGTGAAATTGCCAACCTTTAACATGATCCCACCTCCCCGCCACAGACACTTCGTGGCAGCTTGGAGAAGTGCTGAGGGTCTGGAGATGTAAAATCCAGACTCCTGTGTGTGTTACAGGAAGAAAATACAGCAGATTCTGCACTGAAACGTCAAAGGTGGCAATTGTGAGTCTATCTGTTAATGTTAAAAGCACTGGGGTCAGGTATGAGGGCTACAAAGCATCCTAGTGTGCTGCAGAATGAGAGCCCAAATGGAAAGAGCCTGACCAAGTGGCCATCAATTCCCTTCCCTGACAGGCAAGGGCTGCGCCCTTCAAGGAAATATACTGGTTAAAGACATACCCTTGAAGATTCAGCGTGTAATGATTTGCAAGTTGTAGCCTGAGATAACTCAGAGGAAGTACTATATAAATGTCAAGTTGCTCTTAACATGCTGGTGGTGGTACTATACACTGGTGGTGGTACTTTTTCAAGGAATTGTCACTGAAGTAAAATTAACATGCAAAAGATATGGCAAATCTACTAGCAAATTATGTAAATATTTTGCAAGGGGCAAACTTTCAGTGCCAGGCGTGAAAATTGGGTCACAATTCCCATTAACAATTACACAGCCTGCGTGCCTAATTTTCCAGGCACCATGCTGAAAATTCACCCCACGTTATGGAAGCAATTAATGGCTTAAAATTCTTTTTAGGCCAGTAAATGTGTAGAAGTGTTGATAGCCTTTTCTGTGTGGCATTTAATGAGCTATAATCTGATAACTAGATTAGATTGTTCTCTCATGATATCGACAAAGATTGTTTTATATCATTATTATTGCTATTTAAATACTACAGCGATGCCAGATGCAGGGATCAGAGCCCTGTTGCGCTAGGTGCTGTACAAATATCTGTGAACATGTGGTCTCTTCACTGAAGACAGATATAATAACTACTTTGCTATTCTGGTCTGCTTAGGCACCAGGGAAATGCTGAAGGTTCCCACACAGTATGAATCTATTAAAAAGATAATCTGAAGCTATTTTGGTTTCTCATATAGAGGATTTTTTTTTTCCTTTTCAATGCTTACACATGACTTTCATTAGCATTAAATGTGTGTGGAGGGAGAGTCGCTCTTAACGTTTGTAGCTCTGTACCTATCCCTTTCATATCAGTTAAATCCCAGCGAATATAACTGTTTAGTAATTGTCTGGTATTTAATTAAAATACAATAACCCCTTTCCAGAGACGCCAGTTGTGAATCTGGTGGCCCAGTCATAAAGATGCTAATTTAATGAATATTCATAAATCATGAATATTCATAGAGTGTCAGGGATGTTCTTTTGTACCCTGCTGCTATGCCAGGTCTCGCTGGCACAGCAGACGGCACATGTTGAAGGAGCTTTGCTCCTAGGGGAGAAGAGAAATATTCACGCTGGTGAGGACTAGTGTCTGGGTGTAACTCTGAGTGGAGGTGCTGGAGAAGAGGCGACGGCTGGCGAGGAGCGCATCCGACCCGCCAAGTGGGATGCACAGTCTGGATGTGGCTACCAAGCGGCAGGATGTGGTTCTTCGCAGGGCTATTAATACTTTTATAGCTGGCATACGGTTCAGGCAAAAATGTCATGGTCAACCTTTGCAGCCACAGTGGCTACAGCCACCACTATTTCCACCTGGGCAGAGCCTGCGTGCTGCAATTCCCAGTTACTCTTGCCCTGGCCAGGCTGCACATGGAGAAAAAGGACTGTAGGAAGCTGCCTGAAAGCACAGCAACTGCTGCAGGTGGTAGGTCTGGCCTGTCCAAGGCTGTGAGGCTGAGAGGGGTTCATGCAGGAAAGTCTCTCTTAACTGGGATGTTCCAGATTGCTCCAGAACCACTGGGACGTTTCCCCAGGGATTCCAGGGATTTGGCAGCCTCTTTGGTCACTGACAGTGACCCTGCTGCAATATGTGATCCTGATCTTGTAGCCAAATATTTCTTACATGATTTTGAGGTGTGTAGTGGAATTTAGTGCTACATCTCTATTCTTAAAAAGAAAACAGTCACAGGAAATTGTGTTTTGTCCTGTCACTTGAGATGCTACTGGACAAAGTCAGCGTCCCTCCGCAACATTCACAAACTCCATGCTTTCCTCATGACACGTTTTTAAAGAAACTGGGTGTTTAACCTGTCCCTAGGAATCCCTCATATGCCTTCTAAGAAGCAGGCAAGGTTTCAGTTGCCCCCATACTTCCAGGTGGATGGCTGAAATATGCTTGAATGCAAATGCTGCGCGCCCTTATGGTGCCTGTGCGATGCCAGCGAGGCGCTTTGCTGCAACTTCGCGTCGTGAGGCGCGTACCTTTGGGTGCGGAGCAAGCCCGCTTCTCACCCTGCTGCACGCTGCTGGGATGCAAATTTGTTCTTGTGAAAAAATGTCAGCGTGTAGAGTTGAGCTGTTCACTTTGGCAAAGCGTGGAGCAGGAGCGAGCGCCCGTCCCTCCGTCCGGGCTGAGACGTCAGACAGTTTGTGAGCCCTGAGCGGCAGCAGCGGCGCTCAGAGACCCTGCTGCCTCTGCCCCAGGACCGCTGCAGTGCTCTCACTTTGTGCAAGGGATCCTTGCAACCCCCTTATCAACACTTCAAATGTGTTTGCAAAAACTGGCAGGGAAAGGAGAAGGGAAGAAGAGCTGCTGGTGCTATCTAAGAGAGCTCTGTTTTCTCTGGTAATTTATTTCAGCTAATACACTTCTCTAATAGCTGCCGGCTCCAATCTTTGCTTACATAAACGCTTATTTAAAGCTCTTATGATCAAATCATTCATCTGGACTCAAACTCGCTTCTAAATTCGTGCATGTAAATTTTATTCATGGGCCCAGCTGTGTTCGTGCCGAATTTGCATTTGTGCATATGAATGTGTTGTTTTTTCCCTCTGTCAGCATACAACCACAGGCTGCAGCTGAAAATATGGACCTAGATTTCAAAAATTTTAATGACCATACACTGAAAGTTTTAGTTCCTTTTGCCGGAGCTGGTAAACTTGTCTGCATAAGCCTTATCTTTATCCTTTGCTTTAGGGAGCTTGCTAGTGTATCTGTCTGAAGACTTGCTTGCACGTGGTGTTCAAATAAAAAATGAGACTTTGTTTTGCCAATATGGGTATTGACATGAAAGGGCAATTAACTTTTTGTCTTGCTTTTTGTGCAACTAATCCTTCCTTCCTTCCTTCCTATGTTTGTGCCACATCAGTTTGTCTACCAAAAGCTTGTTTTGAGAAGAGCTGAAATTTATTTTGTTTGGAGGGGTGGCAGGGGAAGAAATCAGTGCACTGGAGGCTGGGAGGAAAAATACCTTTCTGCCTCTGCAAGCAGTGTAAATAAATACCACTTAGAGAAGGAAACAGTAAATTAGTCTTGCAGAACAATTTGGATATCTGACGCATGCAGCATGAGTAACCCCACTTAGTGCACTACCAGGAGTGTGAAGCTGCAGGGGTGCTGCAGGTTCCCCACAGCTGTTCCTCAGAAGAGTCTTACAGGATACTCTTCCGGGTGGTATATGTGTAGGATTTGGTGGGCATTTGCCTTCTGCATCTCCTATTCACTATAATGCTCTTTCCTCATTGTCTGAGAGGGGATTACATGGGAACCCAATTAAATCAGCCTCTGGTAAAAAGTTTGTTGAATAAACTCACAGTAATTTCTAAAATTTAAGTATTTACAAACTTGTTAAAAATCAAGAGCCTTCGTAATCTGTTGAGTGCAAAAGTACTGCACAGCAAATCAATTTGGAGATACTAAAACTCACTCAAGATTCTGAAATGGGTAAGCCAAAAGTTAGCATAACCCTGAGTAGAGCAGTGAGTGAGTCCAAGGGATCCCAAATACTTTGCAGGTAAGGGTTCTTCTGCGGGATATTATTTCACATAAATTGCTTCTCTACCTTTTCACATGTCATAGGCTATTTGTTTGGGCATGGAGTTTAAGTAACAGTGTAGCTTTTATCCTGGGAAATGCAGCTGCAAGTCACAAATTGTTCTACATAAGTGAAGTTGTTTATCCATTTTCAGCGCTAAAGTGCTGCAGAAGCACTGTACGCACTGGGAGTGAAAGGCACAAAGATGTGAGGACCCCAGCATCATCCTTTACTATCCTTATAATTCTCTCCTTCTATGAGAAATATTGGGCACTCATCACTTTACTAGAGACTTGGGACTTTGGAAGGAAAGGCACGGTGGTACTTGCTGAGCTTGTGAGAGTCTGAGGGTATTTAACTTCCTTTGGCATCTGACAAGAGTGTGGGAGTTTTGACTGATGACGATCGGGAATGTCACCGGCATGTGTTGGAAGCACACTTCCCCTCCAGTAACAGAGTCACTTTTGGAAAGCTTTAGCCGAAGTGGTTAGACTAGGGTTGAACAGTGATTAAATGACAAATCTGGAAACAATCCTAATTCTGCTTCCTTTGCTGCTTAAGACTGTTTGTGCAAGATATGTGATTATATCAGCAATGTGGTATAGGAAGCTGGACTATTCCCCACTTGAACAAAAGTTCTGCATTTGAGATGCTACTCTGCTGCTTTTTTTTTTTTTTTCCTTGTCTTTGTGGTTGTGGTGTGGGTTTTTTATGGCATGCTGAGCTGTAGCCTGTTGGTGTACAACTGACTTGACAGCAGCACAGAACTGTGGTGTCCATGCAGTGGGATTGCATGCAGGAAAGCGTGGAGGGTGGAGTGAGAACTCCTTTTTGTCACAGTTCACACTATGTTGAGGGCTGCAGAGCATCTAGGATATATCCCCTGCCCTGTGGTTTTTTGCCTTCACAATTTTTGATGAATGAGTTATTCCTTGAGATGATACCACTTCTCTTCAGTGCAGTCTTTCTCAGTGGGATAAAGTCCCAGCTCTGTAGCCTTTGCTGACAACGTCCGAGTTGCCCTTAGTCATAGAAATACTCTAAAATTTGTCAGTGTGACTAATTGTTGTTGTAAGATTTCATTATTAAAGCTTTAATGAAAAGATTTCTATATAGAGGTATTTTGCATAGACTTCTCATATCCTTTTGCTTAATAATCTGAAATAAAAGCTTATTTAAAAAGGGCCCAATTATGTACTTACTGAACGTTCCTAACTTAGTTAAGGTTTTCAATGGGGTGTCTTCACCCAGAATCTTCTCCAGCTTAGATGAGAAACAGAAGATAATCTTCAGAAATGATCATTTTTTTTTGCTTTAGAATCCAGTAGTGCTTGTTTGAAGAAATAGTAGTTACAGAAGGGAAAATGACAGTCTCTTTAACATATACTTAAGTATGGTAAGTGCAACGATGAAAGCAGACATAAGGAGTGAGAAAGATATAAATGGAAAGATTAATGACAGCATTAATTGATTTGCATCTATCATGGAGAAGTTATTTGCAACAAAAAAAAGTAGCAGTTTGTGAAAGGCAGTGCAGTAACCTAATTCTCATCTGGGTATTAAACTGAATACGTGTAATATTTCTACGGTTTCACCTGCCTCCCTTCCTTTTTTGTTCTCTGCTTTGGTATTTACAATGCACTTTTGTGTTCTTATTCATGGGGTGGTGAGCAATGCTTTGACCTCTTTTGCACTTCAGCCATGAAGCATGTGCCTTACCTTGTCTGATGAGTACAGCAGTCTTTGCGCCATTTAGAGGAAAAAAAATTATCATTTGTGCAAGCAGGTGATGCAAATTATTTCTTGGAAAGTATTGCAGAACATGACGACTATCGGATATTCTCATTTGTGTTTTGCAACTCCCTATTCCCTTGGTATCCAGGCCTGAGTTCACCTGGGTGCTCAGGGGGCGTTTCCTGCCCTGTAAGCACATCTGTGCGGTGGGCGAGCTCTGCACGTCACCTGGAGGGGCCACAGCCCCGCAGGTGCCCTCGGACCAGGACGGCAGCTCTGCCCCCTCTGCTGCGGGGCATCCCTTTGCGGTTCCAGGTAGCAAACCTGTAGTAAGGATCAGTTCGATGCCAGCTGACACAGAGGAAAATTGGGCTTCTCTGAAGCTGCGGGGGCTGGGCAGGAGGAGCACAAGAGTTATTAGACTGACACAGAGTAATTGCCGGAAGCGGAATTTGGCCAAGCCTCGTGGTTCACGCTGGGAGCACCTCATGCAGTTTATATTACAGTTATAGATTTTTCTTGTGATGTTGCTTACCTTAAATGACCATTGCCTCCTTAAATGACCATTGCTTGAAAGACAGCACGTAATGAGATAATGTTCATCCTGACACCTTCCTGGGTAATGGCTCAGTGTTCACTCAGGAAAAAGAATTCACTCTAACCAAATTACCTCTACAACAATCTTATGCTTTCTTTTTTTTTTTCCTCTTTTTTTTTTTTTTTTTTCTTAGAGGGCTTATATCCAAACACTATCCAAACTTCAGGGAAAATCTCACATGTTCACAGTCTGATTCAATAGTTTGCAAAGAGAGCCCATGAAACAAATGGACAAAACTGCCTTGGCTCAGTATTTATTCATTGTTCAAAAAATTTAAACCAACAGAGGTTTTCTTGCCTTTGGAAAGAGATGATCTTTATGATAAATAATAGCTTTTCCTTTAAAAAAAAGGTGAACATGAGTATCAATTCCAGAAAACCAAACTGTTATGGCAGTGAGGCCATTAGGCTGCAATTTGTCTTATAACAGATGTTGTAGAGTCTTGTCACTTCGAATGCTAAAACAGATGGGATATACACTTGAAAATGTACTAGAAGTATTTAATTTCCTTTCCAGCACAGGAGATTTCATCTCTCCAAGGTCTTTGATGCTCTTCACCTGTTTGTTAAATCCTGTTGCATTGGTTGGTATGGTTTAATCTCCTTGGAAAGCTTTGTCTGAGTTTATGTTCTAGCACAATTAATTTTGAATTGCTTTGGTTTTGCCAAATGAGACACAATTCAATTTCAAGCTGACTTTTTATTAACCCCTTTCAAGATCTCTTGTAAACTTGCTATTTTCACCATAGTACGGAACTGTAGAGGCAACACAATATCTGGCACTAATTTTCAGCAGTTATGAGTTAGCACTAGCCAAATGCATACTATATATGTCTATGTATTAAAACAAAATCCTAGGTAATCTGTGATACTCATATGCACTTTAGATTACAAGGTTAACATGTTGTAAGGTTGTTTACCATAACTATGATTTCTCATCATCTGCAGGAAGGCTCAGCTGAATCCATTGGACTCCATATCAGGTTTTCTAATCCAATGCAGATGCTTTTTCAAAGTCTAGGGATTATCAAGTCAATCCCCAGCTGAATTGGGAAGTTGTTAAGTGAAAATGACAGTCCTATAGTGGTGGAGGAGCAGGGGTCTAAAAATTTTGAATGATTCTCCCCAAGTCTCAGAGCGGGAAACTGGGAGAGCAGATACTGACTTTCACAAGCTGGATTTGGGTGCTTAACCTGTGAGTGCTGAAGAACAGATACTACAGGCAGATCAGTGCTTGTGCTTACAGTTCATACCAAATAATCTTATTTTTCCTTTTTTAATTGACTCTCCATGTAAGACTTCTATTTGTTTTCATAAGTCAATGGAAAAACCCTCATAATACTAACGTCAGTTCAATTCTTGCTCTGATGTAAGATGTGCATAATACTCTGATAAAAATTGCTTTTATAAATGTCAGTGTTTAGACAGTTAGCATAAAGTTCAGCACCCTTAAAGTGCTCTGTGCTAGGGGCATCTTGGGTCTTTCCCAATAAATTAGGAGATTGCATTGGCTGTGTCAAATGGCATTCTTTAGCACGCATGTATTTAGAATCAAATCTAGAAAGAAAGGCCATCAAGAATGCAAGGGACCTTTCACTGTCTTGGGCATGGCAGCTTCATTCTCTGAGCCCTGGAAGGGTAGCTATGAGTATAGCAGTTCATAAATGCTTTTTTCTTGTTGTTCCTTTTCTTTCTGGGCTAGCAATCCCAATTTTGAAAATCAGTAAGTCAAAGCATTTTTATTGTTTTTTCCTTTTTGACCATTTTGATGAACTCATTTTCTAGAGGGTAGACCATGGAGCACCTATTAATGATTCCTGTTATGTCACTGGATGCTTTTCTGCCTTTACTCCTGCCTCACCAGTTCAAGTTAAGTTTTTGTGATGTGGGGATAAAATTTAGGCTATTGTAGGCTTTGTACTGACATGAATTTGTATTTTTACTGGATTTCCTTGGCATAATACTAAAGTCAAAACCAATTAGACTGTTTTCCAAAGAGTTGCATGCTTTGGAAACAAAAAACTTCAGGGATTGTTCCACTGCACTGAGCTCTTTGTTGGAAATAAGAGTTCAGAAGATAATTCCTGAGCTAAGATGGAGAACAAGGTATCTTTCATGTAGCTACTGCGGTTTCCAGTTCTCAGGTGCCACTTGATTATATTATTGCCATTTCCAACTTCATGGTCTTGGTGGGGACTTGGTAGTTTGCAGAAGAAAAAAAGAAAGTTACCATTTTAGGGAGATGACAGTTGCTCTCAAATTTTATTTTCCTTTCCAATTGCATGTGTGGGAATTTGGTATGCTACTGGTTTTTGGTTTTGTTTTTGTTATTTTTTTAAAGTTAGCTTTCTCTTGGATATTACTCTGAAGAGTAACAATTCAAAGTAATAAAAGACCTCAGATAGCTTACAGATGCCATTCTTTGAAATGTACACAAGTAGAGCAAAAGTTTGCCACCTCAGAACATTGCCATCCTCAAATAATTTGTTTATTAAATAAAATATTGATCTCATGTCTACCTAAGCTTTTTGCTGTCCATACTTCTCCCATGAAGTATTTTTAATCATCTACCATGTGAGTCAAGTAGTAATTCAGCTGTTAAACTTTGCATGGCTGAAAAGTTATGGTAAGAATTTATTAGCAGCTTAAAATGACTCAGAAAGACAGCAGGTACTCGAAGCCAATATGATTTGTGTACCATTAAAAGAATTACAGGGAGAGTAAAATTGTGTAAAGTTGCCAAAGACTCAACGGAAAATCTTATAAGGAAAAAACTGTAGGCCTTTTTTCCCTCCACCATGGTTAAGTGGTTAAAACAATTTAAACACCAAATTTAAAATGAGTAAAGGAATTGAAAATCACGTGTCCATGCAATGCAGAACCTGTTGGTAGGTTGGCATCTAAACTTTAGAGGCCACTTCTGTAGAAGCCATTTAGCCAAAACCAAAACATCTAATCTTGCCTAAACCTCAGAAAATAACTGGTTTAAAATTGAATTACAAATGGGAATGCGTTTTGGTATTTTTTTTAATATTGCCTTCACAGCAAGAATACAAAAGCAACTACGTGCATAAAACACTTCTCTGCATTCTAAATATAGTAGTGCCCACTTGAATATTTCATACAAGAATAACCTATAAAAAAGGAATAAATGCAGGCAGTGATGATATTGGTAGGATATTGGTTTTAGATGGAACAGCTTTTAAATGAGTAAATGAATACCTGATAAAAGAGCTAACTGTGTATGAATAAAAATCTGATAGACCTGTGTTTTGTTGGCTGCTGGTTGAAAACTTTTAAAACAGAGACAGTATGCCTAAATTTAGATTGAAACAAAAATCTTGTGCGTGTTTCTGTAGCTTAGGGGGTTTTTTGTTTTGTTTTTTTTTGCAGCTGACCAGTTCAGCTGTGATGGGGTGCTATAAAAGGGAGATGTAAACACTGCCCTGTTGTACACTGAGCCCAAGATGGATCAGGCAGCGATGCCAGGGAAGAACTGCCCCTCCTCTGGCAGGGGGAATAGAATGCACTTTGGTGATTTTGGTCTAACTCTCTTTGAGGAAATATCCAGGGTCATGTCAGGCAACCGCTTTCCTTCCCAGAGGTTCACTCATCTGAGGTCCTGCAAGGTTTCAGGCTGCTCCACTGACACACATTGCATTGGCACGGGATTGCCAAGGAACACAGTGTGGGATGCGCTAGGTGCAAAAATGACACCAACCTGTACATTTCCTCCATCACCTAGCTCAGATGCTCCAGTTATGTCTCAAAGGATGTTCAGAGTATGAAACTGAAAATGCTGGCAGGAACTTGACACAGCTGAATGAATCGAACCTGAGGCTCAGGCCAAAGTGGCAAGGAATGCTTGGGACTGCCTTGACCAGGACCATGGCACGTTCCCTGTGTGCAAGATGGAGATCTGCTGCGTTCCTGGTTGGGAATCTGCTTTGTAACTCTAGCAGTTGGTGGGGCTGGGGAGGACCAGTGGGGAAGAACCTGCTATGTGAGAAGGACTGAAAGTTTAAAGCTTACAAATTTTTGACCGAGTGTCTTGAATTTGCTGCTGCAGCCTAACAAGGGAGTATGAAGAAGAAGTGAGATCAATGAAGATCATTGAATAGATAATATAAAATAAAGATGAGGACATAGTCTGAGGCACAGACTGCAGGGGGAGAGGGTGAGAAAGATCTCATGAAGATGTATAGACATAAAAGGGTCTATGATCTACTGCAAAACACCAACCCAGAAAAGTCAGATGGATTAGGATTTTTCTGAAATTAATGAGAGTTTTATGTTCATCTGAAATTTTAACTGCTTGCAAACATCTCCTGTGGGAAAAATCATAGCGAGAAATGGGTGATTGAACAAGTTTTAGGAAGGTAGTGGGGTTTAGTCTTGATCTTTTTTTCTTGTTTGTTTTACAGTATGGAGAAATGCGTGAAGAGGAAGAGCTTTTTCATATTTTATATTTTAGACAATGAAGGTGAAGTAGCTGAGAGTACAAAGGCAATAGACAAGTTGGGTGCAATTGAGCATGAAATGAGATTTCACAATCTTTGTGAAGAGATGAGGAGGAACAACAATGTAAGAAAAATGGACTTGGGAGAATGATAGCTAAGATTTCTCCAGAGGCAAATTTAATAGCTGAAAACAAAGGTGAATTAGCTGCCACATCCTCAAAATGTGATATTATGGCACAAGCACAGAAAAACCCAAGACAAAGATTAGCTTGGCTAAAAAGCTGGGCTCTGCACAGGGAGCAAGAAGAAAGTACATCAAAAGGCAAGAATGAGTGTGCTAAAATGGCACAAGTATGGGGGGATGAAAGGAAGGTCCAGGCACTTGGTGCAATGCTAACTAACTACTCAGAGATGCCAAAGTGAGGAGGAATCATCCTCAATATACATTAGTAAGAGGATGATCTAGGCAAGGATTGCTGCTTTGCTTACAGGAGAAAGCAAGCTGCTAATCGAAGACTCTGAAGAGTCTTTTTTAATCCTTTCCTTCTTTTCTTTTGGAGATCTCGCTAAGAAAGTTGTTTGCTTTCTTATTTGTAGTGCTGTTAAAACCAACGGAAAAGGGAAACGATCTTAGCCAAAAATAGAAAAGACTAAGTTAGGGAGTTACAGAGGAGTCGAATATTTTCAAATGGACAGGTTCTGATGGACTTTGTTCCAGGTTATTTAGGGGTTTGCCTAAAGCAGTCTCAGAGCCATTAGTGTTTTCTTTGCGAGCTCATTGGAGATAGGTGAGGGACCAGAGGCAAACATAGTGTCTTTCATTTTGAAAAAGGAGAGGACAAGAGTTGTCAGAGCTTTACAGACTGACCAGTGTTAACTCTAGACCATGAAAAAATTCGAGGGGAGGGGAGAGTGTGGAGGAGGGAAATCAAACAAAAAAATTTGAAAGTAGCTGAAGGATAACTAGCAAGTGAAAAGATGGCAGCACTGATTTGCCAAGAATGAATTGTCAAACCACTTGGATTTCCTTGTGCAGCAGGGAAACAGACTTCATGGAAAGGGAGGAAACAATTGACATTGTCTCTTGAGTATCGTGAGGTCTTTTAAAGTTGCTTTGCATGACATTCTCTGAATCAAGGGAAACCGGGGCTAGAAGAAAATGCTGTTAGGTAGAAACAAAACTAGTGGTAAGAAACAGCTTTGGAGAATGGTTTTTAGGAAGATGAAGTAGTATCAAAACAGAAGTATGTGTTGAGGAGTGCTCTAAAAAGCTCAGCTGTGTGCTCAGCTCTCATTGGACCATGAGCTGAGCAATGCAATACTCATTATACATTTTAAATTTACAGAAGACTGAAAGTGAGGATGGAAAGGTTTGTGAATAAGGAATGGCCTTGAGAAATAGGGAAAAGGGTCTAAAACAGTAGGTTGAAACTTAGTAAAATAAGTACAGAAGAATGGTAGTTCAGCAGAAACAATAAATTGCAGGAGCACAAAATGGGGAACAACTGTCTAGACAGCAGTACTTTGGAAAAATTACAAACCAAGCATGAGGCAATGTTGTGCTCTTGCAAAAATGGCAAATATCATCTTGGAATTCATAAACGGTAATATAATCTGGAAGACGTGTGAAGTAACTCCTCTGCTGTGATTGTTTTGGGGAAATGTTCCCAGTTCCAATGTCTGCTTTGGGGATACCCTTGTCCTTCTAGGAAGATGTTGACCGCTTGGAGACAATCCACACAAGAGTGATGGGCATGGTCACCACGTCCTGACAAGATGTAAGGGCTGTCATGGAGACACGTGTGGATGGGTGCTCAGGGAAGTCTAGCTCAGGGAAGACTCTTGTGGGGTCCTACTAGTAGTCTTCAAACATGCAAAAAGATTGTGCAGAGAGAAAGAAAGAGGTTTTGTTCTGTGTAGGAGGAAATGAGATGAAATAGGTGTGAGGAAAAATTGGATATTAGGAGAAAAAAAAAAGGCAGTTTTCTGATAATTCATGCCATGAAATTCTGGAACAGACTGTCACCTCTGTGGCTGCAGGCCATTAAGAAGAGGAATGACAAAATGTGTAGCTGGTTCTGTCTTGGAGCAAGAAGTTTGCCGACGATCTCCCCAGTCCTACTTTCTGCAATTCCACAGTTTCTCTGCTAATGATAACCATCCATCTTCTGTAAATACTTGGAAGGGGTAAAATCACGGTGGAATTGCTGTTGTGCTAGGACTTTTGAGAATTTCTGCTACAACAGGCATGGCTGTCAATATCAAAGTGAGATAGAAAGTGCTTTGGGCAGGCACTTTGATCCAGCTCAGGCCTATAACAGATGGCAAAAAGTGATAGGTTTTTCCTGCTGTTCTGAACCTCCTTGCTGTATGTTTGCAGATAATTAGTCTGTCTGTCTGCGACTGTGTTGATGGAACTTCTGAGTAGTACAACTAAATGATTCAAAAATCGTGTAGTTTGGTGCTGGTGTATCAAGTTTTAAATCAGGCTAAATTATATTCTTTTCTTGTTATCCCAGTCAAACTGCTCGTACTCCTGTTAAATTCCTTCACTCTGATTTTGATTCTCAATACCCCAGATTAAAGCTCTTTATCCATACCTTCATGCTTTCTCTTTTGCAGTTCCACTGCAGATTTGCATAGCAAAGGAGATATTTGTGTTTCTTCTGACCTCATCTATATTCTGGTGCACAGCGTGCACTTATATGATAGTTTATTCTGGGATGACGAACAGATGCAAAAGTGTCTTCAATTGTCTCTGGAAATTAGCAATGGTCAATACATTCTGCAAACACAATGCTGGATGCTGTGGTGCATGCAAAACATGCGTGGCAGGCAGAGCACATAGCCTTTTCCTGCCTCTAGCACACTTCATTTAATTTTAATAGTAGAAGGAGATGTGGTATCTTTTGAACATAGATATCCTTGTGGGCTAATGTAAGGCTTGGACAATAAGAGTTTTGCATAGGAGAATTTGGCTTAACCTGTCAGTCTTCCAGAGATTAACAACTTCATCAGCTACTGTTGATATTGACAGTCAGTTGCTAGGCTACATGTTTACTGCTAAATGAATAGGCGACTTGGGGCCAGTGTGAATATTCAACAGATTGGCAAATAAGTAAAACGTGCTGTGACTTGATTTGTTAATTATAGTCAAAATAAATGGCTGTATTGATGACTATGATTTTACACAGCATTAGTCCTCTGAAAACAGCAATTAAGTCTGCCATGTAAACATATATCTTGCCTGTGACAAAAAAAAAAAAAAAAAAAAAAAGCAAGCCTTAAACAACTGAATACACCACTCCAAACAGTTTCACTAGGAGTCCTGAAGTGCTTACATTAGTTAAATTATGTCCTTGGGTGTTTTTACACCTCTGACTGAAGCACAATATTCAGGCAAGGTCTGGATTTTGAAAAGCTTTCTTGTTTGTTATGTGCAGTGCTACTTATGGTCAGAGTTTATCAAAAGGAGCATGATCACACTTGAGGGAGAAAACCCAAGTAGCTGGATTTCAGGAGGATGTTTGTTTTTTTGGGATTTTTTTTCTCCCAACATTTTTTCCTGTAGGGAGAGATCCGAACATGAATTTATTACTCTATATGCTCTTTTCTTGTGAAAGAGTTCTTACACATATACCATGTTATTGTGTTCCGGTTTATCAGCTAGGTTAACCAGAATTCACTTCCCTCAATTCGTACCATTCTCTTTTTACATTTTAAACTGCCAGTATATCAATTTGCTCCTTCTGTTTTTCAAGACTTGCACACGTTGCCAGGTGCACTGAGTATTCAGCACCACTCATTGTTCAGCACTGCGTATGTGTAGGCAATGACACTGTTCTGGGATATATGGTTCAAAGTTGGAAAACACTGTTCTCATTGCTGTGCTCAACTTCTGCTGTGGCACTGGTCAAGTTTCTCTTTCAAGCTTTGGCTCAGTTTTGCTATCTGTAATAAATAGTTCTTGGGGGTTTTTCTCCATAAATAACTGCAAGCCTAAAGACCATTGAAGTTGCCAAATACACCCCAAGTTTTGCAACACAGAAAGAGGTTTTTGTCTTGAGAAAAGCAAATGTGTTCTTGCGTAGGAAAAAACAAAAACTACTTTTCCTAAATAGGTGGGTGTTACCTGTACGTCTTGAAATTGGGTTTGAGTTTGGGCCAGCAATTTTCTTTTCCCCAAAATGTGGTAGAAAGGAGCTTCCTTGTTTCAGGCCTCATTTGTGTCCTGATGAACATCTGTCCTTCTTTGTAAGACCTTGAGTAGTTTTCTCCTGTGGTCTCACTGTGTGAGTCTTTAGGAACAAAGTGGTAAAACCAAACCCCTGCTGACCCAGTCGGATCACAGCTGGTCTGAGACAGAGTGGTACCAAGTACTAGAGAGGAGAGGGAGTTTTGCCTTTTATTTCTTGTGCTGTTGAAAGAGAAACCACCCAATGCAGATGCTTAGCTGGCAGAAGTTTGGAGAAAATCAGAGTGGAAGAGTGTGAGGAAACTAGAAATGGAGTAGAACTGGAGACTGAACTGAGAAGCTTGGAAGGCAGCAAATAAGAAATGAATGGTGTAGGGAGAGCTCCAAAATGAAGAAATAGCTGGGAGATGGGTGGTTGCACTGATATTGATTTGTTGGAAAAAAAAGCCTGAAGAAGAAAACAGAGACTGATAATCAGCTGCAAATACTGTTTGCAGCTATATCTTAAGGATGTGAGATTAGTGCTCTCTTTTAGCACGTTGTCATACATCTACATGGTATTCATCACCTTTGACACCAGTGCAGGTTATGGAGAAAGCTTGCAAACCACCCCCAGGATCTAAGCAGACTGTTACAGTGAAGGAGCAAGGTTCTGGGAACACTGACAGCTCTGTGAATTCTGCAGTGCTCCACAATGATTAAAAAAAAAAAANAGTTACCAGGGAAATCATTGAAGACAACACAAAGAATATCAAGGTTCACCTTGAATGCACTAATGTTTTGGACCTTTCACTTTTGAATGCTTTTGTGGACAGAGAAAAAAACTTCAAAGGAAGACAAGGATGTTCCAAAGCATTGAATGGCGTTACAAAGTGGGTGGTAGACCAGCGGAGCTTGCTGCCAAAAGACATTGTGAATGTGACACGTTTACATGTTTAAGTTCATGAAAGACAAAATCAGTGAGAATTACTAACTGCATGTAAACTATATACGGGTCAGGAAGTCTCAGAGCTGAAAAGAAGGGGAAGCTGAGAGGCTGTGAGTTGGAAATAGGATTGTTCTGTTCTTCCTCATCTCCAACATCTGATTATGGCCAACCCTGCAGACGAAAGCACTCCAGATACATGGATTTTGTCCTGGACATTTTCTCCTGATTGCTTTTCCGTTGCCTGCACTGTTGCTCATCTGTCTCAGAGGGGTATTTCAGGGGATTTCTCTCCCAGGGGCTACGTTTACCGAATTAGTTTTATGTCATGTGTTACGCTGTAAGTAATGGGATCCTCTTCTTGGGAAGGTGACAAATCCTCTTTTACTGGATGAAGCAGGAATATTTATGCTTCTGCAGATCATGGGACTAGGCAAGATGACAGTGTTTTCCTAGTGATTATTAACATTAATGATGCACTGGACCAGGTAGCAGAAGACCAGTTTCGTAGTCAGTGTGGTTATGAAACGATGCATTGCTGGTTCAGTCATCTTGGGATTCTCACAACGTGAGCCATTTTGCAAAAGCTGTTCTATGCTGACCATAAACTTTCTTGCAGATCCAGAGCAAAGAAATGGGGCATTTTCTTGTTGCAAGGGGCCAAATAATTGCCTTTTGAAAATTTGCACTTTTGTTCAGTAATCCACTTTGCAAGTTTTGTGTGCAGCTGTACCTGCCTGCAAGCACTAATTAGTGGACAGTATGAAGAAGCCTCAGGATGCAGGTAGCTAAGACAGGAGTAATTGCAAAAGCCCTTTTCGAGTCTGGAAATGTTAACTTTATACTGACTGACTACTGGAATGTTTTCTCTAATCAACTCGGTGCTTTTGAACTGCTGAAAAATAATATGTCAATAGTCCTGATAAAAAGAAAGAGAGTCCTCCCACAGCTGGTGTGTATCCCTGTGTGGGGGCAGCTGGCAAGCTTTGGGCAGCTTTTTACTGTCCAAAGAAATCTTGCTCCCTTCCTTGCTGGATTTGCCCAAGGTAAATCACCGTTTTTTCAAACAAACTGGTAGCATTTCTATTTAGACAGTTTCAGACTAGCAGCTTTAAGCTAATTACAGGCCATTTATAAATGTATCAGTTCTTGTTCCAACGTTTTAGCATGAACCAGGATATCATCTGGTTATAACAAACAGGCTGAGAGAGGCATGCCACGTAATACCCTCTTCGTTAGACTTTTAAATGTAGCTGATGTATTGCACTAGCCAAAACCCATCATTTTAAATTGCCACAGTCCTTGTCCTACTGTGACTGCAGGGTTTTTTTCCCCTTTCCCTCTGGATCCACTTCCACTTGCCAATAGCTACTTTTAAGATTCAGGGTAGTAAACCAGACTGAGCTTTCACCAGCACCTAGGGTACTATTTACAGCAATAAAGGAGCACATGCTAAATGACTTTGTGTTGTTTTCTGTAATCTGATGCTGTCACCTTTTTTCCTTAACTGGACTCAGTCTGAGATTTGGCTGAAGATTCTGTTCTTGCTTCGTGATGTGCTTCTTCCATGGTTTGTTACTGCTTTCTCCGCTGAAATGAAGGATGCTGTTTAGGTAGCCAGTTTCCCCAGGATCACTCTTGTGCTGAAGCTGTAAAATACAACTTAGGTGTTTTTCAGAGAAAGAATAATTTCTAACCAAGCAGTCTCAAAAACGTTTTCTTGCTTCTCTTTGAATGCTTGGTAGGGTGCCAGATTAAAAGCCAATACATTTTCTGAATGTTCGCATGCTTACACCCAATCTTCTTAGAGTTTATATTAATTTACCAGATCCATCTTTTGTCACCGTAGTCCCTCTTTCCCCATCCCCTTCTGACTATTGTCAGAAGCATTGAGCAAATGTATAGAGATTTACTCGTGTTTCAGATCCAGAAGAACTTCAGCAGCTTAAGGTCCCCAGGGATCAGGGCTCTCAAAGCAAGTTTCGAACACTCCTCATCTTTCATTTGCTGGAAAGATGCCACAGCCTGTACTTTCTAGTGGTGTTTCTGCCCCTAAAGGTGGGACTTAGGCACTGCAAAGGAGATCTGTAGGTTGAATCACACATTCCCTTACCTTTCTTCTATTCCTGGTGTCATAGCTAAAGTCTGACTCAGAGTTAATGATCCTTGTGCATTTCACGTAATTTCTTATTACACACTAAATAGCCCTCTCTGTTTCTTCTTTGTTTTAAAAAAGCAGCTCTAAAGCTCCCTACAGAAATGACAAACTGATGTGTGACTGTTGTCTGAACTCCTCACTTGGTTCAGCTTCATGCTCCTCTCCAGACTTTGCTGCATCTTGGTGTTGGGAGTCTGGTTTGGAACATGCCATACTCTATTCTCACTAGCCCTGTGTTTATAACTGTCCTCCTTTAAAAGCATTTTTTCCTCCAGTGTCAATAGTTACCTCATCTGCATTCCTTCATTTTTGCCATTGTTGCCAATTTCTTCTGCTTTATAAACTTAGATTGGTACTCACTCCTTCCACAAAGCATAATGATGGCGTGATCCTTATTAAAATTGCCGAACTGAATTTGAGGTAGAGAAACTGCACCTTGGAGATCTTGGCAAATTCCTGGCATCATCTTGTGTTTGCAGCAGCTGTTTCCTTTCTTGGTACACGGCTGTGAAAAAGGTTCAGGATCTGTAGTAAATTCTACAGTCAGTACAGTATCTTTTTGTCTTTCGCTGATCTTTATTTCTGGCTCTTACCTGAGTGTCTGCAAACTGGTGCATAGCCAATTTGCCCTTGAGGTCCTCACTGATATTTGAGTATATCAGGGAAAAGGTTTGTTCCCACCCAATGCAAATGGAAGTTTAGTTTAGTTTTGTTTTGTTTTTTTTTTTTCCTTTGCCTTCCCTTCAGCATGTCACGGTTGCTGATACTGATTCATTTTCAGTCTCTAGGACACTTTTCAATACCCTGAGCCCTTTCTGCAGTTTATCAGATAGCAACTTCCAGGTTGGTCAAAGATTTTGGAGCCCTTTCCAATCTTATTTCAAACCACAACTGTTGCAGCTGCACCTCCTTGTCTCTTTGGGCATTTTGCCATTGGCTTTCTAATAAGGATTCATCTTTACCCCTAAGTTTTCAGGTGCTGTTTTAACTCCTCCTGTTCTTTACATGTTTGAACTGTGTACTGCCTTTTGTTCTGCTCTGATACAGGAGAGATACCAGCTCATGGGCTTTGTTCTTGGAAACCAGAACACAGGGGTTTTCTCCCTTTAACCCTGTTGTAGGAAGTCCAGAGTTTGAATGTTAAGAAGTGCAATTGATGATTGAGTCACTTATCTTTGATGCAATCCTGTTTATTTACAAAGTCCTGATTTCTGTTTCTGCAGGTAGAATCAAACAAGAGATAATTCCTTTGCTTGCAATTCCCAATCTCTTTCAGTCAGCACTTGCCCCAATAGCTTTCTTCAGGTTTATCTTGAAGTCATGCTGTTGATGCTTTTGTGGCTCTTTTTGATGCTTCCTTTTGGCTTTTGATTGGAGATTCTCCCACAAACATCCAAAACAAGCATTCTGTTACCAAAGTCCTAAACATTTAGACTCCAGGGCTTATTTTCATTCCAAACTCCCCATATGTTTATGCTTTGGTTGTTCTCCCATTGTTTTGGTTATTTTGCTCCATAAATGAGCTTAATGTTTATTTGTGTTTAGTAGAAACGGAAAACAGTTCTTCCACTAAATGATTTCAGGGAGTTTTGGTCAATCCCACTGTGATCCTTTCTTACTGCTCTGTGGGTGAAAGCTGCTGAGGTACATACACTGCAGAAACAGGAGAGGTGCTGCTCGGTGCTTAGCATGGATTCTCATCTGACTTCTCAAGTGGCCCTCTGGCTGCTGGTTGTCCCTTCATTGTGTCAAAAGGACTGATAGCAAGATTTGCTTGCAGAATATTACATTTCTTAAATGAAAAATTTAAAGATTTTTTGGTTTTCCTCCCTGTAAATCACAGACTCCTGTAATATGCTGAGTTGCAAGGGACCCACAGGGATCATTGAGTCCAATTTCTAGCCCTGCGCAGGATCATCCTAAGTCACACCATGTGCCTGAGAGTATCATCCAAACTCCTCCTGAACTCTGTCAGGCTTGGTGCTGTGATCACTGCCCTGGGAAACTTGTTGAGTGCCCAAACATCCTCCGGGTGAAGAATATTTTTCTAATAGCCAACCCAAAACTCCCCTGACACAACTTCAGGCCATTCCCTCAGGTCCTGTCCCTGGTCACCACAGAGAAGAGATCAGTGACTGCCCCTCCTCTGCCCCTCACAAGGAAGTTGTAGCTGCAGTGAGATCTCCCCTCAGTCTCCTCTTCTCCAGCTGAACAGCCCAAGTGCCCTCAGCCGCTCCTCACTCGGCTTCCCTTCAAGGCCCTTCCCCATCTTCGTTGCCCTCCTGTGGACACTCTCTAAGAGCTTAATGTCTTTCCTGTATTGCAGTTCCCAAAACTGCACGCAATATTCAAGGTGAGGCCACCCCAGTGCAGAGCAGAGCGGGACAATCCCCCACCTCAACCGGCTGGTGATGCTTTGCCTGATTCCCCCAGGGCATGGTTGGCCCTTCTGGCTGCCAGGACACTGCTCAGATTCAACTTGCATTAAATCAGGACCCCCAGGTCCCTTTCCATGGCACTGCTTTCCAGCATCTTATTCCCCACCCTGTCTGTACATCCAGGGCTGTCCCATCCCAGGTGCAGAATCCGGCACTTCCCCTTGTTGACCTTCCCATAGTTGGTGATTGCCCAGTCCTATAATTTGTCAAGGTCTCTCTGCAGGGCCTCCCTGCCTTGGAGAGAGTCAACAGCTCCTCCCAGTTTTGTGTCATCTGCAAACTTACTTAGTGTCCCTTCCAGTCTGAAATCCAACCCCAAATTCACTCGCAGCAAATGTGTGTGACTATTTGACTCCTAACAACATTGCTAAAATCCGAACTCTCAAAGACGCTTTTGGAAAAAGCTGAACAAGACGTGAGGCACAGCACAGTTAAGTGTTGGTGTTTCCCTAGGGGATATGAGCATTGTGTGAGTGCACCAGCCCCTCGCAAAGAGCACTGGAGGCCGGGTCTTGCTAGACATGATAAAATTTGGAGATGATGCATGGTGAGTGATCACTAAAGGTTTGCGTGTGTGCCAGTTGCTTATTGTCTAAAGGGGAAGTTTTAATGTATCATAATATTTAGCTGAGTTAATATAGTCATTTAACCATGTTTTAATATCTGAACAAAATCTCCTTGTGGACCCACAGCCCCTGGGGTTAGAAGGAACTAATCCACCAAGTTATATTGCGTTGCGCTATAATAATCATAACAAAGTGAGATAGGTAATGGGCACAAACTCTGGGAATGCAGGGATGACCAGGCATATGGGATGAGACAAGGATGCTGTTTTGAGCCTTTTCACAAACTCCACGCATGGAGTACACGATGAGAATGACCATGACCAGGTGCCAGCAGCCAGTGTCCTGAAAGTCCAGGTTTGGTGCATAAGAGTGCTGGGTTAAAAATTCTTGGCTTCCTATGTCTTGTCCATCTTCCCCAGCTTTCATGCTTGACAAAAGGGAACCTTATTCACTAAGGGCACCTCATGAAAACCTCCTGTTTCCCTGTGTTTCTGTGTGGAGGGCAGAGGGGCTCAGCCAAGGGTAGTCAGATCTTTTGGACTCAACGGAGAACTACAGCAAGCACTGCCATGCTTATGCCAACACAAAATGCCACATTGCACAGAATACAGCCTTTAATTCTATCAATTTCTTGTTTGACACAGGAAAACAGAGCGTGATTAAAAAAATTGTGTCTTAACTGACTGCTCCATATTGTCATGCCAGAAACAATTAGCTTAACTAGAAAGTTAATTTAATTGCAAATGTGGATGGGCAAACTGTGCCAGCCACTTCATTATCATTATTCTATGTTATTCCTAATGCTTAGTGCTGTTTAATATGTTTTTATGGTATATGGTAGTGGAATTAAAAGATTGTCTCTGCAGAGGTTAAGGTTCCTACTGAAAATAACTTCTAGTCTCAGTTTTACATGTTTTTGTTTGTGGAGTTTTTAAAAGCACTTTTAATATATTTTCCCAGCTTGTTCTTCACTTCTATGGATGAAAAAGAACAAAAGCAGAAGGACTGCCAGAGACATATGTAGCAGTAGGAATTGACCACAGACACTTTGTAATAAAAATATTCTGTGTTTTTCTAAAGGAAGAGATGTTCCCTGTTCAGATTTTTTCATTAATTTTGAGATACTATATTTAATTTCTCTCATTTTTGCAAGCAAAAAAAAATTGCCTTGAAAGATTGGATAAACACTCGAGCCTGGTGATTAAAGTGGCAACAAATAATTTCCCTACTTCCTGGCACAACTAGATGTGGGAATGGACTCTTGCAGTAGGCAGTTTTTAGGAATAAGCTCCTTTGGGGAAAAGAATCATGAGGAAAAACCCCTGACATTTTGCAGGGTAATGTGCAAATTGTGATTGTTTTCTTCTTATGCAATTACAATGGATAACACTGGTAATGACTCAGCCACCAGTGTTACTGGTAATGACACTTTAGCCACTGTATGGACAACATTGTTGTTACTACTGTTTTATCTTACTCTATTATTTTACTTTACTGTGCCCCATAGTATCTTGTTACCTGCCTTTTGTTGCTGTTTTCATATTTGATTAGATTTGGAAATTACTGTGCAATAAATACACAGCACTGACAGAATTTGTTGCTGTCCCCTCTGAATAGCTAGTTGACTCAAAGATCAATCCTGGTCTTTCCTTGTGCAGACAATAATTTTTACTTACATCTTCTTTTTAAGCAGTATTTTTTAAGGCAACCCCCCCCCCCCAAAACAAAACTAAAAAACCCCACCAAACCATACCTGCTACATCAGGCTTCATCATGACAGCTCTAATGCATATTATTGAAGAGCATGTGGTTTTTATATTCCTTATTAAACAACAACTACAACAAAAATCAACCCCAAAGCTGTATAAAAATTTGGATCAAATTGTGATTTAAACCACCCACCCTTTGGCAGGCTCCCCTGCCTGAAAAAACTCAGCTTGAGAAGGGAAGTGCTACCAAGGTTGAGTGGTGGAAAAAAATCATAATCAAATGGTATTTGCTTTAGCGGCATTGCCTGTAACTTGTTCCTTTTTTGCCAGCTACAAAAACCATCTCAGCCCACCTGCCTCGGAGCATCAATGATCTTTGCTCTCAAGCTAAGCTGTTCTACCTGTGTTTTCTAGGTTTTTAGTGACAGTTGTTTGCTATGGGGCACTAAGCCCTTGCTTGCCGCGGTATACAGTATTAGCTGACAGAATATCTTGGACTAAGCAGGCCACTCATGTGATCCAATATGTCATTTTTCATGTTCCCATAGAAACTTAGATTAATCACTCATTCCTGATGCGTTTCTTGTACAATATTGTCATTTTGATGCTCTTTTGCTGCTAGTTTTGAAGGCAGCTTCAAATCCGTTCAAGGAAATAGAGCCAACTTTGTGCTGCTTTTTAGCAGCAGGTACTTTGCCTGTAATGAGGAAAATCTCATTTTACGGAATTCTTGAAAGGTAAAGAAAACATAGCTTCATATCCTTAATGAGAGCTCTCTTATTCAAGAGCGCTTGACTGTAAAGAGTGCTGTCCACAATGGTTAGTGTGGAGAGGAAACCTTAAGTAGAACATGCTATTGTGGCCTTTGAGTGGTTCCCATCTCCTCTATTCAGAAAGCAGAGTTAACTGAGGATAGCAAGAACAAACTGTACATGCGCTTGAGAAAAAGAACTTGACTTGGCAAGTTGGCATAAGTGTAACACAATATATTACCACTTTCTGCTGGGCTTATTCTCTTACTGTCATTGACCAGATCTGTTCAATGGCTGCCATTTTCAGTTGCAAGTAGAAAAAATCCCAAATCCACTCCCCCCCAACCCCCCCTCTACTTTCCAAGAAAGTCAGTTTATGTAATCGATACTGGGTCTGTCTAGGAAGCTGTTCTGAAATTTGGGGCAGGGGGTGGGGGTGACGCGATGCAGGGGGAAGAGTGAGGGCTGAAGGATGAAGAAGGAACACACATTAGACCTGACAAAGCTTGAAATATAAAACAAAAAAGCATCTGCGAGGCATAATAAAACAAAGTGTATATACGTGTTGTTCTCACAGAGTATTTGGCTGAGCCCAGGCAACGGGAAAGCATGCATAGCTAACGCTCCTGACTGTGTGAAACCCTTTGTATACTCCAGAGTCTCTGCAAGAGACCTTGATTACAGAGTTTGGCATGATACCCAATACATTTTTTGGAATGGTTTCTTGTCCATCACTGACACTCGTAATGAGAAATTTATACACCATCCAAAGCGGATAAATTAATTTCAAACACTTTTGACTTGGGTCAACAATGGCTATTGGCAGTGCCTATTATTTGCCTTTTTATTAAAAAAAAAAAAAAAAGACCAAAACAAAGAGCAGAAATTGCTCTTCTTCATGGTGATAGCATGGTAAAGACCCTGAGTATAGTGGAGATAGAATCTTGGCAAGCACATATATAGGTCAGGATAGATTATTTCACTTTTCAATGTAAATGAAAGTAATCTTCTTCAGTATGAACAGTTTAATAAATTCCCAGGATGGTTTTCATTAAGAAATTTGCATATTGGCTAGTGTAAAAATTTTTGAAAGCCATCAGCTGGCAAAAATAATTTAATTTTACTTCTACTTTCCCAATCCAGTTAATAGTCAAGGAATGAAGTATAAATTAGCTTTCCCTCTGAGAAATCCATTTAAAACTTGGATGCTTAAGTTAGCCTTTTAAAGATTATAATTGTGCATATTCTCATGCAGATATGTTCACCAGAAATGGAGAGAAGGCATTAAAACACACCTACACAAAAACCTGTGGATTGGAAGCAAACAAGAAAATTGCTATACCCTCTTGGGAGATATTGAAATTATGGGGACATATAGATAAATTACTAGTAAGTTCCCACTATGTGCAGCCCAAATTAGACAACTTACTAAATTCTTTAAGTCAATGGAAATTCTAGCGGTTTGTCTGATCTTGGACTTTTTCTCTGTGTTCTATTTTGTACATGCAAGGCACATGGATTTATTCAAGGCAAAGCCCTATTTATATACCAAAGATATCCTAATGCAAGAATTTCTGCCGCCTTTTAAAATATAACTAGAGAAAGTACGGTAAATAAATTATTTAGGGTTTCAGAGTCATATGAAATGGAAAAAAAACATAACACTAATAAGTATTAAAAGGTGAAAAATAAAAATAGGATGCGAATTTTAAGGGAATGTAAAATATGACAATAAGATGGGATTTGATGTGTGAACACAGATGATAGTGCACTGTTATTTTGTTGTTTGTTATTTTGTTTTCTTTGTGCAAGAAGTGTTTACAGTTTTTGTTCAGGTTTTTACCTTGAATTTAGGCTGCATTGCAATAAGAATGGCAAAAATGGTACACGTGCTTTTTCTGAGAACTGCTTTGCGGGCTTTTTTCCCTAAAAATGCCAATTTTCCTTTTGTCACCCTTCTTACCTACCTGCTTCCTTTGTGCAAGTAGGATTGTCAGGGGAAGGTGATAGTTGCTGTGTGCCTCGGCAGTCTGGAGGTTGGAAGGATGCTTCATGCAGCTGATACGCTGGCTGCACTGTGCATAGTGACAACTGAAATACGAATCCTGGGATGCTGTGCTGGTAGGTCCTGATGGCATCGCATGGACACCCATTATTAGGGAAGAACCAGAGCAGGTTTTCAGATGAGCTCAGACTAGATGATCTAATGGTCCCATCTGGCCTTAAAATCTGTGAGTCTATGAAAGACAGTCCTGCAGTTATAAGCATTTTAGAACTGTCAATTCCAGATTTACTTCAGTGTAAGAGGCAATTGCTTCCATGCTGAAATGCTCAGTTATGTATTATGTGCACCGTGTCATAAATACTCTATAAAATAGAGATATGCAGCATGAACGAGGCATAACAAAGCAAAGCAGGAGATTGTAATAAGAATGAAGAGAGGTGATGCTTTTATTTGTAGAGGATGGGTGTTTGAAAGAGATTTGAGAAAGCAGTAGATTGCCTTTGGGGAACGAGAAAGAATGCCCTCCCACAAATATGAAAGAGACTAAAGCTGCAAAGCCAAAGGAAGAAAGACTCAGGAAGAGAAAAAGAGGGGGTGAGATAGCAAGAAATTTAAAAGGACCAAGAGTAGCAGACAGCAAAGTTGCAGGATACCCAGGGTGAATACAACTCATTTATTCACCCCCTTAATCATTCTAGGGCTGTGTCGGTATGGCTATCAGTGTCTCAGCTGCTATGCTTTCTTTAACTTCCCTGCTAAAATATAGCAAGGGAGAGAACTGGAATGGGGGGATGAGGTGGGAGGTGAGGGAAAGGTATTTTTTGGTCCTCTCCTTATTTAGGGTACTGGAGGGGGTGCTTGAATTTACAGGTCCCAGGGCAGAGAGGGGCCCTGGCAAGTGGCAGCTCATCAGAAGGAGTCAAGTGGCTGAGATGGAAGAGAGAGGCTGAAAGATCTTTTTGTCCAGAGACCCAGTACCCTCAAAGAGAGGGGCTGTAGACACAGGTGTATTTTAGTCATATGCAGTTGTATCAGAATCACTCTAAGTTCTTTATTTCTTTTTTCTGCTCCCAGTATCCCTCTGGAGTATCCCAGATTTTTATTTTTTTTTCTTCTGATCAGTTGTATTAATGTTAACCATGCTGAAAGGCAGCATGAGAGGGTAGAGCCCCTGTCCTGGTGCGGACATCTGCAGCTGAGCTGTTTCCTCAAAGTACCTTCCCAAAGAGCTCAGCATCCTCTGTCCTCCCGCAGCACCGCAAAGCATGTGCTGGAAATACTCTCGTAAGGCAGCGTGTACACAGTTCTCGTGAGAGAAAAATACAGTTTGTTGAGATAGGAATTTCTTTCTATAGCCTCAACTATTTTGATGAATGTTTTCTGTAAGTTATGCGGTTAGGATGGCTTTTTCTGAGAGAATGGGAGTACTCTTCTTGGGTTGACAACAGCTTTCACCTGAGTTGCTGGTTTAAGACAGTATTCCTCTAAACTCACAAAATCTTAAGCCTTATTCCTTGAGCTAATCAAAGGAGTGTGATAATCACTTGGCTGTTATCTCTGATACAGTCTCTGGGGGAGTTTTCCTATGTAAATTGTGAAATGACCGGATTTTCCATAATCAAATGCTTGTGCTTTTTATTTTGTTTTATTTATTTTGCAAACCGGTTGTTTCTTCACCCGTGCCTAATTCCCATACATCTCTGGTTAAAGCAATGAGGAAAGGCACTGTAAGGTGTGGCATGGCAAGGATGGGAGTGCAAATTTTATTACAGTTTCCCCCTCAGTCACGGAAGGAGGAGGTTGATTACCTTGTAATTAGTATCTCTCTGGGGTGATGCACTTCTTAAATCCTTATATGTGATGGTACTATCTAGCTACAACTACAGATTACCTGCTGATTGCTACTTCTGGGATTTACTGATAATGCTGAATGCCAAAATCTTTCTTAACTATGAGTGGGAGAATTAATTCCCACTGTCTTCGTTTACTTTCTAATGACAGCTAATCCTGTATCTAGACTTCATTGTTTTAAAGCACAGATACTAAGAAATCTCTTCAGAATGGAGCAGACAGGATTTGCTGGCATTTCTACCTGTTGCTTTGATGGGACAGGGAATTATCTGCTTTCTAACTGAATATCTTTGACTTGCTATTCACTCTTAATAAAGCCAGCCAGATTTTACCTTCTGAGGCACTTTCCCTTCTGTGTCAGGAGACGAGTGTTACCTCTAAGGTCGAAAGTGGGCACAAATCTCTTTGGTGTTTCAGATGTTCATTTGGGGATTTTATCTCAGACTTTTTTTGCTACCTAGATGATAAAAAACTTTTTGTTTTTTTGGGATGATAAACTCTCTCTGTGATATTTCTCACACTTTTAATTTCATTTAAAATATAAAATAACCAAATGCGGTGGGGAGAAGGGCTAGGCACATTCAGACCCGTTGTAAGTGGTTGAGCACTACCACTTACAGGAGCGCAGTGGCAGAACTGAAACGGTCCCCAAAATAAAAATCTCTCTCTGCGTTGGCTCCCTGGCATGTCTCCTCCCCTGGCCGAAATACCGCAACTCGTGTGGCCGCTTTGCTGCGTACCGGGGCGCTCCTGACTGACCGTGCTGGGCTTCAGTAGTAAACAGTGAGTGGTGGGGATGAATGGGGCTGGGGGTTGGCACGGGAGGGGAGGGCAAGCAAGGCGGGGAGTGATATATTCCTGCCGCCGGGAAGCAAAGCGGAACCATGCGCCGGGTATCATTGCATAACAGATGATGTATTGTACAGCCTGTACCCTCTCCTAAAGAGCAGAGGTGGGCACGCCAAGGAAGGCTTGAGCCTGGCTCCTGGTGAGTGCCTGGCTCTGGCCTGCCTCCATGGCTGTGAATAAAGACAA
The DNA here is from genome assembly GCA_013396735.1 of Grallaria varia. NCBI lineage: Eukaryota > Metazoa > Chordata > Aves > Passeriformes > Formicariidae > Grallaria > Grallaria varia. Next base: position 701,767 of record VWZG01009713.1, read on the forward strand.
GTTAAGGAAGAGGCAAAGGGAACATGCTGGCATCGCCGTACTCCCCGTTACTCACAGTAACGAGATTGTTGTGAGGGTGAAACAAAGCCTTGCTGCGGGCAAGGGACAGGCTTTTCTTGCCACAGAGTGGAAAGCCCGGGAGACCTGCTCTCCCCAATGCCTTCCTGCACATCCCAGAGCCTCCTTTTCCCCAGGTGGAAGTGTGGGAGGTCTCCTGACGACATTCCTGCAAGGACATGGGAACTTGCTGCCTTTTGCCCCTTAGGAAACAGCATCATGTCCAGGCTCTAGCAGCCACTGTTGCCTCGCCGTAGGGCGGCAGGACCAGTGTGCTGCTCCTTCCCGTGCAGCTCAGACCACAGCTGTCCCCAGATCAGGGTTTGCAAAAATGCAGCTCGTCTTCAGCCTTTAAACACTTAGCAATGAAAAGAAAATGGGTCTGTGAAGAAATCCCAACAAGATACAATGCAGAGGGATGTCTTTTCCCTCTTTGTGGCAGATCAAACACATTTATCTGAGGTTTTAATTTCTTTTCCTTTCACATCATAGTGAGGATCTTTAGCAGAGAACGGAACAGCCGGGTGATATATTTTTGGGTTATAACTTGAGAACAAAAGCTCATTAGGACTCAAAGATTTTATATGGATAACACCACCCACGGTTACTTTAGATAGGGTAGAAATGTTTTTATGCTTTAGGGCACAAACTAGCTATTAAATTACTAGGGAACTACAAATATCTACTAGACATATCGATGGGAGTGCAACCAGAACGCAGAGTACTACATAAAATAATTACATACAGCACAGCTAATATTAGATCGCACGAAAGTACATGACTGTTCTATAAAAATCATTTGCATCTCTGTATTGGACATTGATTGAGGGTGGCATTGGTTTTTTAGAGGGAGATGCTGACCTAGCTTTCAAAGCTTCGAAACCTTGCAGCCTCTGCCAGCGTTTCTCGGCAGGGCTGTGCCACTGGAACTGCCAGAGGAGCCAAGTTTCCTCAACTAGAGAAAGACCTCCCTTTTCTGTGGCAAGCTGGGATGGGATGTAGGAAACCCAAATGAGAGGGGATGGATTATCCGTCGTGCTGAGAGGATCCGCCAAGCAAGCGTGTCCTTGACGTGTGAGCCTGAATTGGGGTCGGTGACAAGGACAACTCTGACATCATATGAGTCATGTGAGGAGGGAGGGGTGTCGCTGCCTCCTGACGGGGGGACGCATCTGTTCCACGCTAGCTCGTGAGATGTGAAGAGGTTGCAGTGCTAAGATGCACATAGGGAGAGTGGGAGTGTGCCGCTTAGCAGGGCTTTTTTGAGTTTGGGAATCTCATCGGAGCTGCCTCTCTTCTGCTCTGTGATTCCCACCCCTCAGACGCAGGTGGTTGTCGGCCCAGTGCTGGTGTGGTGGCAGAGGGGTGAGGGGACCAGGCTGGCGTGGGAGAGCGCCGCAGGAAAGTCAGTGGCAGATTTCCCACCTCTGCGGGACTTCAGAGGTCTGTGCGTTGTCCCTCAGGGACTCCTGAAGGATAATAGAAGAAAAGCTTGAGGAAGATCTTGTAGGGCGTGCGTTTACTAATTAGAGGGTGTATAGATGTTGTTGGATTAACTGCCTGATGTGCTCACTGGAAAAGGCACACTTTGATTTGCTAATAACTTTGCTGAACTGAGAAGTCAGGACACTTGTACAGGTGTTGCTTTCTAAGCTGCCATGTCTTTCTCTTTGTGCATCCATAAGGAAACGTTTTGCTAAAGAGGAAAACCCAGGAGGTGAACATGTAACAAAGACCACCTAAGGGTATGCGCACAAGTGGGGTCAGTTCTAGCCACAGAACTATAAATATTTAATTTTCTGAGCTCTTTCTTCGCTTCTGCTCCACAGTGGCAGAGAGCTAGGTCCTTGGAAAAGGTGGTCAAACAAAATCTCTTCCCTCAAGTACTTTTGACATGTGGTGTGAATACACATATGAGATTCACTGGTAGTTACAGTTAGATTTGTGTCGGGTTTGTTGTTTTATTTTTTGTGATTATTAACCTTTAGGTAATAACTTTAAAGAAGGCAAGATGATGGGCAGCGTGGGGAGGTCATGGGGGTATGTGTTTGCAAATCTAACAGCAGGAAGGTGCTGAGGTCAGTCATTGTGTGCCAGCTCAAGTGCAGAGGCTGCGAGAGGGCAGTTCTGGTGTGAAAAGGTTAAAAAAGCAAAGGGAAGTGCTGAGACATTGCAGGCTTGGTACTCCAAAGAAAAGGGGGCTGGTAGGGAAATACAAAGAGAAAGCTGACACAGTCTAGCGAGGTGCTAAGAAAAGACCTTTAGAAACATCTTGGTAGATGTTGATGAAGCAAAGCAGAAATAGAGAAGTTGTCATCGGCTGAAGTATATATTATGCAATCTGTGTACGGAGGGTGGTGATTTGTATTTCTGCCTGAGATTAAGAAATGACTAGGTGTAGAGGAAGTGAAGAGGATAATACAGATGCTGCTGGGAATTACTGTGATAATTTTCCTGTTGTGGATTACTGTCAAAGCTTGAAGCCAGAGTCCTCAGCACTTGCATGCAAAATAAATTCTTGACTTCAGATGCTTGACTAGTGGCCACGGTAACCACGTGGTGCGAGAACAGAACAGGCTGGTCCATGAAAGGAAAAAATCCTACTCCCCCAAGCACGTGGGGTGATTCCGGCGTGCTGTGTGCAGGGTCAGGGAGCAGCCACGTGTTGGCCTGTCCAGAGCATTCTGCCCTGATTAGCACCTGAGTGAGAAGTGAACTTCAAGGAGCAAAACATCAGAGGGGGAGCCTGACCCAATCCAGCTGCATTCCCTGTAGTGTTTGCTTCTGCTCTGTAAGGCTTTGCCATAGAAAAGTGATGTCTAAGTGTTATTTGTATCCTTTATTATTTTAGCATGAATTTTTTTAGTTAAACTTTACTTGGGAGTGTAAGCTGGAAAAGTTTTGGGTAGAGCTGGATAGTTCAAATCCCATGATTTTTATCTTACCAAAACTGTGAAGGAATTCCATGGGCCAAATGAAAAGACACATGTACAAGGCTGGGGCTTTGCTCTGGGTGAATTCTGGGAGGTGTATATAAGTGCAGGTATGATGGCTTCTCACAAAAAAAAGACTCAGTTTTTTATACTGGAAGGTTCACTTAACTCTACTATGAAGTCTGCATGGGTAAGCACTTGTACTGCACTAACACCCAGTCGCTCAATTCATTGGGACCCTGTTGCTTTCAGCCCTTCTCATGCAGGGTGAAAAACAAAAGCTTCTCCTGATATATTGCAGACAGCATGGAATGAGCAAGTGTGCTGCTGGCGTGTCCTAGTTCATAGAGCAAGGCAGTGGGAATGCCAAGGACTTACAGCACACCTGATTGCTGGGTGTTTTCTATTTGTATCTCTTGGGTTTTTGTGTTTAAGTTCATGTGTGGACCTTAACACACATATTTGCCACAATCTGCTGCAGGTGCCCTGTTGTGTACCTCCACATACAGTAAAAGAGATGCCATGACAAGCTCAGCCTTTCTCCTCTTGGCAAGGGCCACCACAGCAGCTTCCTCCTTTCTGGCAGCTCTTCACAGACTACTTTGACTGATACCAGCTGAGTTGCACAAAATCCTTTCCTAGGCCTTAAGACTGATATAGTTTACTTCTATTTTCTTCAGGTTTGGTTTTTTTGTTTTTTGGGGTTTTTTTCCCCTCAAAGGGAAGTCCCTAGTTAATATTGAGGTAGTATTATAGAATTCCTCCTTCTCCATCCCATTTTCTCTGATTTTCTTCACAGATGTCTTCAGCTCTGGACTAGATACTTATAAAGAAAATTGTTGGGAAGACTATCTGTAAAGTGGTCACAGGCCACAGTAAAATGTGAGTGGGCATTGAAGGGGCTTTGTACTTGCTTCTTCTCTTATATAAGTATATGTCATACAAATAGCCTTAAGAATTTTGCTACATTTCAGTCCTATATGGAGCCCTAAAATAACCCCTGTAAAAATATAGCTTCTGCTTTAGTGGCTCTCACAACATTGATTTTCTTATTAATCTCCCTAGCAATACTTATAAAAATGCTTGACTGTGGTTACGCAGATTGTCTGATGTGATCACAAGCAATTATGCTAATCACAGTCTTGTCACAGTTCTTTCCCATCTGTTTTATCCACCTATGGATACTTAGAGTGATATAAGTGATAAAAGAGACTCCAATCACATCATGCTCTCATTTGCTGGTCAATGTATGTTCTAAGATTTTACACATACAGACTAGGCAGGGGACAAGAACTGAGAAGGAAGTTGCAGAATTCCCATTTTTTATAGAAAAGGAAAGGACATGCAGGACTGAGTAACTTCCCAGGGATGCCTGTGGTGGAGTTATAGATTGATTGCCAGCCTTTGGAAAACCTTTACATACAAGTATGAAGCCATATAAGCTGAGCATCACTCAGGGACGATGGTGGGGCAAACAAGACCTCTCTGCTGCCATTTACTGAAACTGGAGGAAGAGGAATGCAAAGACAAGGAACAGATTTTGTTTGCCTGACCCTCTGATGTCATTAGCTGTGGGTGGAAGATGATAACACATTGTTTTCTTTGCTGTGTGCCTGAAGAACTGCAGTTTGCCAAGTGCAACTAGGTTAGTGAAGACACACTATTCAAAATGCCAGCCTTGAACAGAGAGGCAGTGCAGCTGGCACCTTCTCCTGGAAGCAAAGGGAAAGGAATCCCTCCTCCTATGGGTGAGAGATTCTTCACGACAGGGGCTCATCTCAGTGGTCCTCCCTGTTACAGCCTAGTTTCTGCAGCCCCGTGACAGTGCTGCCTCTCAGCATCAGCCAGCAGGAGAGAACAGGATGGCCAACAGGGTGTGTGGTTGTGGTGTGCCTAAAATGATCACTTTCAGGGCAGTAAAGCCTTTTCTGGGGAGGAGGTTGGAGAGCGCAGTGGCATAAGAGCATGAAGGCCCAGCCTGGTGAGAGCTGTAGCCCTGACGGCTGGCTTGGGTGGAGGTTTGGGGATGCAAAGACTGCAGAGAAGTGATGCAATGTGACTAAATAAGAGGGCATCATATTTATCAGTGGTAAAGTATCTGCTCTCAGAAACTCTTGGCAGCTGAAAAGGGCTCTGTGCTTTCCAACCTTGATGCCTCACTAACCCTTGATGCTGAAAAACAACCAGTGAAAGAGATCTCAAAGAAACACTTGTTTGTAAGATACTGCACTGCTTCAGGAAACTGAAGCACAGGTTTATTGTGTGAATCGCTATGGTGAAGGGCAGTAACTTGTTTGGAAACTAATGGGCTGCTTCCTTTCCCCTTCATAAATTTTTCCTATCTTTATGTGGAAACTTAGTGCTTGGGAGAAATGAAGCATGGTCAGTAAAGACTGGACGAGAAAGCTGCTGGAATTTGCAGGTGGAGATGGGATCTGCTGCTAAGTGGAATCCTTAGTATGTCAAAAGAGTCCCAAATCCATGAAAAATGCTCTAATACCTACTTTTCCTTACATGTGACTTTATGCAAACAATGAACTCCTTGAAAGAGGAAATGTGTTTTCATTATGTGTATGGACACACCTATAAGACTGGGGCCCCAGTTCTGACCTGAGGGTGTAGATGCCACCTTGATAAATGACAATTACTTTTCTGAAAAACGTGGATTAATCTTGAAGAAAAAAAAAAAAAAAGCAGTGTTCGCTTGGAGATCATTTATGGCCATTGGAGAGAAGATTGTGCTTCACTGGAATATTACCTGTCAGAAAAGAACCCTTGGACCAAGAATCTTTCAGGGCTTTATATGACATTCAGCAAAATCATATCCGTTAGGAGATGCTTTCCTGCAGCAGATCCAGGTCCGTGTCCCATTTCCGGCTAACACAACACACAATGGGACTACAGATTTCGAAGGAAATAAATTCTTTCCAAGAAGTTGTCAAAACTGTTGAGTCTAGGGAAATATATAGAGATGGATGGGATATGTCATTCTTGGGGGGATGAGTTATTTAAAGCTAGTCTGGGGTATGCTATTCTTAAAGGAATGAGATATTTATTAACAGGCTTACAAATTCCTGTAATGATTCCAGTGAGAACAATGAAAATTGTAACTGACTAAACATAAATTTAGAGTTAAAAGTTAACTTAAGCTTGGAATTTTCAAAAGCACTTAGGGTTGACCTAACTGTGAGCTCTTCAAAGTTGGTGGGAATTTTATGCCTTATGTCAGTAGAAAGAATATTACTCTGAAAGCTTCTGAAATCACACCCTAAATTGATAAGCGTATACTTTCACTATATTTCTGATATAATTCTGATAGATGCATAGTATTTTAGAGTGGATAGGATGTTTCAAAGGAGTTGGATACTTCCCCTAAGAATAATGGCATTTAAAAAAAAAAAAAATCTTAAACCTATTTATGGTAGAGAATATGTCTTCTGCATCTTGCAAAGAGCTTATTGCACCAAAGCTTTAGCATACAATAATTAAAAAAAGATTGTCTTTTCAAATTCATTTGTCGAATGCCTAACTATATAGTTAAGTCATTGGATATCGTTTATAGTCTTAAAATAAAGTTCAGGTGTTTACAATGAGCCTTAAGATACTCAGCTGATGGTTAAATCCATAACATATGCCCCACCTGGAGAATATGGCCCTGAAATAGCTGTTTGAAATTAAATTTCCATGTGAAGTTTGCCTATTTCGGGCCTCATCTCCAGCTGGAAGACAAAGATTAATTTCTTTGAGAGTTAACTCTCTCACTCCAGCTGAGCACTGCATCCCAAACTTGTGTTTGTCCTTCTGGTTACTGTGATTTTTAGAAAGGCTTGATTGTGTTTGGTCAATGAGCACTGGGAAATATGTAAGATACAGAGCAAAACCAAAGTGGCTTTAAGGGGAAACTTTTGAGTCAAATCGTAGTCCTCAGAAAGTCAATTGGAGTTTTGCCACCAATTGACGTGGGGTGAGGATTTTATCCCTTAACTTCTCTAATATCTTTACTTTTGCTGACTTGCTATCTGAGTCTTTATGATACATGTTAGTTTATATGTTCTGAAGATATAGTGCCTGGTAAAGCATAAGATGTAAACCTAGTATAAACCTGGAGTGTGTTTCTGTTCTGTCTTCTTCAGGCATTAAAGGATGTGTCTTTTTGGCTGTTGCTCTGCTGGAGCTGAAACTTTCCCAAAACTCACAGCTAAGCAGTTCAGTGTGTGTTGCATGGGACAGCTACAGAATTCCAATTACTGCAATGGTGAGTAGCACTGAGACATGTAATCCTCAATTTTAAGTCATTAAAGAGGGTGTAAATGCACCCGGGAGCGTTCAGGAGATAAAACAAACACATTTAAATATAAATATAAAAAAAGACCTTCAGGTCTCAATACTCCCTGTCAGAGGCACACTCTGTCAGAGGTATTATTTGGTATTTGTTTAGTGTATCAGAATGATTTGCAAAATGAGAATCACAGCCCGTTTTTATTAGGCATTATAAAGTGCTTGCAGAGAGACTCCTGGAAATCTAAGATATGTATGCTAAGAAACCTACTGCTGAAAGTGTGGTAGAGGAGGGACAGTGCAGTTCATACATGTATATGTTTTTCAGTTAAACGCTATTAAAGTAAAGATCAGACATCCCGATTTATCCTTTAACCTGCTCATCAACCAGCTAATTTTCAACAGTGTCTGTAGCAGAAATAAGTCTTGAGAAGGGATTTGGGGGAAGATTTAAAGAGGGATTTGAAACCTTTGGCAACTGGTTGGTCAAATTTTCCATTACTGACAGTTGACGTGTGACTTCTAATTCTTGTGCTTACAAGAAGTTCTGATCAGATTTTTCTTTTCTTTGAACAAGAGGCGTGACTATGATCTTGAATGTCATCTAGGCATGTATTATACAGTGCCACTTGATATTTATGCTGGTCAGTAGTAGTCTGTGAATATGAATCTAAATGAGATTATTGTATGTTGGATAGGCCACTAAATCCCCCCAACGAGGCAAGAGCTCTGTGCAGACTGCACAGAGACCTACAGATAGACAGCTTTAGTTGAATGATTAGACATAGTGTAATTTTAGTGTAATCACTTCTATGAAAATTATAAAGTAAACAATAAATCATTTGTCTTTGTTACTATCATCACAGCATTTTTTAAGAAAAGGATGGGCTCTTGTCCTGGTTGCAGCTTCTCAACTAAAAATCAGACACCTTGAAGTCATAAGTTATGCAGTGTTGTTGCTTGTACCACGGCTTTAGCCAGGATTCTTTGCAGTGCTCTTTTTGGGTGAGAGAAATAGAAAAATAACAAGTTTGCTTAGAAAGCCTTGTGAGCATTTCTTCTCTTGTGGGGTATGCTTTTCTTTTCCAGTGTTTCCTTATATTTACTGAATTTGTGTCCTGTGTGATGCGCTGACAGCAGTTAGATTCCTTAACTGTGGTTTAAGATTTTTTCACTTGCAGCTAGTGGAAGCTGAATTAAACATTTTAGAATCCAAAGTGCATCTTTTTTGTTATTGTGATTATCATCTAAGCTGTCTTGTTCTAAATACCAAAGCCTTGAGGCCTAGAAAAACGTTGCAGGTCTTTCAAAACCTGTGCAGTGGTGCCAAGTATAGGGACCAACGAGTGACCAGTAAATGCAGCAATTGCCCCCAGAAGTGCTTGGCATTAGATGCAGAGATAGTGTCTCTCCTATGGCTAAAGACACAAAATCACTCACACACCCAGCAGCCACAGTTTGTTCCTTCAAATTGTAACCACGTAAGAGACCCATCACATCATCTGCCTTCTAGGCACATTTCCCCTCTGTTTCCAAACTCACCTTACTCAAAAGCAAACTTTATGGAAGAGGAACCTAATCACAAGCTTCGTTATATGCTCTGCCATAGCAGGCAAGTGAATAAGCAGGGCTCAGAATGGGTTTTTTCAGCTGAAAACCGTATGTGCTGATTGCAACTTTGTTAAATACATAAATAACTGGAGCCCTTCCAATCAGAGCCAGCCAAACCATTTAATCATATACAGAAGTGTTCCTCGTGACATAATTATGCTATCCAGACTCCTTGCCTCATTGGGAAATATTCTGTCAAACAGTAAAATAATTAACATGGATTTTAAAATCGGCATTGACATTCTAATGTCTAATTAGGTAATTGTCATTGGCACAGCAATACCTATTAGGAGCATGCAATTTGTGGAAGGGGTTTTGATGGAACAGACTGCAGGTGCAGATGGTCTAACAGCAGGACTCTTACCCGATGTAAACAAAGGTATTTTAATTAGCCATGTGACCCTGATCATTGTTAAAAGGTAAGGGCTGCGCATTCATCTTCCCACCAGCTACTTCCTGGTCCTTTCAAGGGGAATGTTGAAATATCTTGACCTATGGTAAATTATGTACAGACTTGATTGAAATTCTCTTCAAATCTAATTATTGTTTCATTTGGCTTCTGGCAACATTAGTGCTATATTGCAGTTGGCTCAGAAGTCTTACCTACTTGCTGGGCTATTTTTGGTTTATAGATCTCAATTGCTAACCTACACAAAGATACCAACTTTGTCTTAGCATACCAGGGAAGACTTCCAAGATGTTGAAGTTTAGTTTTCAGCAAGTACATGCTGGAAGTACTTAAAAACATGCAGAAGACCTGAATTCCATAAAATCATAAAAATTGCTCGCTGGTGAGTTTGCATGTAACTGAGCACAGATCTTAGCTAAATTAAAATTAATTAGGAAAACAGGAATGAAGAGCACCTACGAATAACCTTGAAATGAGGAGCACAAGAGCCCCGATTGGCTCCCTGCGCTGTTTGCATCAGCTGTGGGCGAAGCGCTGCACGTGTTAAATGTTCCAGAGCAGAGGCTTCACCTGGTATCTGAAGCAAAACTTCCTGGAAATTTTGTGCATTCAAGTTTTCTTATTACTGCAATGTAAACAGATAGCTAAAAAAAGTGAAGGAAGGGCACTACTGTAAAATTTTTTTTTTCTGGGGCTTTTTTTTTGTGTGTGTGTCTCAATTATATTACAGTCTTTAATTTAAGAGTATATTTTATTAGCACAGTTTTGCCCTTATAGTGTTCAGTTTTTTTAGCACTTAATCACATGAAAACAGACAGATATGTTTCATTACAGTGATGTAGTCCTATTTAATGAATTGAAATTGTTCTTATGAGCAAAAAAATGAGTATTTGTACAGTTGGGGTCTTAAGCTGTACATTGCTTAGTGCAGGGTCTCTCTCTGTGGTATGTTTTCTGCAGTGTTTAACTCAATGAATTACAGATTACTGATCTGTAGAGCTGATATTCAAACACAGTGAAAGAAATATATTTATATATCCCTTCTCTCTCTGTTTTTGGAGCCTGTTTATGCTGTGACAAGGCACAAGCTCTTGGTTGTTTAATAAATGTTCAGTGAAAGTTTGGCTAGGGTGAGTCTAGGCCTTTGTGAGCACTGGTTGACAGTGTGTGTTTGTGTTGGTTTTTGTTTACACATTTGTGAAATTGCATTGCTGAAATCGAGAGCAAATGCACATAGTACCCTTCTGAGTCACTTCTGCAGTTAACATTAAGACAAAATTATAAACTATAAATATTTTGATTATAAATAATTGTATTACCATAGTGCTTTGAATTCTTGAGCAGTTGAGATGCATGAGAACTCAGAAAATACACTTCTTTGAAGACAGTTACAATGGCTGCTCAGGCATATGATTTCAATATTTTATGAAAATCCAAACAAAATTTTTGCCAGTAATTTTATTTGCTGCCATTTTTAGCATGGGAGGATCTCTGAGGTGCTGGAGCACAGCGTACATCTTGGTTATTGCATGAGGGACTGTTTCATGATATGGCTTTATGAATGATACCAGACAAATTCTGTAATGAAACACATGGTGGTCTTTTGACTTTGTGTTCAGATCCCTCCAGAGCTGCAAAATGAAGAATGTATATTCCTAACACAGGTGATATAGACTATATGCCATAGTTTTATTTTTTTGAAGCTATCTAATCCAAACAGAAAAAAAAAATTGAAACAATGGTGAAATATAAACTTTTATTATCAGGTTAAGTACCTTTGGGAAAACCTTTCCTCTTGAGAATTGCATGGCTTATGTCACTGCTTTCCAATGAATGTGAATGTTTTTCCACCTCTGTCAACCAAGAGCTATAGAGACCTTATTGTTTGAGTGTGAAATAATGTATACTTGTTAGTTAATGAGTTCAACCACCATGAGATAATCCTCAAGTGACATGATGACCGTCTGTGCTTAAAAATAAATAAATAAAAGCTAGAAAGAATGCAAATGATAAACACACATTATATCTCTCCTAGCGATGCTGGAGTTTAATTATGGGGGACAATTACCTACCATAGTCAAAGGATTCGCACATTAATAACATTATATAGGGATAATGTCTTTCCAAGCTGCTATAGCATTTAAAAGCTGGTACTTATGTTGCAATCCAGATTCCGTCTACCCGTCAGTCCTGTCTGGATTATTGCTACATTATGTAATGTAGTCTCTTGTGGGTTTTTTTACTGTGTAATTAACGTGTGGGTCTGATTTACCCAGTCCAGTCTAATAAACCATCCTTAATGGGTGAAATAATAATAATGATAATAATAAATCCTACATGGTTTCTGAACTTCTCTGTTGCTCTTACTATGACATTTGTGTTTAAGCAAGATGAAGGCTCAATTAAACATATATATATAATTCTACTCATGTGCAGTAGTCTTCTGAGAAATTTTCTCTGGTTTTATCCAGGAAAAAATTAACTTCATTGGAAGGTAAAGTGAATAGGCAAACTCTTTAACTGCATTCCCTGCTGCTCCTTAGTCTTGCACTTTCACAGAGCAGAGATACACTAAAACCTGTCAAAACTTAATCTCTTGCATATCCTTCTTAAATATTGCATTTTGTGCTCTTCCCACCGTAAAACCTGTTACTGATCTCTCCTAGGAACGAGTGAAGGATTTGTGACAATATTACAAAAGCATGGGTAATTAGAAAATCACAGGAATATCGCTGGTCTCTTTTTTTTTTTTTTACTTTTGCTAAAGGTATTGCTTTTTCTGTCAATTTTAGTGAACTCATTGAATGAGTGGAGTTTACCTGTAAGCAATTAAAGAAGTGTTTTTCTAGGTATTTGTCTGTTTCCTGTCTGATTTTTCCTATGTTGATACGTTAATAACTCAGATAATGATACACTGTCATTTTGCTTTACATCAGAGGTTTAGGGGTATCAGGAAGCTCTCTTGGTGGCTTATCACAAAGTTAAAATTGCAAATATAAACAGAATGTATTGGTTTGCAGGTGGAGCAAGAAACATGGAACAGATCGATGCAAATCAGATTGATTACGGGAGGGATTATTAATATATGGCAGCTCTAAATTGGGTCTTGGATTTTAGGGGTTCCGGTTTTATTATCCACTGGTGCTGGTTAGTTTTGATGCCTTTAAAATCTACCCAATCTCTGCAAATATCAGTATGTAGATGGAGGGAGAGTTTTAAGAAGAATTTAATTTATGATTAAAGAAGTCTTTTTCATGAAAACTCACATCAACCTGCATAAAGAAATCCATGTACTAACGTAATAATTTCTTAATATAGATACACTTGAATTCAAAGAATGCTATAGCATGTAATCTCTTTTTACATTAAGTATAGCTTAGGTAATACTTTCTCTTGGGATATGGCTTTTGTTGGTTTTATTATTTTATTTTTTTTTACCAAACCATTTTTAGCCTTCAGGAACGTACTAGTAAAATATTATATCAATCAACCTGATACTGAAGGTGGAACAGTATACCTTTATCCAAATTGCTGTAGCAAATACGTGTGTGTTAGCTTTGTACAGCAAGGTTTGTAGGAAGTATCTTTTATTAGAACAAGGAAAATAGCTAGGGGAAAAAAAGGACATAGTCTGAAAGAGAAACATAAAACTTCTGCCAAAGAATGTTCTGGAAACAGTTGCTCTAATTTAATTTCATGTTCCTCTGTAAGAAAACTTACAGAAGAAGTGTAGTTAGCACCTGTGGAGCAGAGCAGTAGTATTGCTGAGGGAGAGGTGATATCCTCAGTGATCTGTGACAGAGATGGCCAGCAACTGCAGAGCAGCAGAGTGTAAAATCATGATATACCATAGAATGAGTGCTTGTATTGAATTCATCGATTTTTATAGCTAGTACATACTGCCAGGGCTCCAGGGTGGTGCTGCAGCGGTGATGACCCAGGCATCACACTTCCTAATTTATAGGTAGCTACAGTCCAGCCTCTCTGAAGGAGTGAGAATTACCACTTTTAATCAAAATACACAGTGCGGATCTTGACTGTCAGACAAACTACCACGGACTCTTTGAAGAAGAGGCTAGGAACTAAATTCCTGACCTGACTGGATACCAAGAAGCATGGGCTCAATAGATACACTTGATTTATGGCATGCTATAACTTCCTTCATTAACCTAATTCTGTGTTTCATGGGCTATAAACTACCTGTTTCTTTTCTTCTGCTGAGGGAGAACCGCACTACCGTTTCTCTCCTCCTTTCCCTTTCTTTCCCTCCCTTCTTTGCAAACATCCTCTCTGTTTCACTGGTGCTAACTACCTTTAATTTCAGAGATGGTCTTATAAATACTCATCTTAATTACACTCTAAGCAACTGTTCTCAACTTGTTTTTAGCTTTGAAGTCTGTTGCTTCTATTTCAGACAAGAAATAGAAGAGGACTCGTATGCCCAAAAGCTTGTGTTCTCTCTAACTGCACCAGTTGGTTTAACAAGGGACATTTCCTCTAACTACGAACTTGTCTTGCCTCATTTCCATGTACTTGTGGGCCTCCCTGGATAATTGAGAAATTTGAGATGGAACCATTGCTTTATGACAGGCACTTCCCCACTGGTAACTGGATGTGTGTTATCAAAATAAAGCTTCTTCCTCTGTATGTTGACTGTTGATCATCACCCCTGTAGCTGCTGTACAGGTTCATGGGGCAGCATATACCCTGTTTTGAGGTGCATGTGTGTGTGTATATATATATATATTTAATGCTGAAACTGGTGTTTCTCTTGCCTATGATCATTTAGTCTTAATAATGAGAAGATGTAGTGTGACTGTTTAATAACTTCTAGGGTAGGGTAGGATTTACTGTATATAGGGCATTCACTTTGTACTGTGATGAGTTAGTATAATATTAACACTGCTCATTCAGGCAGATGATCTGTTCCCTGGAGAGTATTCCTAGTGAATAAACACCCTGTGTAGGTTGGTGAGCTTGGGTCTCATGACTGCTCTACTCATTGCAAGCATGATGGTGCCTCAGGGTCTGGGTGTCTTTCTTGGCTTTTTGAAATGTGTTCTGGGTGATTTCTGACTCCATGATTTTAGGCCTAGAGGTTTTCACTAACAGTATTTTGGACGCTGCCATTTCTTATGCTGCTCTGCAATTATTTAATTCTGACACCTTCTAGAAAGTAGATTTTCATTAAATGCATTTTTTCCCCAGGTATTCCATATATACTTTGATAAAGGAATTTGTTCTTACTGAATTTCTGATGGGAACAACGGAAAGAACAAAACTTTTTAGCCATATGTGTATGTTAGTCGCAGCCCATGGCTGGTGCAGTTTCCTAGAACCTGTTCTTTGTACTGGGCTATGAAAGAGTTGAGGTATTACATGGCCATTTCAGTGCCAGTTTCCTGGGGTTAGGCAAACTCAGTTTGTGAAGTTAACGTTGGTGAGTTTGTTAATATATTTGGGTTTGAAGTCTGACCATTAGGTGTCACCTTGTAGATGCTCAGGAGATGCAGCAAGTTTCAGGGATGAGGATGAGAAGTTAGAGTACCAGCTTTTCTAACAGTGGTCAGGAAATGGTTCCAATAGCACAGATCTTAGCTCTTAAATGAATAGGTACTGTAAAGTCTTTAAGTTCCTTGTCGTAGGTAGTGTCTGCTAGTCTTATTCATAGTCTTTGCAGGTTAGCATGTTGGTAGCCTTATCTTTGCCTGCTCTTTGACTGAATCATAAGGATTCTAGAAAAATTAAAAGCTTTGTTTGTGGCTGATTCTGTTCATTAATATTTTTTTCTGTTTGTATTTTGTAGCAGTTGAAGTAGTGATGAAGGTGGGAAAGGGAAGATATGTCCAGAAGTTTTTTCATCTTGGCTATGAAAGAGGTGTTGGATATATGGTTAGTTTAAAGAAAAAAAATCCTGTAATGTCCCATATACTTGTGGGTTTTGAGGTAACTTCTCTGCAGAAGTGTGCATCTATGGAGAAGTTTATTTGTTATTAATATAACAGCTGTAACAGGCTAGTGCCAGATGTTGAGAAGGATCTCTACGGTCATGGACATTGCAGCTTGGGGTGAGGTTGCGGTGTCTTGCCAGGTCTGATGGTTTGTGTGGTTTATTCTGTGTACTCTTTCTAATGGTGGTATTCAGAACAGTAGCAGAGATTGTTGATGTGTTTCTTATCTTAATACTGTGATTAAATTTAAATGACTGGAGATCAGTTCATTGTGCACATACATAACTAACTTATCTGCTACAGTAATACTTGAGGATTTGCCAAGGTTGGGGCTCTGTGGTTCTTGGCCAAGCACCATGTAACCCATTCCTGAAAGAGACATTGCTCTGATCTCTCCGATCCTTGTTCCTCAATATTGTCTCTTTAGTTTTTACACCCACTTTGTGTATACAGACCTAAATTAAAATGAAAACTTTTCAGGGAATGGCTTGTTTATTACTTTGGGTTACAATGCTTACTGCAGTGGAAATTCTGCTTGTTGAGATCTCTGAGGACATCATGAATACAAACAATAATAGTACTGAATTATGGAAAGTTACGCTTTCATCTCTTTGATATTTACATTCTTTATATGGGAGAGACTCAGCCATGTTCATACTTTTGCATTGTGTGTGAACATGCTTTTGCTGGAGTTCTAGCATGTTCAGTTGGTGTCTTGCTGCTTGCATTGCCTCCTGCTCTTACAGTGCTCTGATGAGCTCTGCAACAGCTCATATCCACTGCTGAGTGGAGAAAAGGATACTAAGCTCAGAGAAAGCAGAGAAATATGGACTAAAGGTGATGCTGTCATGAATCCCGAGAGTAAATCCAGTTGCTTTGTTCCTGTCTTGGTCCTGCTAGGGGAGCAAACTTGCCTGGAAGTGATGGGGACCATGATGCAGCCCCTAGTCCTATCCCACAGGCACCTGCTCTGAGAGAGGGGTAAGGTCTGCCAGTTTTGCCCTACTTTCCTTCATAAAGGTGTTTGTGCTCACACGAGAGTACCTTTCAAAAACTTTGCATCCAGCTCCTGTATAAAGAAAAGAAAAACTGAAACAGCCTGGACTCCTTTTCAAGACATCTATATTTTATATATATATAAATTTATGAAACAAAAAGAAAGTGTTTCCATCCTATCCATGGACTTCACAGACTCCTCTTCTCCCTTTTTTGAATCTTTTACTTGTTTTATGATCATGAAAACACATGCTGAAGAAATCCCCATGGATTTGGAGTAGGAGAGTTGTTTGTTTTTGGTCTCCCCGAAAGGGACTATTTTCTCACATAGTTGTGTGGGCACACAGCCGTGAGGTAAGGGCCTTCAATTTTAATTTTTTGTTTTCAGGTTTGCCACTGGTTCATGTCCTCCCTATCTAATCTGTATATTTACATTTTTTGCTTCTCAATATTCGGCTATGCCGTGTGTACTGCTGGGTGCACAAAGGCAATAACAACATTGGTCCATAAAGCCAGGCATGAGTCTTGGTACTGAACACAGAGAAAATTCCTGGGAAGTGCAACAGTCAAAATCATGCAAATTACCAAATGTAGCATCATAAAGATGTAATTACAGGACCAAAATGCCAAATTTTCAGTCCTTTTCTGATTAGTTGTTGGAACAATGAGTTATCACAAGATTGCTACTTGTTAATATTGGCAAATCAACAGCTGCTATTCTTTGGTATAATAATATCACTCAATTCTGTGATTGTCATGTATCTAGTTTTACATCAGAAATGATTATGCCCATTAGGATTAAAGTCATTATACGGTAGGATTAGAATGGAGCATGAATTTGGATAATGACAGTGTTAGTGTCACTATAGATTTCAAATTATATTAATTTCTGTCAATATGCAAAAATACATGAGAAAATCTTTTCACACTAGAAAACATTTTCACAGGGACTGGGGCATGTGTTTGTTTCCTGGTAATAGTATTCAGATGATACCCAGGCTATAAATGAAATAGGATTGTATAATTTACTGTCTGCTCATAATAAGAATATGCACTCTGTCGTCAAAAATTCAAGCATTGTAGAAATGACCCCATCTTTGAGCAAATGTTGCAATTACTTCAAGCTGTCGAAACTCTTCTTCCTTTGAACAGAAGTGTCCAGAGCAAATACTGTAACAATGAATCTTTTTATCATTCTGCAATCCCATTTGTGATAAGAGGAATTCCTTGGGGATTACTTTAAATTCTGTACATTAGCAGCAGTTCCGTGGGTTAAATCAGATAAAACAGGCTCTTATCAGATTATTAGTCACATTAGGCAATTACATTCTTATCTCTTAGAAATAATTCGTGCAGCCTTGGTGCTTATTTCTCCTCATTAGAAGAGGCTAATTCCTGATTAAGATCTTTTGCCTTCCGTACAATAAACCTTTATATTGGATTTGCCCCATAAATTGAAAAATACCTTGCGGCAGAGAGGGACAGCTGCACTTCCCTTTTAAAAATATACCTCCCTTATCGTTTAAACATCAGCCATGCACATTTGCTGCCTGCAGTTTGGGATTGAAGGGGACAGCAATGTAGCTTTTTGCCAGCAATCAAAATCAAGAACCTCCAAGACAGAATGGTTTTATGGGGCAGGGAAAGCAAGTATGTTTTCATTTAGTTTTATGGAGTTTGGTTTAAAATGCATGAAAGTTGGAGTAAGGGAAAGACGTTTCACACACCATTTGCATAACGGCCCTGTGAACAAGCCCACCTTGTGGGATGCCATCACAGTGAGCATCCCGCGCAGCGTAGGTGGGGGATGCCGGCTCGGGGGCGGACCCTAATCCCTGATACGTGTTGCTCTTTTTGCAAGTTTTCTGCAAACATGGTGTCACATGTGTGGAGCCATGGGTGCTGGCAGGTATGTCTCAAATGCGGGCTTGTGTTTACTGTAGAAACTGGATCAAAGTTGTTGTGCTCTTTCATGTAATTAACTCAACCCAAAAGAAATATCCAATTGAGTGATTTACTTAAGATAAGCGAGGCACTTGGGAAATGTAAATACTTCAGTGGAAGGGATGCATGGGAAAAAATGAGTGTCAAATTGCTCCATAGGTCTGTCATGCTTCCATTTCTGACATTTCTGTCAGAAGCTGGTTGCTGAAACAGATACCTCCCACTTCCCACCCTTTCAGGAGCATTTGCTTTTGCAATTGTTCTATACTCTATCATCCCTACTGCTGTTGCTTGTGCACCGTCATGTATAAATCTGTTTTATGCTTTGAGGCCTCAGCCCATGTATGTGCATGCTTGTGTGAAAAATGTGTACAGTCAGTGTTTCTTCAGTATTTTTGTAAAGGATTAGCAAAAATATTTCCCTTATTAGAAGTGAGATGATGGGAAGTTTACAAAGACAAAAATGTCAAACACCTAATTCCTATTAAAAATAAATGGGAATTAAGTGTCTGCCAATTAGGCCTGTGAAAATCTTTCTGGTGGTCTTTACAGCTGCACCAAATTACATTGAAAACCAGAGGGGAATGTGCTACGGATGAAGTGATTGCTTGAGACAAAGTGTTGCCTGTTACAGGTGGTCCTGAGTGCAATTTTCTCCGTCTGTCTGTACATATCCAAGAGATGTCATGTTAAGTTTACAGAGCACCTTTAGTAAAAGGTTCAGTGCATTGGCTGCACAAATGCTGCTATGTGCATTGCTTCCATTTAGTTTTCGTATTTTGCAAGTGATGTTAAAAATTCATGCCTAGAGTCATCATGTTTGGCTATGTATCCACTGGATTGCATGGGAAAGGCTAATAGTTACTTAACTTATTCATAGAGCTCTTAGAAGACAGTCCTGTGGCAAAATCTGAACCTTCAGGGTTGTAGCCCTTCAAACTAGGAAAGGAAAGCTCTTTTAGATTAAGAAACTGACGACCTGTGAAAGAGGTCAGAGCAGTTTCTTTCACAGATTGTGGGACAAGGAAAGATGTTGTACAGGTGCCTGCCTGGGCAGATCAGGGCAAGGACTTGAACTTGGGTCACCTTTGTCATGCAGTGACCAGAGAGCATTGAACCCTGCCCTCTCTCTGCCCAAAGTCCTGTTAAAGCCATCCTCAGGAAATGTTCCCACTTCAACCAAGTTTCGTTAGGCAGAGTTATTTGACTTAGTCTCAGCTGTGCAGTGGCCCACTAGCCCAGAAGCTCTGAAAAAGATGCTGCACAGACAATTTCCATGATAGTCTGCACATAAAATTATATTGTCTAGATAAATCAGAAGTTAGAAAAATGAAGTGTTATTTTTACATAGGTCTCTGAGGTATAAAGATTAAGCGATTTCCCCAAATCTTGGGAAATTTGGGATAGAGCTGAAAACCTGAGCCCACATCTGCTATTCCCAGTGTTGCACTTCAGATCTGCTTCTGGCTGTGATTTAGGCCAACATGATTAAAGGTCTGTGGCAATTGTATGCCTCTAGTGATGGGGGCTGAAACCATTGCTCTGAGTCTAGAGGGCTCTCAGTCTGCCTGGTTCCTTAATCCCCAGCTATGAAATAGAAGGCTGTGGTCCTGGGGCTGCTCCATGCAATTCCCAGTTGGCCAGGCAGTGAATAACTCCAATATCAAGGTGCTGATGAAGTGCACATAGAACTATTTCTTAAAACTATTGTAGGAGAAAAAAGGTTTAGGGTGATAAGGTCTTGGAGATCAGGCATTTTCACAAGTGGAAGCTGATTTCCTGTTATCTAATCTGCACTTGAAACAGAGTAATTAAAAAATGATCAGTGGAGCAGTAGGTCTTGGTTGTTTCTTTACAGTTGTCCTTTTACTTCTCTGGGTAGACTTGGTTGTTCACTGACCTTTGTTTTACTGTAAAACCGATAAATGGATTCTGCTTGCGGAATACTTTTATTATCATCATTATTATTGTTGTTGAGTCTTTCACTCTGGCTTGGTTCCATTTATGAGGAAAGTCTGGTGGAGCAAAACCAGCTTGACAAGGTAAAGGGGTCTTGAGCAAGCTCCTGTGCTAAAGCCAAGCTTTTGGCTCTTACTCAAGAGTCAAGTGTGAAATGTTAGATTGCCTAAGGTGTGATAGAGTACACTATTTTTACTTTTCTAATAACTGTAGCATTTTTGTCCACTGTGGTATTTCACAAGTTCTATTTCCCTGTGCGTTTAAGAAATGTGATATGGGTAACTGAACTACATGAGTTTGTTAGTCTTCTTCAGGTTCTAATAGATCAGCATTGGCCATTAAACTGCAAACATCACTCTGACTAGGGCTGACAGAAAAAAAAAAAAGCCTCTTCAAAAGCTTTGATAGATTTTATTTTTTCCTTTTTTTTAAACTGAAATAAAAAAATTCAGAGAGCTGCTACTTTTCTGGAAAGCCTGTAAGTTTCATTGGAAAAATCCCAAGCCAAAACATTTCAATAGGAAATGCACATATTTCTGTTTGGGTTTTCTCTCCTACCTCCCCCATTCTCAAGTTGCTAGACTCAAATTGTTCTTTCATATCTATGTAAAAATGAAGTTTCCTACCAATGGATACTGTTAGCTTCTGTGCGAGCATTCTTAGAGGTGTTAGATGTTGATTTCTAAAGCTCACATTAGCAGCTGTCTCAGAGTAGCAAAGAGCTCAATTAGTGTGGCCATAAATTTGGAACAGTTATGAATTCCATTTCTTCTTCTCCTCAACTACAGTTAGAAGCCTTTTCTCTTTTAAGTACAAGTATTTTTTAAAATGTGCTTAATAAAGTTATTTTTGTCCCCTGGCCTTTTCTCAAGGTTTGATGCTGAGTGAAAAATGGGCAGCTCTCTAGGAACAGAACATAGTAATGGTTGCTTTGCTGCAGAGGGATTTGTGAATTTTATGCTTGTGGTTACTGGTTTTAACAAAGTCAGTCTCTCTGGGGCCAGCAATTGTAGTGTAAGCATAATGGGCACTTGTGACACGAAGAGAATTTATGACAAGGGTAACAACCTGCTTATGATTCTTGTAATAGCCTATGAGATCGTTATACCATGGCCTGCCTTTGAAATCACATCAGATGTGGACTCAGCTCTAAAATATACAGTGACCATGTCTTCTACTATGACATTACAGGGGAGAGAAAGGGAGAGGTGTATCATGCTTTCTGATCATTCATTTAGTATTACAGCCTGTGCACCCAGAAGCAGTTGGCTAATTTCCAAGTTCTTTATGTGGGATGGAAATAGTTGCTTCTAGTTACCTTGAGTACATCCCATGACCCGAGACAAGAAGACAACAAATAAGAAGACTTGTTAAGGTACTAGCTAAGCTGTTAAGAACTATATTTGTTGTAGGGACTAGATGATCGCTCCAGGGAAAGCTGTCCGCTGACTCCAATTTCCATTCCCTGTGATCCTAATATACGGACTTTTCCTTCTGTTTCTCATTCCTATCCACAAGATCATTGCCTGTTAATCATTAAATGATGTCTGTGTATTCCCTGCAATTCTTCACTCTTGGGAAAATTGTTGCTACATGGAATTTTTCCAAAGCATTAATTTCCCCAAGGATTGCCAAAATATAACTTAATAAGAAAACAGAAATATAACAATATTTTGCTTTCCCTTTCAATCTAATTCTTTGTTGTTGTTGTTTTTAAATCTACAATTTTTAGTCCTGAGTCTCTCAACACATGTAGAAATAATTGCCAAAATGCAAATTTGCCAGAGTAGAATGAGAACAGCATAAGTTCAGTGGCAGACCACAATGATCCACAACAATCTGTGGACCAGCTCGTAGGGGAGTTGAAAATCCTGGAGAAAAGCAAGTTTATAATCAATAGGCTTATGTTTGCTACATAGGGATCAGCAAATCAAAAAGATTTAAAAAAACCTCAAACACACTGGAACTTATTCAGTGCTTGAGCATGGGGTTGAGGTCATCCTTTAAATAACCCTCTCGCCAAATTTTCTATGGTTCAGTGTTGCGTGATTCTTTGTAACAGAAAATGTCTGGCTCCCCCAAAGACCTCAAATTCTGTTTTATTTTAAAGAATATTTCTTGTGTATTACTGTCATGTTCTCACTTGTTACAAAGTACTTATTAAGGTAGATTTCCTGAATATCTCAAAGTTTCTCTTGTGATTTTTGAACATTGTAAAAGTAGCTTTTAAGAATTTTGTTTGGTGGTTGGAAAAAAAAAATTAAATAAATGTGCCAAGTTCCAGTTTTCTCCAGACAAAGGGAAGCGTAATTCCCATATATGCTACCTGACCCGTTCAGGGTGATTATTCTCACATATCTTAAGGCAAAGCTATAAGACATGGTGATACATCAGTTTTCTTACTGGCTTTACATTGATTTACCGAGTGAAGAAAGCAAAAAAAAACCCAAAAAACCAAAAAACCCAAACAAAAACACAAAACTAGAACTAATACTTAATCTTTCTGCTTCCTGTAGCACCATGTATTTAAAACATCATTACTTACATTCAACTGGGTCTTTTCCAATATCACTCACAGAACATGGAAATCCTCCAACTGACTTCACAAGTTTTTGGCTTGAGGCCTGCTATGGAGAAGTGGACTGAGCATCTGCCTGAGCCCTGCTCAGCAGTGCCTGAGAAGAGGCAGCCTGAACTTCAGGCAGTGCTGTGTCTGATGACCTCTACAATCACACTGCGGGAAACTGATTTACCAAGGGGTCAAGTCATACCCTCGGCTGGGTTCTGCCCCATTTGTTGATTTTCAGCCTCTTTCCTCTTTGCAAGGACTGTGTGCGCTGACTGTAGCGTTTTAGGGCCATACAAACCCTCAGATCCTGCATTCCTGAACACGCTGGAAACGTTACCAGTAATGGGGGTGAGCACCTACTGAGTCCTGGTGTGTGGGGCGAGCGCTGATTTATAAGGATGATAACTGTATGGCGCATATAAAGGTCTGCTCAAGTCAAAGTTTACGGTAGAAGTGATCTAAGGATAATTGCTTTTATAGCCATCCTTACAAAGATTTTAGTGCCTTTAAACTTTTATTTGCTTAAATGCAACAAAAGTTCAGTTGTAGTCCTAGCTGTTTATTTTACAAGACAGTTATAGGTGGATTTTGCTGCTGGTCAGGTTTGTAAAAAACACATGCTTTAACCTTGACTATTGTGTTGGACAAAATAGTTTTCTCTTTTTCTCTTTTTGGATTGTCCTTTTGTGTGTTTGTTCCTGTTAGCACACTAATAGAACGAAAAGGTTTTGTGCGGCTTTATCAGGAACAGTAGTTAATTCAAAAATTCAGCTGAAATAGATAAGAGTTTCATAGGAAATCCTTTAAAACATTGTTTTGGTTTATTCAATCATAAAAGAAAGAAATTAAATTAAAAAACATGCAGATGGTTTTAAGTCTTGGTGAATAATTATCCAAAAGTTTGGAATTTTGATTTCATTTTGTTAAACTTCCAAAAATCTCTTGGCTGACTGGAGACTTCCAGTGGTATGATGAAGCTGCAAATCTGTTCCAGTTGTATTTGCATGTGAACGATGTGCACAAAAAATACAAAGGAACCTAATTCTGAAGTCAGTTAAATACATTAACTAAATTTAAGGAAAATAAATGCATTTGGCTAATTTGAACAGTGGAGCATTCCCCAAGTATATTTCATTGGTGAATCAGGAAGGAAATAGTTAACAAGTCAAATTTTTGCCCTCTTTCCAGAGTGGTTATTTATTGCCTTAGATTGTACGTGGCAAAACAATTAAAAGTCAGCGTACAAGATGGATTTTTGTGTCCTCTGAAAAATAAATAGGTTCATTTTCAATAAATGATGTGAAAGAAGTTGAGCCCTCAACTTGTTATTCATGTTACCTGTGGTCTTGCATGTTTAAACAGTTCTGCTGCTTTGGTTAGCAGTGATACGGATCCGTCCACTATTTGCCATCCTTCCTTTGCAGTTCTGCAATACAAACCTTTAATAAAAACCTTATATATTTATTTATCCATATACCACACTCCATCTTACTCCTGAATGTTTTGCGGAGGCAAACATTTCACCGAAAGGAAAACTGTTTTTACCCCTTTTCTGCTTTCTTCGGAGGGAGACAAAAATCTGGAGGAAAGCTTTATTAAGAGGGTGAGGAGAACAGAAAAAGATTCTATTGTATTGTTTGGATCAAGATATTAGTATGTGAGATCCGGTTTCACATGGACTTCAAAAACAAACAAAGACAACTCCTTTTGAGCCTCTAGCCATGTGACTGGCTCCGTAAGATCAGAGCTCAAATTTACATGGATCTGTATTAGTTCAGGTATGAAGAGTTTCATTTTGCTGATCTTTTGAAGCAAATTCCACATAGCAGCACAAGAAAGGGCTGCCACATCGGATTTGACACCCTCCAACTGTGCCTTATGCCAATGTTTTCGTTGGTTCCCTCCTTACAAAATAGCTCTTTGCCAGTTTTCTGAGGGCTCCATCCTTTCTTTATTTTCCTTTTTTTTTTCCTTTATTTTTTCCCCTCGCGTTTGAGAATGGTTTAGTTTGGGATTGTTGAAGTATGTATAGAAATAGCCATGAAGTAGAGGGAAAGGAAGAGCTGGCTTGCAAACTCCCTCTATTTTAGTTGAAAAAACAAGCCTATTGGAAAGTGATCTGTTGTTTTGCTTTTGTCTGCAAACAATTCTTACTCTGCGTGCATTTATTATCAAAACATGAGTGTAATTAATAGCTTTACAATTTCTGTGATCTGCACATATAAGATCTAAAATACACTGAACCTTGCTCAGCTCCTGGCTTATGTTGCTTCTTAGGCTCTCCTAGGCTGTTCTTATGCATTAACTACCTGCTTTGCCGGGTCATTTTAAGCTTCCTTGCACTGACTTCAAGCTTCCTACCCTCTGGGCACAAGACAGCTCAGGGACATGTGGTTGAATGCTCAGGACCTGTACGGCAATCCCTTTTTCACAGAAGGGACTGTAGAAGCTGTCACTGAATACAGAAATTCCCATAGAGCTATGGATTAAGCTATGGCAGCATGAGCCATGGCAGAAGGCAGCCAAAGCCACGGCAAACTGCCCAGCGCAGCCCTGGATGCCTCTGGCTGTGCTGTGCAAAACCCTGGCGTACAGTCCTGCCAGTGATGGGGCTCGTGTGTTTGCTTACTCTGCAGATCACACACAAGCAACCAAAATGTGACCCGATGTACCCAGCAAACTGAATTACTGTTAAAATAACACAGCTACGGCAACATAGAGCTCGCTCTATATTGCTGCTGTGGCTCCAAAGCTGCTCTGAGCAAATGGTAGTAACTGACAGCTCCTATATTATGCGATATATGGGCCATACCAGCATCTTACAAGCTTATCTTTTGCAAGATGGATAATATTCATAGTTACTCCCTGAATTCTGCAACTTTGTCAAAGATGTAGCATTCAGTTTGCAGGCATGATGCACTGTATCAAGATCAGCAGTTTTCATACTGTTTTTCAGAAGCTCCTGCCACTCAAGCCTCCCCTCAGTAGGTGGGAAGTGGTTTGTGATCTAAGCTTTGCAAAGAGAAACAAGCAGGGTGACTTCGTGGCATTCGATGCAGGCTGTTCCTGCTCTCCAGAAATGGTTGGTAAAACAGCCACGTTTGCGATAAACATCTTGATTTATAGGTGGGCTCATTAATGATTTAAAGTTTGGAAGGGGCGAGGTGGGTTGCATACATGTTCATTCTTAGATCTTCGTTTGGGAGGCTTTGAAGTTGGAGTCCATTTAGAAATTCTCTGCAAATTTTAGAAACAGCATTTCTGTGAAAACGTAACTCAAAATCTGGTGGCATATGGTTGTATTTAGGTGACTAATACTCACTTGGGGCCACCTTCTTAATTTACTGCTGGCTTCACCATTCATGAGTAATGCATCCACTCCTAGCTCATGCCAATAAAGCTTTATGCCACCACATATAATATTTCACTACATGTCTTGCCTTCCCCAATGCTATGGCACTTATGTGGTTTGTGTTAACAGATAATCACCAAAATGAATAGCACAGTAAAATTATATAACTTGTAATTAACTTTAACAATTAAAAAGTCTAAAACCAGCCTTTGTAACACCAAGACTCCAAAGGTGCCATTATGTTAAGGAGTTTCAGATCACAATAGCAGCATGTACACATACCCTGTGATGGAAAGACTTTTTCTGCAAGAAATGTTAAAAATAAGGTGAATTTTTTTTTTTTTTTTTTAAGAAGGCATATCTGATGAGTTGGATCATAGCAAAATGTTTATTTTTCTGACAAAATGTTTATTTTTCTGTCTGTTACATGATGAAAACTGCCATTTTTTGTTTTACTATAAATCATCCTGGGTTCCAGATAGCGTGAAGAACAATGCCATGAAACTCTTCAGTACATCCTTTCCCTCACATCCTGGGTTTGGTTGCTTTCAATTAAAACTTTTCAAGGCTGTTTTAAGTGACTTGTACATAAGGAAGAGTCTCATCTGCCTTTGAGACTTGGTTGTCAAAATTTTTACAGATGATGTAAACTGGCACATCATCCTGTTCCTGGGATGGAGACAAAGGCAAACATTGTTTTTTGTTAGCAGTGGTGTTCATTTTTTGTTGTTGGGGTTGGGGGTTTTTTGGGTTTTTCTGGTTTTTGGGTTTTTTTTTCCCAAAGTCAATACTGGGGGAGATGAGTATTCTCTAGAATGTTACCTGGAGAATCAGACCACAGACCAAAATATGGGAACTGTTAGCTATTTTTAGCGAGAACAAGTTCATGAGTGGAAGAAGGGGTGATTAAAGAGGACAAAGGGAAGAAACTCCCTCATTGCCCATGTGCAGTATGCTCTTTCCCTGGCTCCATCAGTTCAGCCTATGTAAGTGTCATTCATGATGGGGTCACAGAGTTATGCTTTCAGTTGTCTGGAAGCTGTAGGTCATATGAAGAACATCTCTTAAAGATCTGACAAAGTATTTTAGACAGAAGACATAATTTTTTAATTCTTCAAAAGACAAGTTAAATGTATTCATTGCATAAGAAATCTATAATTTAACAGCAGCTGTGCAGCAGCTTTTCCATGCTATAGTGCAGTCTACTATATTGATGATTTCAAATATTTATACCATCATCCCACATTCATGAAAAATATTTAAATTAAACATGCATGGGAACAGATGCCATTCTGTTCTGGCAAGAAAACCTAGTCATAAACTTCTGCTTATGAAATGTTATTTCACTTGACCCCTATCAGTAGGAACTCATGAAAATTAAACTGGGGAAGGAGAAATATTGTGTGTAACCTCTTTTCTCAGTGAAACTTTTGAGTGGGTATGTGAAGACAAGATGTTTCCATTAAAAGCAGAGCACAGTTTGATTTGGTAAGGTGAAGCTCACTGCTTTAACTTCTAATTCAAGAGTCAGTGCCCACTTAAAAGTTTCTTTTCACCTGCAGAAGGCACTGGTTACAGAAGCTTTCCAGGCCAAACTGCAGTTATTCATTTCAGTAGTTAGCGCTTCTATTAATTTTTAGAGATTATGTAAAGTAACTCCATTAATTTATGGCTTAAAAAGCACAACTTTACTTTTGTTCTTGCTCTACCAAAAATCCAGAGGGAGATTGTTCTTACTAATTCTAACCAATGATATGTTATGAAATAGGGAAAAGGGAAAGGAAATGTCATGTAAAGATTGCAGGCTATGGATGTCATCAGCCCCAGTCTATTCAAGCTAAACATTTACATCTCTGCATGTAGTCCATATAGGACTACATATGCATTTGACTGGCATATTTGTAGCTTGGCCTAAACAAACAATTGGTTCTACCTCTTGTGTCTAATCTATCTTGGCATTTATACAATCCTTTAAATCCTGCTTTCTGATGGAAGTTAGAAAAATAAGTGGGTGATTTCATGGTTCTCTCCACTTCTAACAGATCCTGTTTGAGATGTTAGTCTTGGGTTTTCTTCTGGTCTTGCATTTTAACTGTGTTAACAGGTTTTATTGTGTATGTCCTCCCTTCCCCCTCATGAGAAGATGTAAAAAAAATTGTGGGATTTATTGACACTGCAATAGTTATAACGTATGGTATTTGTCATCTTACTCCTGTTACAGTTTGCAAAAGGAAAAGGGGAATCTTGGACTTACACACTAGCTCTGCTTTTCCATATGATATTGTCCTGGGAATCAGAGTTGGACTGATAGAAAGGTTTGATCATTCCGGGGTTGAAACAGTCTCATGATACTGAGCAGTGACAATGAACCAGTATTGCAAATGCATCACACCTTACATCTGTCCAGAGCACGGAGTTCCACCTTGATTTTAATGAGAGCCTCTCAAGGAAAGGATTCTTTGGCTTTTGGAGGGAGGCCTGTTAGCCCTGTGGGGAGGCAGCTGGGGGCAGATCAGTATTGCAATGTTTTGGCCAAAATTACTGAGAAATGATGCCTGAGAACACAAGTTGCAGTAGATTCCCCAGTGACAGAAACCCAAATAAGCTACAAGACTTTACAACTTGTATATTAATGAAGATCACCCTGCTAGTTTGGTGGAATTTTCTTTATTCTGCTGACTCTACAGTACAGTTTCTGGTAGCTTTTTTTCTCCCCAATTTTTATTAATATTATACTAGAGAAGAAAATATTTTTACATCAGCAAGACTTCACAGTTAGGAAGTCATCAGATTCCCCTCCACAGTGTTTTCTGTGAAATGACAAAAAAAAAAAAAAAAAAGACAAAAGGCACAAGAGCTGACTGGTGATGTGACAGGAGGGTACCTTCAGTTTTTGTACTCTGAGTAGTGTACAAATACTATTTCTTTCACGGCCTCTTTACTTGCCTTTAAACTTGATACTGTGTGAGTCGGAAGTCACAGCCATGCCCAGCAAACCAAGATGCATGACCTGGGCTACCCAGACAAATGCTAACCCAACTCTCACCATGTCCGTAATTCTCGGCTCTTTGTCCCTGTCCTCAAAAGGCTGTATAAAAAAAAATAATACTGTTCTTCGTTGAGAACAGGAGATTGGTCAAGTTACAAAAAAAAAAAAAAAAGGAACAAGAGCTAATGGACTTGGATTTAAATCTTAGTTCACCCAATTAATTGTAGCATGAGCTTTTTTTGATTAATTCTGATTTATTTTTTTTCAGAAATAACTACATGCTCACTTGTTCTCTTGGAACTGAGCATGAAATATAATCTTGATAGCAAAGACTCATTAATAATAGATTGAGTTTCTCAGGCCTATTTAGTTTGTAGTCATAACTTATTTCAGATTTAAATATTTGTTTGAATATTTGCTGTGTCATGATATTTATAATATGTTTTTTTAGAATGAGTAGCATAAACACTCTGGGACTGTATTCTTTTCTTTTTTCACATCATGCCACTTACCTCCTATATATCCCCCTTCTGAAAAAAAATAATAACATTTTTAGACTTTGAAAGTTGCCAGGAAAGCATGATGGAAAAAGAAAAGGCTATTGTTATGGCATTTTCATAACAAAACAGTAAAGTATTAAAGAATAAAAAATAATAATTAAGAAAAAAAATCTACCAAGATGTATGACTTAAGGAAATGCGGACCAGAATTTCTGCTTATGTGATATAGCTTACAAAGCAGGAAAATATTTACCATAATAAAGTATGCTTTTATTAGGGTCAGAGAAAGTAGACCATATTTTCTATGGACTCCCCTTGGAATGTTTGTGCATCCTCACTGTTTTAATATAGGAACTCATGTATCATTAGTGTAAATTCTTTGCATATAAGTAGTAAGTGGATCAGTTGGACTGAATATTTATAGAAGGTCCTGGATTGATAGTCTTAAAAGCTTATAAATATCTGTTTACATATAGTTTACACACAGTACAGGAGCACATTAGAGCACAGGAAACGCAGCAATCCTCTCACCAGAAAATAACGTGGTTAAGGGAACGAGTTGCTTGGGTTCCTCATCCAGCCATGGGCTCTTCAAAAAGTGTCAGAAGGGTGACTTGCTAAAGACCACTGACTGATGGGCAGGACATGTTCTGGGACCCTCCAGAGTACTTGCAAGCAATGCAGCTGTGGGGAAATGCCATTAAGATGCATATAGTGCTTCATGGCTATTTGTATCAATGGAAATCAGTGAGCCTTATACAAAGGCTCCCTGGGGCAGGAAGATAGGCAGGATGCAGGCTCGGAAGCTTGCTGGCCAAGTCAAGACTTCTTATAGCCTTGAGCTACACGGCACCAGCTAATTTGGGGAACTGTTTAACTGACTTTTAGTTATACAATGTTCCTCCGAGTTTAACCAAAGGCTCTTGGTCACACCAGTTGGCATCACCATAGTGCTTCTGAAATGACAGTGAAGCTGAAATCAGTGACTTGGTGTTGTAGGTACCAGGGTGGGTGAATAGAAAGTGAAATGGAGTTTTTGAGCAGTTTTGCTTTTCCTCTTGCTAGGGTTGCCATGATTTCTTTGTAAAGCCCCTGACTACTCAGCCACAGCTCCACAACAAAACCCCTGTTCCTCCCCCTGCTCCTCCCCTCATCCCTCCCTCCTGAAAAATCCCCTCCAACTCACCATTTCATTCTGAAAGCAGAAGGAGTTGCATGTTATACCAACATGTTTTCTCAATGTCCAGCAATTACTAACTACATCTCTATTGTCAAATGGATTTCTGTGTACAACTGAGACCCGCAGATGATTCCTTTTGTTTGTGATGTCCCCATGTTGGTATCCCACAGAGGTCTGCAAGAACACACTGGAGCATCTTTTGTGACTTTATTGGGAAGGCCACACCACACGTGACCAGTGACTGTTTTAGGAACACTTTACAACTGGAACAGGGCAGATGAACCCTCAGGAGGGATGGCTCAGATCTTACTAACGTAAGAGGTTGTAACTCATATTAAAAATGAGACAGCAAAGTTCAAATGGAAAAAAGATGAGCAATGTCCTACAAGAACATACATGATGCATTGGATTTTATAAATACACAAACTAGTAATTCTGATCGTTTACAAAACTTTAATGTATTGTTTTCCTAAAAGGAGGTCTGTTGTATTCTCGAGAGTAGAGATGTGAAAGGGAAAGAAAGCTGGGGTGAGCAGGTTCTACTTCCCTTCCTGTAACAATTGCAGACCCACGGGCCTTGCTCACCTCTAAAAATAATGCCTTAATGTGATGTCAGGGGAGAGGAGAAAATGCCATCAAGCTGCCCACAAATGGCACCTCAGATTCTGTGGTTCCTGGGGAGCGTCTTCTCTTCATTGACATAATCAAAAGGCAGTTGGTGTCATCAATTGATCGGAAACTTTGTGCACAGTGGTGCTTTCCTGGTTCTTACCTCAAGGCTTTTCTGTGTTTGCTTTCAACTTTAAATGAAAACTGATTTGTACTTATCCCTCGAGCTGAGCATTTCTTGGTGTAATTTATATTAAAGGTTTTTTTTCTCTCATGAACAAAAGTAGAAACAAATATAATGCAATCAATTCTCTCTCAGAGAAATCTTTGTTCAAGTAATATTTTCTCTTTCCGAAAAGCTGTGCTTTTTAACCTCTGTTTTAAAAAGGCATAAGAGGCATCTATTAAAACCCAATCTGCTTCCTTGGGGGATCACAGCCAGCTCAGCCTTCTCACTGTGCAGTGTCCATGAGGTACGTCCCCAGAACCCTTGGCATGGGGTGTGAGGGGATTCCGGGCGGACAAGAGCGGGGCGGCCCAGGCAGCTTCTGTGGAGTGGGGCCTCCTCTGAGCCACCGCTCTGATTAGGAGGAGGTAATGCAAGTCTAGAGAGCTTGAGTTGCACGACAATGCATGCTCAGGTTTGGTGGGAGCATTTGCAGAGTAAAGGGCCCGATCCTGGTTGTGGGCCCGATTTTGGGCCCAGTTCTGGTTGTGGGCCCAGTCCTGGGCCTGGGCCTGGTTCTGGTTGTGGGCCCAAATCCTGGCTGTGGGCCGGTTCTGGGCCCAATCCTGGGCCCAATCCTTGGTATTTTCATTACAATGGCCTTTTTATCACACACTGCTTATAAAATGTGCAGGCACTTAGGGATGGGTAAACTGACTGAAAACGTGCCCTCAGCCATACCGGTGGCAATTTGCAATGCTACAGGTCTCAAGAAAAGTAACTGAGGAAAGAACTGGCTTTATCTCTGGTCTTTTGTTAAGTGGTATTTTACTAATATAATGTGTACACACCAATATCCTGTGACATTCCTGCACGTCACCAGAGGTTTTTATTCGTGCCCATTAAAATGCATTACAGTGTGGAGGTTGCTGAAATGTAAATTAAGGGCTACGGCGCTCATAGTTTAACAGCTGTCATGTAGATTGACAGCCTTTGTGCGCCCAGCTGGCAGTGTCAGGTTAGTGGGTCTCTAGTCACAACATTAATCAGCTTTATTAGTGCCACTAATACCAATTTGTAAGCAGACTGCAAGGATCAGACGGCCCAGCTGTCAGGCACTGCACATAGATTATTACAGGATTTCTTTTTATTGTTTAAGATTGGAATTATAATTTAATTAGGGATTTTAACTATTTTTACACCCACTGAAAACTAGCAAAGATTTAATAAAAAAAAAGAAAAAGTTAACTTCTTCACTCTGCTATTCTACCATCTCTTCTACTTCCCGCTCCCCATCCTCCTCCCCGCCTCCACCCCAGCATGCACGGGAGAGAAAATGAATTCGCTTCACAAAACCTGTTGTAGCATATCACTTGCTGAGATGAAGAACTTCTTACACTGCAGCAACAGCTCATATTGTGCTAGTCAGAATTTCCAACTGATTTCAACAGATTTTCCTTACCGCGTTGATGTGATATACCCGGTGCCTTGGAGGACCAAGAAATACAGGGATTGTGTTTATAATTTCCTCAAAAAAAAAACCTGCTAGCCGCCTGCCCGATTCCTGGTTTCGTCATAGTAATTACCAATTTTCCATCAAAATGTATGTGTGAACTGCACAAATCTGAGGACTTCACTAAATTAGGGTCATGTTGTACAGTAAATTCTGATTCAAGAAAACCAGAGCAAATATAAATACGTGGACATCTCTTAAAACTTCCTCTTCTTTTTGGCATGGGACCTCTTGCCTTATTACATTACACATCAGTTTCAACTCAGTTTTAATTAATGATTTTAAATTAGGCTAAGAGGATATTAGCTTGCAAAGCCTAGCAATGAAGAATGGATGTTGTGGCTCAGACACAACCTTCCAAAATCTCTGCAGCTCACATCTTATAACACTTTCGTGTCGGTCATACAGATTACATTTCCTGCAACACTAAAGCAGCTTTTCTAGTGGGTCAGAAACATGATAGGTTTATCCTTCAGTGTGGCCTGAAAATACACTGAGAAGGGAAAAAAATGCCCTTTGCATCTATTCTTAATGCATCGAAAGAAGGGAACTTAAAGATGAGCTTTCACAGACTTAGAAGGCTAGTGCAGGAGATATTTTTAAGAAGTGTCACAGAGGTTTTCTGGTGCTCCAAAATGCAGGGTAAAGGGAATTCCAGCTGAGAGGTCTCTGTCCCCCACAGTCCCCTACTTGAACCTGCTGTGCAGCCCACACAGCAGTAGGGTCCATACCTCCAGAGTGTGGCCCTGCTGGGATCGCTGCAGAAATGGGCAGGCTCTGCAGGGCTGTGACTTCTGTGCTACTGGCTGTCCTCTGTGTAGGGCCAGTCCCATGCACCACATGGAAAGCTAATGGAACATGTTCTTTCTTGTTTTATTGGATTTCAGTATATCTCAAAAAACAGTCAGCACTGAAACACGTGAAGAGGCCATATGCAGCTGATATACATATCTGATTCAGCTCCCAGTTTGTCTGACATATTGCTCTTGCTGGGCAGGAGCAGAAACACAGTTTCTCCTTAAGAAGATTCTGGTTTTAACATATAAATACTGACAACCAAATCTAATCCCATATTTTTCAGTCCAAATGCTCAATTATGAAGAGATTCAGAAGAAAAATAAGACACATTCAATTGATTTCTTTTATTTAATATTTTTTATTTGTAAGGAAGCATTTTGGGCAATTTCTGTATCTAAGGTATCAGGCCCAGACAGCAAATGTAGTGGAAAATACAGGGAGTAATTTTTAAACACAAGAAAATAATAAAACCGTAACATGTGAGGACTGGAAAATGAAAGGCTTCTCATGATGAATAGTAAGAGTGGACCTCAGATGACCAGGACAGTATGAAGATGGGCAGGAATGGCTGTCCTGTTATACAACAGAGGCAAGTTAATAGCAGTTAAGTTGCAAAGATTACAGTGCTTACTGCTCTCTGGCATTAAGCCACTTCTTCACTAAAAGTGCCAACTTGGTCGATGTTGCCATAACTAATCCCAGGGACACAAGGGCGAGACCTCACCTTCCCATAAGTAAAATCTGGAGAATACTTAAATAGGGACTGCTTATGGATACTTTTGATAATTTACAGATGGTGTGAAAAGTACTCCACAGCTGGAAAAAGGAAACAACATATACATTTAAAGAAGGAAAAGGATAATAGAGAGAGTGCAGTTTAACGTAATTTCTCCAGGAAATACTAGAACAAGGAATTAAGGAGATAATGCATAAGCAAGCAGAAGCAAGCAAAGACCACAGACTTATCAACAGTAAATCACATCATATATATCCAACTTCCTGCTGTAACAGAACAAAAAGTGTTTGGACAATGCTATCAGGCACATGGTATGAATCTTGGGAATGATCATGTGCAGGGACAGGAGTTGGACTCAGTGATCTTTGTAGGTCCCTTCCGGCTCAGCATGTTCCATGATTCTGTGAATACACCTTTTGAACAGGAGGGAAGTTACATTCCTTGTCTGTTGACTTGGGACTTTGATGCTGTTTCACAGTGTTTTCTTATAAGTAAACTACAGAAGTGTACTTCTGATGAAACCACTGTGAGCTGGGTGCGCTTTGATGGGAAAAGTGTAATTGCAGATTGGAGGCACCAGGGGAGACCAGATACAGAAGCCATGATATGGAAGAGAAAAATGCATGAATGGGCTGTCTGTGGAAGACACGACTGAGGGAAGACAAAGTAATCTTTAAATACATAAAAGGGAGTGAATAAACTGTTTAACTTGCATGAGACAAAGTAATAGGCTTAAATTGTAAAGAGAGGTTAGTCATTAGGAAAAAAAAACCACTTCAGAATGTTAAGAATAGTCAAGACTTGCTGGAGAGATTAGGGAGCCTTTGGTATTGGAGGGCTTTGCAAACAAGTTGGTTGAGCATCTGTCAAAATGACGCAAGCATTGCTGATCTTGTGCTTGGACAGAGAGGTGAGCTAGATTTCTCTTGAGGCCCCTTCCAGCTGCCTTCTCCTATAAAATTTGATTCTGTAACATCAGCAACATAATGCATGAGTTGGCTGTGGGCCTTGCCTTGCCGATATCATCAGCAAGTGCTGCTTAGTGGAAAATAGCACAGGTTGTCTTGGGGCCAAGAAGCCTATGTACTTGTTGCCATGCCCTGGGGACCTGATCCACTTGGCGTCTAGCTAGCCTCAGTCCCACTCCAGTTTGTTTACCTGTGTGTCCTTCTCACAGCAGTTCTCATCTGGAGAACCAGGACATCTCCATGTCAAACCTTGAGTAAGGAGTCGGGGTGCCCATGGACAGCATGCTTGGCTTGTCAGTGTAGGCAGCACTTCACAGGAGCACCCTTATGGACCAAAGTGCGCACCGGGTAGTGGGGCCACCATGACTACAGCAGAGATAGCCCATGACTGTAGAAATATTGCTGCTGTTCTTACTGGAATAGAGGCTAATAAATCCCCTAGAATTTGTGCAGGATCACCAACAAATACACTTCTAGGCATAAAAAGTGTAGAATTCAAAATCCTGAAACTATTGAAGAGGTTAAACCTGTAAAGGCTGCAGAGTCTTTCTGTAAACTAGTCAGGCTGTACAAAAGGTCATCAGATTTTCACAAGCTCCTCTAACTAAATGGTGCCTCTGCCAAGTTCTCTTTTAAGTATTTACAGATAAACTTCTCAAACTCAAAAATCTCCTTCTAAAATAAAAGTTTAGATAATTAAGTGTGCATGTTCAATATTTGATGGACTTAAATATTTTATATAAATCTTGGAGAAACAGAGGAAAGTTACTGGAACATATATGTTCTAATTATAATCCCTCTAGAAATTTGATGGGCTTATTAACCTTATGGAAGCTTAGATAAGTTGACCATTTTAATTAAATGTAAACAACTTTCTAATAACAACCTTGACGTCTCTTCCCAGAGAGTGATCCTGGAGGCCCAGTGCACTTAGAAATACCAAGGAGTTGCATTACAACCTGCTGAGACGCTGCTGTACTGTCAAAATGATGTGGCAGTGAGCACATTTTGAACAATCCTAACCCGATGTTCTGAGTCTCAGTCAGCTTTAAAAATGTATTGTTTCCTTCCAGCTTTATTAGCTCTCCACCTCTGTGTAAAGGGTAAACTTTCCAAAGTCTAGAAATTTAATTCAAAGTTTTATACTTGTTCTGAATTCAACAAATATGAATAGAACAGAGGCTTTTTAGTTACCTACATTAGTGGATTTAATGCAATGAGGGTCCTGACATTCTCAGGTGCATTGAGGAGCCACAGGGTCTCTGCAGAGTGAGTTTGTGTTTTCTTTCATCACAGTTTTCAGAAGTTGTGGTCACGCCTAGCATGAATCCCTCTGCAGTCAGGGAGCTCAGTATGGTCGGTATTGGTCAACAGTAGGGGTAGAAGTCCGAAGTTAATCTCTTTCTGCTGATGAAGAAGTCACCCTGCACATCCTGCATGACTGCTGCAGATGATGTGTTGTGGCAGGGACAGGAGCTGACTTTGTGGGCATGTCTTTTCCAGTATTTTCAAATATGGCTTCCAGTGTGGCAGAGGGTAGAGAGTTAGTGCATAGTTATCCTCTAGCACACACTGGGGTTTTTATTAGCAAAGAGCTGCTCCTTTCTGGGTCAGGAACCCGGCTTTGCTTCTGCTCTTTAAATGCTCTATTGTCCTGTCTTTGACTTGTCCCTTGGGGCCAGAGAGAAATTACATGAACAAGCATACTAATCATCAAGTAAGAACTACGTTTTATGTGTGTTTGCTAGAAACTGAGAGAGGGGTCAGTTATGTAAATTATGTACTAACATGCGTGATATGTTAAGTGCTTAGTGGGAGTGGTTGAGGCAGTTCAAGGCTTGCTAACCAATGAAGAAGGGGAATTATGGGAGTGGAGGGATTTGTTTATTCAGGTAAAGCAAAAAACATATTAAAAACAAAAACAAACCAAAAAGGCTTGCAGTCAACCAAGCGAGCAGCACCAAGGCTGCCTTCTTCATAAATGGAGGCCCTTTTTGAGAGTCGGAGACTGTGATCCTGCTCTTTAAAACGGGTGGGAGGGTTGCCACTGAGTCCTGTGAAGAGCAGGCAAGAAGCAGGTCAGTGAGGCAGCTCCCACAAGGTGAGAGCTCGAGGACAAAGCATATAGATCCTCTCCTCTGTGCTGAGGGGAAAGCCCTAAGGAGCAAGAAAGCAGCATGAAGATGGAAACTACTTTTGCTTGCTGTTTTCATCTGTTTCTGCAACTGGAAAAAAAAACCCAGCACTATTTCTCAAAGGAAAGTAGGTCCAGTCCTTCAAGGAAATCACTGTTGGGGAAAGGAAATGTTAGTTGTGAAAAACTTCTGAGGAAGGATTAATCCTACATAGAAGAGGGATGAAAGTCAGTAGGGAAGTGGAGGAGAGTGAAGTTCATGTTGCTCTCCATGTTTATGTCAAAGACCTGGTCTCTAGAGTCCCTTCTGTCCCAGCAATGACATACCCATTGTTGGACCTCGCTCAAGAAGATGTTCACTTGCTACTTGTGTGTGTAAAAGGCTGTCCTGAAGTAGGTCATAACCATGAGTCCGGAAGGGCTGAGAAACACTACAGAGATCTCTCTTGTGGGAACCATACACAGGCTTAAGATTATTTTAGAAAAGAAAAAAAACTACCTAGGGAGCTAGCACTCTAGTCAGGTTCCTTTTAAATGTCAGCTGCTCTGTGTGTTACTGCAGTGGAGCTCAGTCTGCAATAACTGGCATTTATCAAGGCAATCTGTTTATTTTTTTTTAACATCTCATTTATGGCAGTTTTAAGTTCTTTACATTGGACTGTAGAAAATCCTCTTACAGATTCAGAAATGATCCCCCATATATTTATATAAACAAAGCTTAGGAACGGGAAATCTAAATTGTTAATCACTTGTGCTGTTTTCTCCATGGAAATATCAAGCAGCTTTCCTTTGAGAGGGTAAAATACCCTCTTTGCACTCCATACAAAAAGGTTTTCTTTGTTACACCTGCCAGCATGAAAAAGGATTAATTTTAACAGAGCTTAACCTAGCCATCTAGGGGAAGCCATTTAAATGACTCCGTGTCTTGGTTGCTTTTAATGGCACTACTCTGGTGACTTCATTTAAGTTTTGCAAAATATAAGTGAAATTTTTGAGTTATGCCACTCACGTTTGTTGGATTTCATCACAACTGGTATGGATAAAACAGGCAAACCTCGACTATTCCTCTCTGTGAAAAATATGCATCTATTTCTTTAGGATTTTTTTCAAGAGTGTTCATCAGGGAGAGCAAATAAAAAGTTAAAAATGCACCTTACTTACTATTACTTCATTTTATAAAGCAATGAATCCTAATCTCATGATGAAATTTTGGTAAACATTTGCAGAAAGCTTTCAGATTGCCTCATATATTAAGGAAAAAAAATGTTGAGTACTTTTCTCTGGGTCAGATTATTGGCATTTTCCTCTCTTTTAAGGTATTTTAAAATGAACCTGTCCGTTGTAAAAAATGCAAGCCCAGAATTTGTGCCCAAAGGGACAGGGTACTGGAAAGAAAAATGTTAATTAGAGCAGGAGTTTAACAATAGATGTATAGTGGCTTTTTATTATCTTGACACCCTCCATAGCCATTAATGTAAGTGAAGAAAATGCACAGTGCTACAATGAGCCCTAGTGTCATACATTTGAGTTAAAAAACTTGCTTATCATCATAGGCAGGCTGTGGAAACAGGCTAGGAGAAGGTGCTGCAGACCTGCACAAGGAGGGCTCTCTAGCAAGGACTGTCGTGGAGCTGCTCCACCTGCATGAGGCCACGGGGACATGGATCGTGTGCATCTGTGATGCAGGTACAGAGCCACAAATAGGAAAATCATGGGACACCTGGCTTTTTTAGCTGTTGTGATTTTACTGCCTTTGATGTGCTGGGAAACTTGTCAGCAGAGATACTGAATTTTCAATTTTGACTTCTGTGAGCAGGTCTATGGGAAAGAAACTGTGAACAAGTGATACTGCAGTGGTCACAAAAAGCAGAAAGAAATGCAGCCTCTTTAGTTCCCCAGTACTGAGGCAGAGCGAGCAGCTCCTAAACCAGCCCTCTTGCCTACTTCAGAAAAAAAAAAATGCATCAAATTCAACAAAATAAGTGTTCCCCACTGAAAATTATTCCAACTTTTAGGACAAGCTGAAATATCTTAAGCACAATAGACCCGTCTAATTGCTGACATAATTTAAATATTTGAATTGAGCTGCTGCAGGCAGTGTTCGATAAGAAAACCAGAACTGTGAAGGTTTTTTTTCTTAGCATCCTTCTTACTCTCTTCTTTTCTTTATTCTTGGTGTTAGCAGTGGTAACGAATAGCTTATTTAGAATTTGCTTTAACCTATTTATAATGAGCAACCTCACTAAGCTGAAAAGTAAATTTGTACAAAGGTCCAGGTGACATCAGCTTCTGCAAATACACTGGAGCAGATCAGTGAACAGGAAGTAATTAAACCCTTTAAGTGAAATAAATCTCACCATTTAATGGAACAAACAAAAATTCCCTATTTTAATGTTGAATTTCTTTTGTATCAAAAAATATTCTCAATAAATCTAAGATTTAATCAAATTTTTATACATTTGGCTTTGGTTCATGTTTGCAAAATCCCTTGAACATAATGAAACTTGTCACTGTGAAACAAGTTTCCTGAGATATAAAAATTTTAATTCCACTTAAATACAAAAAAAGAAAAGGAATTTCTAGAAACTATCAGTAGTTCCTGTACTACTAGCAAACTATTTTAGTTCTATTCCTTTGTTTCCTAGATACGTATTTGCACACAAAACACTATACAATAAAGATCTCCAAGAGGAACAGGAAATTGGAACTTGTCTTTTTGAAGGATTAAATCTTCATACGTGTGATATGTTTTTCCTCTTAATATGATTATAGAACAATTATTTCTAAAATTCCCACAGCAATTTAACTTTTCCCCCTTTTATTTCTGTGAAAGCTAAGGCAGAGCAACTGCCTCTAGCAACTAGTCCTCTGCTCGCTGACGGTGTTGACTTAGGAGCTATTTGAAAGAAACTCTGGACAACCTCTGTGAACTTGTTCAACCTCAGTTGTTTCATCTCTTGCAGCCATGACATGGTGGGTGCTTCTGCACTGGAATTATGTGACTGACACCAGCTGTGTGACTGTAGGATGAGACATTTCAGGTTGTAGTGGAACCTCAGGGCTTTCCTAGATCCCTCTGTACTGTGAAGAACCTCTTTCTGCTGTACCAGACCTTGCAAGTCTGCTTAGCACACAGACACTAGGAGAACAGCTGCCTCAGCCACAGTATTTGTAAACCTGGATAAACTCTGTAGTTGAATGTTTTTAGCAGTAGGTTTCAGAAGCCAGGAGAGCACACACCAATCTAAAAAGAAGGTCTAAGCATCCAATCTGGTATTTGATTTAATACAGACCGAGCCTCCTGTAAAAAAGGTTATGCCTACAGGTCGATAAGGATTTGATCTGTACAGATCCAATACATCTACAGATCAATAAGTGCAACTATATTGCACTTAATTAAGATCTGCTTTCAATGGGTCATCAAGTGTAAATTATTTATCGTGGATGAGTAGCCATGTTAGTTGGAGATGCCACTTTCTCCTATGACATTCTGCTGCTGTACAATTTCTAGGCAGGGGGAAAAAAAAACCCTTCTTGTCATTGCATATGTAGGACCTGTGTTTTTAGTTTTTTCTTGGGATAGAGTAATATATTCACATAACAAATTATAAGACACAAAATATAGATTGCTTTACTGGTGACACCAGACTTCAAAATCAAATCAGGAAAGTGAGTTTTTCAATGCCAGATTTTGCCCTTATAATAAGCAACTTCAAAGGAGGCGCTGGTAACTTTTAACTCCATTTTTCCAGGAAGTACATGGGTGACCTTCCGAGTTTTCTTGCATTATGTGGCTGAGTTTTGTGATAAAGGGAGAATTTCCAGACATCTATTTGATTACATAAACTATATTAACAACCTCATTGTTTGGAAAGTGTACAATAAACTCCCATAAAGATCTAGTAATTTTACTTACAACTTTCTGAAATTATCTATTCCTTAGTTACGGGTTATATAATTAGTGTTTCTGTAAGAGTATTTGCTTTATTCTTTTCAGTCGTCTCC
The DNA here is from genome assembly GCA_013396735.1 of Grallaria varia. Lineage (NCBI taxonomy): Eukaryota > Metazoa > Chordata > Aves > Passeriformes > Formicariidae > Grallaria > Grallaria varia. Next base: position 743,424 of record VWZG01009713.1, read on the forward strand.
ACATCTTTCTATTCTTGTGTATTGGCATATTCAATTTTACATGACAGGAAAAGTTGATCTGATGGTGATCTTGAGCATGACACAGAGGTCAAGACTTCAACCAGAAAGGAGGTGACACAGTGGCAGTCAGAAAATTAGCTGCCTGTCTGAATCCAGGGCTTTTTCTTGTGCTTGAGTTTTCATCTGTTCAACACTGATTGTTGCTAGAGCAGAAATGGGAATACAACCTCACCTTAGGTGAATTTATAAGGTTAGTACATGAAGGTTGAAAGGCGCTGTGAAGTGATAGTGGTGGAGAACTTGCAATGAATTGCCATATATCATAGTCTTTTTGTAGTCATTTAAGTAGAGAAATAGGTTTTAGCATATTTCATGCATTAAGTCTTCCATTTGCAGGTATTTCTTATACCTGTGGCAATTGTGCCTCATATTGCTATGGGTATTCTTAGATGCAGTGAAGCATTTTAGCCTCTCTGAAAGAGCCTTGTACAATAATTTCAGTGGTCCATGTATTTTGAAAGCATCACTAGCCAAGTAAATTGTGCACTGAAGAATCCAAGTGTGTTTAATAAATGTATATGCAGTCTGACAAAAACTTGTCAATACATCCAAAATGCCAAAGAACTTGTTTTGCCCTCGCCTCTGGGAGAATCTTAATGTGGTGAAAGGGCATGTTCAGTTTGGGGTCTTGTTGAAGTTTATTTTTCTGCTACTACTTTGCCTCTGTCATTCAATTTTCTGGAGAATTAGTAGAGTCTTAAACATGAGACAACTTTTTTTTCTCCGTAGTTCTGAAGAATGTCCCAATGAAAGCCATTTGATAATGGAAAAGTATATTCAATCTTCTGTCCTGTTTCACAGTTATTTAATCCCTCTTGCAAGGCCAGCAAAACATTACAGATGAGATGTCTAGTGAGGTTTCTGTTTACCCACAGGATTCAGTTATACATAAGCAAGGTAAATTGCTTTTCTTGAATGCATCTTATGTATGGTTCAGGAGTGGCAAAAGCTACTGGGTCTCGTTGTCTGGCACCAGTCTGAGTCTGTCCTTTCTGCATTCCACCCAGGGAGGTGCCAATCTGTGCAAGCGCCATGGCACTGATGCCTACTCCCTAGCAGGGTCTCTAATGCAGCCCAGCCCTTAGGAGGAGCTCAATACTGTATTCAAGGGCTTGATGTGCCCCCTTAGTGACCCCTGGGTATTCCCTATAACCCTGCTGCAAAACAGCTGGCACAAGTGACATTTGGGAGGGCTTCCCTTCTCTTTACCTTTGCTTCTTGCATTGTGTTTTAAATTTCTCAGACAGAGTAGAGTTTGAAATCTGTGCTTCTCCACTTGTACACTGAATTTGTTTTACCCTGTTGAGGTGGTCACCTTCTCCTCTCCCACAGTTGAATTAATTTCTTTTTCTTATAGTATATTAAACCCTTTTGAGTAGCACCTATATCATAGAATCTTAAAGTTTGGAAAGGGCATCTAAGATATCACGGTACTGGTAAGATCTTGTAGGATCCCAACTATGCTAAAACTTTGAAGAATTGTTGTTAGTGTCCTCATGGGACAGATATATATGATTTGCTTGATTAATGCAGTTTGTGAAAATAACAGATAAATGTTTTCATAATCATCTGTTTAAATTGCCTTACAGATTTTCATACAGAATTCAGTGCACTCTCAACCCTTGCTAGTTTTCTTCATTGCTGTCCTTTAGGAATAAAAGATACATATCAACAAAGTATATTAAGTAAGATTGCTGACCCTGTTTTGAAAGTTTGTGTAGCCTGGTTACGAATTGCCTGTAAACAAAACCTTTGAATATTACCTTATAGTAATTCTATAATAAGACAACAAATAACATATAGCAGGCCTTGACCTATAATTATTTGCACTTCAGGTACTTAACAAATGAGACACAGAACATCTCCCTGACAAATGTTTACCCTCTTCTTTTCTTTGGGACGATGACAAGGGTTTTCTATCCCTGGCTGATGACAGATGAAGAATTTGGGAAGTTCCTATCTCCCATCTGGAAAAGGCAATTGCAAACTCACTTGGCTCCTTTTTATTTCTAGGAACCAGTGAATCAAGACAGGGATTTGGAAGATTCTTGCTTAATCCTTTTCTCAGGGATTCTTTTGTCATTTTCCTTTGGTTTTGACCCAACAGGGCTGACCTGTACATTTTATCTTTTGTCTAAGAATCAGAAACACTATCTCTGCTTAACTACTACACTGCATTTCTGCAGTGACAAACTAGGAGGGAGGGAAGGGTCAGGTGAAAAATATTCTTCTAGCCCTCAGTGATGTTCAGGTCATGTCCTGAAGATTGATGATCCTTTGCAATCATTATCCCGATTGCTTTCATTTTTCTGCAGGGGCATTTCTTTTATTTCCTCTCACCTCAGGCTTTGTGGAGAAAAAAAAAAAAAGAAAAGAAAAAAAAAAGGGAAAAACTGAAAGAAAGAGAAAGGAGAATAAAATGCCCCACCAGCAAGTATCTCCAGGATTAGATGCTTGCCTGTGCGATGTAGGCTGAAATGCTTATCCATGCTTTTGTGATTAGCAGGCTGGATTATTACATAACCCTGCATCACCGGGTCTCCCTGCTTCAACTCTCTCTCAACCCTCTTTGCTTCAAGTTCCCTCTGCAATGGAAAGGCCGTGGTGAAATCTCAACTATAATATCCTTATGTTGACTTAAGCAAGGCTTTATGTGGCCTTGGTTCATCTTACAGCTCTGATCTGACTTCATCCTACTCTAGGGATGTCGGTGTATTCTGCTAAAGCTGCCATGGATTAGATCACATGGCTTGTGAATGAGCATTTCCTTGTTGGAGATTCAGATGGAAAGCTCCCTATAGGAAGCAGTGAGGCTTTTCTACAGCTGAAATCAATGGCAAGGCTCTCACTGACTCCAAAGGAAGTAGGATTAGACTTAATAAATTGATTTTTCCATATATTGATCAAATTCTGCAATTCACATGCTGCCTTACTCGTCCGATTTTTTTTTGTTATTTTTAAATTTAAAACACGTTGATGTAAAAGTGCAATCTCAGAATGACAGCTATTAATGATCAGGTTCAGAGCCCATTGAAACTAGAGGGAATTTTTTATTGACTTCATTGGGATTTGAATCAGAGTCTGAAATTATATTTTGACTGTCTTCTTCCCTAACCTTTTGCATACTGCTGAGTATTAGAATCAAGTAATTTTTTGCCTTCTTCCCTCCTGTGGTTTTCTTTGCTGTTCATTCTTCAAATAATCTATCTCAGCCTAAAATACTTTGTGTTTTAATCACCCAGCAAAAACCCACACCCTGCTCAGATCCACAAACAGGCACTCATCACCTTCCCCACGTCCCATCAATGAAAAAACATCGATATGCCTATACTATCTTTATGCAACACAAATATACAGCCTGTTCTTACACAGCATACCAGAGAGAGAGAGCAGACCCAACTAATTGCCAGAGGGGACTGATAAATAAGGATGTGTTCCTACTTCCATTATCAGGTGTCACTGGGAACAGATTGGGAAGGGATCAGGTGGGTGAAAGGGTCCCCTTTGGAAGAATTTTTTTCAGCTAAATGTGCTCCTTGTAATGTCAGGTCCAAAAGAGGCAGAAACGAGCCAACAATCTCAGACAGAGGTGTAACAAGCATCTACCCAAATACAGGATGGGGAACTTAGTTACACATCAGTTTTACAGAAAAATGTTGTACTTGTGGATCAAAAATGGAATATGAGTCAATAATACGGTGCTAAAGAACCCTCCCTAGCCCTGAAAACTTAAAAGACATATCTTGAATGTCTGGGGAGGAGTGAGTCTGACATTCATATTGTGAAAACCCTGGATGGCATTTATAGAGGAATTTAATCTCACAGATTGGTTGGAGGCTTTTGTAAAGGCATTAAATAAATACAGATGAATGAAAATCTCTGCAATGGAGCTGAACAAGGGAATTTTGAATTTCCAGAAATTTTCCCTAAACAATTTATTTTCATAGAACTTCAGAATTGTTTAAGTTAGAAAAGACCTTTAAGATCACTGAGTCCAACCATTAACCCAGCACTGCCAAATGCACCACTAAATCATGTCCCCAGGTGCCATATTTGCACATCTTTTGAACATATGTGACTCAACTACTTCCTTGGGCAGCCTGTTCCAGGTCCTGACAACCCTTTCTATGAAGATTTTTTTCCTAATTTCCAGTCTAAACCTTCCCTGGTGCAACTTGAGGCCATTTCCTCTTTTGCTATTGTTTGTTATGTGGGAGAAGAGACCGACCCCACCTCGTACAACTTCCTTCCAGGCAGCTGTAGGGCTGAGCCTCCTTTTCTCCAGGCTAAACACCCCCAGCTTTCTCAGACACACCTTGTAGGACTTATGTTCCAGACCCTTCACCAGCTCCACTGCCCTTTTCTGGACACAGTCCAGCACCTCAATGTCCTTCTTGGAGTGAGGAGCTCAAAACTGAACACAGGATTTGAAGTGTGGCCACACAAGTGCTGACTACAGGAGACTGATCACTGCCCTGGTCCTGCTGGCCACACTTGCTGGTAAAAACCAGGATGATGTTGACTTTCTTGGTCACCTGGGCGCGTGCTGCCTCATGTTCAGCCGCTGTCAACCAGCACCCCTAGGCCGTTTTCTGTCAGGCAGCTTTCCAGCTGCTCTGTCCCCACCTTGTAGCTCTGCCTGGGGTTGTTCTTACCCAAGGTCAGGACCTTATTACCTTAAGGGCAGGACACTTCACCTTATTGAACCTCATATAATTGGCTTTGGCCCATCAATCCAGCCTGCTCAGATCCCTCTGCAGAGCCTTCCTACCCTTCAGCAGATCAACGCTCCCACCCAACATGGTGTCACCTGCACAGTGACTGAGGGTGCCCTTGATCCCCTTGTCCAAATAATTGCTAAAGGTATTAAACAGAACACCACTTTTCACCAACCACAGGCTGGATGTAACTCCATTCACCACCACTCTCTGGGCCTGGCCATCCAGCCAGTTTTTACCCAGTGAAGAGAACACTTCCTGAGTTGCTGCCCCTTCTTCCGAAGGTCACAAACTCCCCTTTTTTTCCTGAGCTCCAGTCAAAACTCTCTGTTCAGCCACACTGGTCTTCTTCCCTCCTGGCTCATCTTTTGGCACTTGGGGACAGACTGCACCTGTGCCTTTAGGATTTTGCTGCTGGAAGAAGGTCCAGCCTCCCTGGACTCCTTTGCCCTTTAGAACTGCCTCCCACAGGTCTCTGTCAACCAGGCTCCTAAACTGGTCAAAGTCTGCCTCTCCAGAAGTCCAAGCTTGCAATATCTGCTAACCCAACTCTTTACCTCTCCGAGAATCAAAAACTATCATTTTGTGATCACTGTGCCCAAGATGACATCCGGTCATCACATCGCTCATCGGCCCTTCTCTGTTCACAACTAAGAGGTCCAGCAGGGCACCTCCCCTGGCTATCTCCCTCACCAGCTGTATCAGGAGGGTCCCTACTACACACTCCAGAAACCCTCTAGACTGTTTCCTCTCTGCTGTGTTGTATTTGTAGCACACACGTGGTAAGAAAGAAATAGTACCATAAAACCAGAGGGACAATCCTTTCAGGGGTTAATAACTAGATAAAAGATGGGGGGAAAATAAGTGGGAATAAACGGTCAGCTTGCACGGTAAATGGAATTTAGGAGTATCCAGCTGGTAGCTGTACTGTTGAACATATTCATAAATGAACTTAGATATTAAACTGAATAATGAGAGCATTTGGTGATAGGAAATTATTCTGGAAATCAAACTTCAGCATAAAGAGTTGCAGAAGAATCTAGCAGGAGTGAGTGACAGCATGCTAGAGTGGCAGATGAAATTTACTGTCAATAGAAGAAAAGGAAAATGTAGATGGGGAAACAACTATAAAGCACACAGGAATAAAATTATAACAGATATAGCAAATTTCATTTATAGAGAGTAAAGCTGCATTTTGGATTTGGAGTGCCTCTAGTTAAAGGAACCATCTCTGATTCAGAGACTTTAGAAACCATGGTACGTGGAGGAGCCTTGAAAGAATCATGTGTTGGCTCTTGTTTCAATAGCCAAGAAAATTGACTGTAACCAGTATACAGCACACACATGAAGGACACTTTTAACTGCATACTGTGTTCAGGTTTGGGCACTACCTTTGAACAAAGAAGTGGGTTTGTTGGAGTAAGTCCAGGGGAGAAAAACAAGGATGATTTAAGCTCTAGATAAGATGTTGATCAAACATAAAGCAGAACATGTTTACATGGTATCAGGAATTCTTCTAGAGTGGTGGTGGGGTTTTTAATTTTTTTTATATATATATATATATATTCATAGGACAAAGGGAGAATTGGTATCCACCTAAACAACAGAACCTGGGTCTTTGGCTCTAGTACAGCTTGTTAGACACGAGCTTCCATGGATTTAGCTAGCAAAAATTTCTCTTCTTCAGCACTCAAGTAGCTTCTGCAGCTTCAGTGTAATGTGTCCCAGCTCCAGATATTGGTAAAGCATTACCTGCAGTATATTTTGTGCTTTTAATTAGCCTTTTATAGCCTGGTAAAGTCTTCAGATCCAAATTGCACCATGACAGGCATGTTGTGTCTTCATTTCTTTCAGTAAAATTCAGGAGTCCATTCATGAATTCTTCTATCAGTATACGCATGACCACTCTCCCAGAGATGTCTACCAGTGTAACTGATTGTTTTAGCTATTTTCTAAATTTATTCTTTGCATGTTAATCTCCCCTATATCCTGCATAGCTGGCACAGACTTAAGCAGAATCGTCTCCTGTTCTTTGTCCTCAGTCTTCTGGCTCCAGATGGTGTCTGAAAAAAATTCCACCTGTGTGAGATGCACAGCTAGGGAGACAAATACTGCCTCTTGCACACAGTGTTAACTGACGGAATTATAAAGCTAAAGTAATTATTAAAGAATAATACAGCTATTAAAATTAATTCCTCACATCCAGTTTGATAAGAATCCACTCGCCCCCTTTATGACCAAAAAAAAGAGGCAGACCAGGTTGGTTTCTTTGTGTTTCCAACACAAAAGGCTGAGCTGTTGCATCTCAAAGTAAAGTAGAAAGTACAGGAAAGAATTGCATTAATACACTCATAAGTCTATGGGATAATTCAGCTTCTATTTGAACTGAGCTTTTGGACTGAGACTAAAAATGAACCTAACCAAACCTCAAATCTGAATTTTACAAGGAGGTTACGAACATAAAGGAGGACAAGTCTGAACTGAAGAGCAATAGCATTTGTTCAGTTTTCCCCAGACATGGTACTAAACATGATGCTGCTTTCTAAGCTCAGTGTGGTACAAATGCAAAAGATGTGTTGTGTCACATTCTGATTTTAACTCAGTGGAATAATCTTCAGTTTTTATGAGTTTGCAAACACGCTGTTATTTAATAACACATCATGGCTTAATTTGACTGGTGAAGCAAAATTTCAAAATGCTAGTAAAAGTAAAATATACTATAATTTTCCCCTGCTTTTCCTGATCAACATGAAACAAACTTGAGGTGTCTTAAAGTGGTACATGTTTCTTGCATTCTCTGTTTCACATGCTCTAAAAGAACTCTTGACTTTTGTTCTTGTAGAAATTTTCTAGAAGCTCAGTGGAACTGCTAGTGATTTATCTTGTTTTAAAGGGTAGCAGCAGCAATGTTAACTGTTGTAGCAATCTGCCAGAACGAAGCCACATCTAGGCCCAGCGTGGCTTTATATAGCCAAGAAGAAAAACTGCTGTGTGAGAACTGTGTGTGACGTAACTCCTAAAGTATCCCAACACAGTGCTGTCCAAGTCCAGAGACCTGAGCCTGGTCTACTGTAGAGCATGAGCAGTCAGTCCATTGCTTAAATCTACAGACTAGATCTTGAATAAAATTATCTTAGTTAAAATGATTATGTTGTTCTGATATAAGTGAAATATTTGTAGGTGGTGTTATCTTGTAACAGTTTTCTGTTAATAAAATAAGCCAAAGCTAACTTTTTCCCTATGTGAAAAAAGCTCCCAAATTCTCCAGGACTTACAAGTTGCTGCAAAATGAGCAGCAGTGCACAGATAAAATGCCCATAGTCTTGAAATTCAAATCATTTTAACTGAAGATGTGATTTGCATATGGCAGACAAAATTCTGCCGTGCATTCCTGCCATGGAGAGAGGGGTGAGGAGCTGCTGGCCATACCTCCAAGGGCAGGGTTTGGCCCAGTACCTTTATGAAAGAAATCTGATTTGTATGTTTCTTCTCTCTGCAGAGATCAAAGACCGTTTACTCAGCTAAATAGCGAGGGCTAGTGTAGATTTATGGAACCAATTTAGAGAATTAATAAACCACACCATAAATCTTGTTAAGGTCACACTGTATGTGATTGTGCCTATATGCAGACATGGAAATTTGGTATCCTTCCAAGTGAGAAGACTAGCTTTCTTGAGCTTAGTTACAGTAAGTAATTAAATTCATGCCCATTAAATAATGGATCATTGAAGAAAGTGTTGTTGGTTGGTTGTCTGATTTATTTTTTTTAACAGAGATTTTAAAATTATGTGCCCAACCCTTCAAAGTACAGAGTGCTTTCAACTGCCTTGGACTTCGGTGGGAGCTGAAAACACTTTGCATCTTGCAGAATCGAGGCCTTTTAGTGGGCCTGAATCAAAACACCTAAGAACTTTGAAAAGACTTTGTTTGGATGCAAATGCTAAGTCCTCAGACCTGTCTTTAATACAAATCAATATTTACAGTTTGCATGGTCTTAAGATGTAGTAGCTGGCAAGTATGGTCTGTATAATAGACTGAAGGAGCATGAATAAAAGAGGAATCATCTCATGAATAGAAAGGTTTAAAATAGATGGTTTAAAAATAGCTTGTTACTTAGGAAATTTTCACATCCTTAAATCTTGCAGAGAGCCAGAGACTTGATCTTTTAGGGTTGAGAATTTTTAGTTTGTTTTAATTTCCCTTAGATCAAACCCTGCCCTAATAACTGAGCTATTCTCTCTGCTGTAGAGATTTAAATCTACTCCTATACAGCTTTTGGCCCTCTAATTCCCTGTAATTGACCTTTGATGTTTTCTATATATTTGTAATTTTGCCATTTAAAAAACACCATTTCCTCCTCAAATTTCAATTAAGGTGTGCATGTATATAAATATACATATAAATTATTTTAATTTGGATGCATGAGGAAAGGATAGGGATATGACTGCATGTCCATCCTTTCTTTATCCTTAGTAGCCTGTGAACCATTTTCACCTGTGTTTGACATAAGGCAAGAGGAATGTCTCCAGTCTCAAAGACATGGGGTGTCTGCCAGCAGACCACCTGCACACGGCTTTGTGTTTGCTACTGTGTGTGTTTCCCCTTGTCCAGCTTCCATAGGAGCTGACGTGGTATTTCCACTTGGTGGTGGGACAGAGGTGTTCAGCAGCAAGGTGGAGGTGCAGGGATATGCAGGAGAGGAGGAAGGGTTGAGTGTAAAAATAGGTTATGGTATCTATGGATCAAATGCATCAGAAAACGGGGATGGGCAAATCTGCTGCTCCAGAACAACCTTCTCGTTTTCTTGGTCTGTGTTTCAGCCTCAGCGGTGAGGTTATCACAGCTCTGGAAAGCACGTGAAGTTGTTTTTTCATTAATTAGGAAGCAGCAAAGCTAAGAGACTGAGGGTATTACATTAACCGTGGTTCTGCATCTCATCCCTAGCGACAGGGTTGGCCAAGTTCTTATAAAATATATGTGTAAACAAAAATGTAATCTCCTGTATAGCAGGTCTCACCATCTCAATTTTTATATCCTGCTGGAGAGAACAGTCTCCCTCCAACAAGCCATTTCTAACTCTGGCTCTTGGTTTGAAATGCTGCTTTGAATAGGACATGAAAGAGATATGATAGTGTGTAGGAAGAGGAGGAAATACAGTGGGAGGAGAGAGACAGCAGCATAGCTGTATTGTCATCTGTCTTGATTATTGTTCCAAAAAGCCCTCCTGTGTCTATTCACCTGCTCTGATGTCATTTAGTTTGAAGACCTAGAGGTCCTGGCCCTGCTGAGTGAGGTTGCTGGGGTGGTTTTTCAGAAGATATTTCTGCCGTTGTCTCTCAGTCTGGCTGCGTGTGGCGAATTTTGCTTGGCCAGAAGAGATGGTTGCAAGCTCAGACTGTTAGCCACAAGAAAGGGTAAATATATGAGAAGTCCCTGAAGCCATTCAGGTGGCTTTCAGGCTCTTGGAAGGATCCTGAGCCTCAACTCCCCTTCCCCCAGTGAGGCATTGCCTGTGCAGCACAGCAGTCCCTGCTCCCAGAGCTAACCAATGTTTACGGAGTTAGTGGACTAAGGCACTAAAGACATCTAAGACCTGTTGAGGGCATTTCATCTGCCTGCCCAGTTGCATATTAATAGGGTGCACTGTAAACCAAGACTCGCAGCTGAAGGGCAGGCAGCTTAGCTCAATTCTTTCAAACTGCTGTGAATGTAATTACACCTAACAAATCAGCCTTTGAATGATGCCCACCAAAAACGAAGCACACACAGATTTATTGCCTGGTCTGTGTGTGAGAAAGGCAGAGAATGTGATCTGAAAGGGGAGAATAAAAAATTAAAGGATCCCATACAGCGCAGAGTTCTCCCTAGATATCTAAATTGGAAAAGAGCAGCCAGATTTTATTTTAATTTTACATACATTGTCAGGTGTTTTGCCTCTCAGAATACATCATATCAAATCAGTGGCCACTGAAGAGGTACACAGCAGGGTGCAGAACCACACACTGCAGCAAATGGGAAACACACGGTGACAGCTCTGTTACTGTCAGTCACAGAGGCTGGTCCTGCGCGGCAGAGCAGCTCTGACTGCGTACCTTGAAGTGCAGCACTAAACATATGCGCTTGCCTGCTTCTGACAGGGGAATAGCAGTTGTATCACTGACTCCAAGGATCTGGAGTGATTTATTTTTCCTAAGCATTCCTGATAGGATATTATTATATGTTGGCTTATTTCCAGCAGTCGGGGTGACATCCAGTATTTTAGCATTATATTCAAAATGCACACACGTATCAGAAAAAGGACTCTAGCTTGAAAAAAAAAAAAAAGAAAAAAACCCCAAGTGACATGAAAACCTTACACTTTCTGAATGCTATGCACATACTCATCAACCAGGGATAATTAGGCCTGTTGAAGCCAGTGAATACTGAAAACGTACAGAGGGTTTATTTGTTGCACTGAAGGGGTGCAATAACAGGTTTGGTTTCTTTCGCTGTTTGCCTGTCAATCATACTTTTAATTACCTAATTGTTAGATCTGTTAACAGCCAAGACTGGTTGACAACTTTAGGGTAAAGGGCCTAATAATTTTACTGTCAACAGTACTCCAGTTTTTTCAGTACAAGGAAAGAAAACAAATGCAGCCTTCAACACAAACAAATGGAAAAAACAGCTCCAAAAGCAGCATGAAGCAAACGACAGGCAAGCTGTAGCACACTCAAATGATCAAGCTGCTGTAAGTGGATGAGCATTGTGCATGGAGTTTTCCGCTCTGGGGTTGTTGTTTGCATTTGCCTAAAGTCTGAATTGAACGCTAATTTGTGCTGAGCATATAAAAAGTTTGAGAAGTTCAGTTTTAGTTAAAAAGTGAGGCTGTTTGTACAGTGGTTTTTACCTGAGAAAAGTTTTGTTGACTGTTTTTATTCCTCCAGACATTTTTGATGGTAGGAAGGACCAAATCTTGATAGTGCTGCTCAAAGTAGGCATGACTGCCAGGGGCAAAATACACTGCGTGATCTTCCTCGAAACTGAACTTGAGCTGACAGTGTCTGTGCCTTGTAGCTGCACAGCTGACAAGCGCCTGGGTGATGTTAAATGGAACTGAGAAACTTCTTGAAGCCCTATGAGGAGCAGCTGAGGTCCCTTGGTCTGTTCAGCCTGGAGAAGAGCAGACCGAGAGGATACCTCATTGCGATCCACAGCTTCCTTGTGAGGGGAAGAGGAGAGGCAGGCACTGATCTCTTCTCTGTGGTGACCAGTGGCAGAACCCAAGGGAGCGGCCTGAAGTTGTTTCAGAGGAGGTTTAGGTTGGATATTAGGAAAAGGTTCTATACCTGGATGTGGTTGGGCACTGGAAGAGGCTTCCCAAAGAAATGGTCATGGCACCAAGCCTGACAGAGTTCAAGAAGGGCTTGGACAATACTCTTGGGCACATGGTGTGATTCTTGGGGATGGTCTTGTGCAGGGCCAGAAGCGGGACCCAATGGTCCTTGTGGGTCCCTTGCAGCTCGGCATATTCTGTGACTCTGATAAGTCCCCCTGGTGCATGCTGAGCTTTCTAGTCCAGGGTATGATTCAGACAAAGGACCTCATTCCAGGAAGAGAGCATTGCCTTAAAGTAATTTATTCTTTCTTTCTTAAAATCATTTATTCTTTCATACCCACATATATGCTTTGTGGCTAATATATTGACACACTGCTCCATCATTTGCTAGCTATTTAGTAATGGGCATGTGTTATTACTACTCGGGGTATGGCAACATGTAGAGGACAGAATTATAACAGATGCTTCCCTGCAATCAGCTATCTACGAATAATTTGTAAAGCATAGTCTGGCCTAAAGATATCACACTCTATTTTAAAAACAATTCATTTTTTATTTGCTTTTTATCTCTGTCTTCATTTTTGTGGGATAAAAACAGATTGTTGCTTCACTGAGAGCCAAGTATTTCTCTAACTAGAAGGGAGCGTTTGGTGTGACCAAAGGTTTACTCCTATCGCTGGATTCACTAGTTCAGTTTTCTCCTTTTGGATCAGTGTTTAGGCTATGGGAGTTTTCATCATGATGAGGTAATGCTTCTATTTTGTCTTTTATTGATTAACTCTTTTCCCACATTCTTCTGGCAGAGTGAAAAGGTTTGCAAAGCATAGCAGGCTTTGTCTGGAGTTGTTTATAGTATTACCCTTACTAAGTTACTTTTTCTAATTCCCTGGCTGTTTCTTAAATACTATTACTACAAAACCATAAAATATTCTTGTGCAAATGCTGTGCCAACCTGTAACTGCTTTCTTCCTCAAATAGTGGCCAAGAGGAATAATGTCAATTTACCTTAGATTTTAGCTCAGTCATGGTTGCAGATTACTGATTATATTGTTTGCTCATAATGCACAAAGAAAATCAAAGGAATCTCTACAAGAGGTAGGCTAGTTGTAGCCTATTTCCTGTCTTGTTATGGAGAAGAGGGGTATAAACCAAAATATTCGCTTTTAAGGAATGTAAAAATTGCTATTCTAAACATGTTTATCATTAAAGGTTCTGATCCAGAGATCATTAAACGCATTATTAGATTCTATGAATTTAAAGAGGTTTAGATCAGACTCTAACAGGCCACATCTGAGCATTTTTACAGAGTCTGGTGGACTGCAAAAAAAGTATTTCATAAAACCTTTTCGTGCTACTGCTGTTGACATCCCCACTGACAAGTCCAATGTCATAATTTCACTGTTTCCAGCTGGCATTAGATTTTGGAGCAGAATTATGGCTCCATTCCTCAGTGTGTTCACTCGTCCTGTAGCAGGAGTCAACATAACAGAAGCCAACTGAGACAAACTTGAAGCATCCTGGTAGGGCTTGCTGAGATGTACACAAGCAGATATGATGATTATTTTTTTTCCAGTTTTAAACTTGATGCACAGAGACAAGAAAATTACTGGGAGTTGTGTTAAATGACCCAAAAATTAACAGTATGCTATTGTTTCTCATCTTCGCTTTTTTGCTCTTTTCTTGGTATCTTAAAATGTTTTGTACAAATTGCTTACAGCTCATATGTCTGCACATTAGCAAAGCAGAAGGTTGCTGTTTTGTAACAAACCGTGGGTTGAGTGACTGGTACCAGGGTGTCCCTTGGGGGGATATGGGTCTGTTGCTAATTCTTTCATCACAATAAGGCAAACTTCAGTGGGACTGGTGTAACAGTAAGATCCAGGTCACAGATACAGATAAGGAAAATTGCTCCTCAGGAGAGGGAAAGCAATGGGATTATGCTGGTTGCTCAAAGCCTGGTTATGGCCAACATCCCTGCTTGCTCTTTCATTCCATGCAGGGTAAGAGTGCTTGTAAAACTGCCGGTTCATTAGTAGATCTGATGTAAATAAACTTATCCAAAATGATAGTGCTCTCTGTGTAAATCCAGGACTTTTCCTTGGTGCCTCCTGGGACATGCCCTGTGCCCTTCCACCTTCAAGTCTGGGAATTGTCTGGGAAGGCTGGGGTGTCCCTGTGCAGCCCGCCTGGGGGTGGGAAGGCATGGTGTCTCTCAAGGGCAGCTGCTTTCGGCAGCTGAGACCCTGCTCCTGCATGATCCCTCTCTTAAGCTTTTCTCCAGTCCTATCCTTTCCTCTGCCCCTGCTTTGCCAGTGACTCACATGTTTAGGGTCAGTCTGGGTAATTTTGAGAGCCAGACTGAGATGGACTCTCCTAATGGAGCCTCCAGTCCTTGCCCTCTCTGCTGCAGAGGACTGACTGCCTACCCTGGTGCCCTGCAGTGCCTTTTCTGTACTTTCTGTGGTTACAGTGCCAGGCTAAATGCTTTTCATGGAGGTTTTTCCAAGTACTTTGGGCTGCTTGGAGGTGTGCTCCACTCTTACCTTTCATCTTAATTTTCATGTCATGGTGCCCATGTTTTGGCAAGTTCATCTGCCTCACCTGGACACCTTTTGCTCCAGTCTCTGGTATACTGGCTCTTTACTATTAGTTCATCTAGTTTTGATGTCTGTTTTCAGTAACTCAGTGCTTTCTGTTCAGAAGCACTTGTAGTGGGTTTGAGCTGTTTCTTTCAGTGATCGGTCCTTAATGTTGGAATCACCTGAATTATTCAAGCCATGAATGATCTTGCCTGTGCTTAGTGAATGTTTCAGATCTCTAAATGTAGACATGGATATCAAGGCTCTGAGAAATGCATTTTAAGGAAGAATTGATTTCCTTTGCTTATTTCTGGAGCTAAAATGTTATCCTCCATTCTCAGTCACTAGTTAGCAAATGCGTTTTTTTTGCCTATTCACCAAATATTTTAGAAAAGTTAATCCTATTCTTTTATTGTTTGCGTTTCAAGTTAGTAGGACATCAAAGTATTCACTTTTAAATTATTTCCTTAATTTTCGTATTTTGAATACCCCTGATCTACTTGGTCTTCCTTCTGTGCTTACACAAGGCTTGAAATTTGGTGTTTGCTCCTGTTGTTACAAGTCTCTTCTTTGTTCTGTGCTCAGAGATGTTTTTATTGACTTCCGGTCAATTGTGAACTCTTCTTTGCTTTTGCTCTCACTGGACTGAAAGACTTTGTATACTATTAGCCAGCTAATGATATGAGACAACACCAGGCTGGCCAAATGTATTTGGCTTCTTATAAAAATAACTATAAGCAGAGATGCATGACCTGATTACTAGTTATATCCTACACAGTATACAGTTATTTAACTAACTACCAGTTAAGCCAGGAGCAAGCTGACTCCTCCAAGCTCCTTCTCCTGTAGGCTGTGCTCCTTCCCTTCAGCTTAAAACAATTGCAGCCAAAACCCCTCCTCTCTGGAGGTACAACAGTGTCTGCAACATCTCCCTCCAGGATGCTGCTGTCAATGCCTGTGGTGCGGGCGGGTTGGATGTGTTCAGTAGAGGATTAAATACAAGGCATGGCTGCCCAGATTTGGGAAACCCCCAAAGGCAATGGGCTGAACTGGGGAGCAGATCACACAGAGACAGCCTCAGAAGCACTGGGAACTCCAAGGCATGAGACAAGGAAGCCTCCCGATACTTACCCCCAGAAATACTTGGTCGGTTTGAGGGCCTCACATGGGATGTTGAGGGACAAGAGTTCTTGGCCCCAAAGCCAAACTCTGAAGGTCAATAATAAAATTCTCAGTATTCTCAAGTAAAGAAACCACGATAAGCAATGAAAACTATAAAAAAAAAAGAGAATTTTTTTTACACAGTCCCATCTCTGAAATAATGCATTTCCAAGATTTTACAGGGAAAGTTGTAGAGCAAAGGGCAGATTTGAGTTGGGTCAGGTTTCTTGCAAGCTGTATGCGTTGCACAGTGCTGAATTTGTTTTCCTGTGTTGTTTCATACTGTTATTATTTTGATTTTATGATCCGTATTATCCTAACACTCTAAAATCTCAATTTAGAGGAGTCCCACTGTGCTGGGATTTATACAGACAGAGCAGAAAAACAGCTCTACCTGCTGAGTTTGCTTTCTAAGTATGAACTAGGAGAAGAACATGGTCTGCTTGAGAAGCCATCCTATGAGACATGTGGTCTGTGACCAAGGGAATTCACTATGCAGAACTTTCATAGACATTTTGACAAGCTTCCAGAGATGTACACATCCTTATCATAACTATACATAAGTCTAATGAAATCTGGAACTAATAGTACATAAATCTTTCCACTCAAGTCATAAATAAGATGTTCTAGAGGTGCAGTATCATAATAAAGGCTGTATTCATGGGTTGATTATTCTCTTTTTTTTTTCCTGTCCTCATGGGAACTGTGTTCAACTTCTCAGCTGATGTACTTCTAATCTCTGACCGTGCATTCATTACCATAAAACATACTGCATGCACTTTGAGCATGAAATAAAACAGAAATTTAATACCATGCTCATTTTAGATCCCTATTTCAGGTTGTTTATACAAAAAGGAAAAAAAGAAAGGCAGTTGATCTCTTCAGTTTTGCTTTAAGGAAAATTGACAAGCTGCTTTGAAGACTTGCTTTGAGGCTAAGTTATTAGTTTTGCTGTGGTTTTAAGGAAAAGGTGAAGACAGAAGATGAAATTAGATCAGCAACAGGCTAAAAGTCCTTTCCCAGAGCACCTGGAGAGGTTAAATAAACTGCATATGGCCCGCATTGAATTTACACATTGTTAAGACTTCTGGGAGTCGGGGGAAAAGTAGGTAGACTGCTAACTTGCCATCTTAAGCATTGAGCAGCTGGGGGAATGATTATTACAGTCTGCGATAGGCATAATGTATAATGAGATATACATCACGATTATAAAATACAATTCTTTAATTTGACTAAAATCTCTATGTGTCTAATTACGGTTCTGCATGCAAGATCCTGAAAACTACCCATGCGAGGTAACTTTTTGTTTGTTTTATTTGCAGTGTGTGGAATTTAGGTTGTGGGGTTTGGGGTTTTTTTGTTTGGTTGGTTTTTTTGCTGGGGGAGGGGGCCGCATTTGTTTGGGGTTTTTTGCTAAACTACAAATGCCTGCTCCCTATGGGCTTGCAACAACATCAGAATTTGCTGATGCCCTGAAATAAATGGCAATCATGGTGTGCTTTCACTCAAGTATTCAGGGTATCAGGGATGGTTCACTGAAGTACCATTTGATGCTATGCACTGACAATGTGCTTTTGTTTGTAACAAACTCTGAAGCCACAATCCTCGCCCTTCTAGTGTTAATCCAAGATCTTGGCTTGCTTTCAGGCTATAGAATTAACTGGGAAAAGTTGGAACTGCTTGAGATCTCCCAGCTGCCTTGCACAACGGCTTTTCTTCCAGTACAACTCCTGAAGGCAGTCAGAAGCAATTAAATGTTTGAGGGATGAAATGCTAAGGAATTTTGAAAAACTTGCAGAGGTGAATTTAAAAACCACTGTTCTTCAATTGGCAGAAGACAACAGGTGGTAGCAAGTGATTTATATGCTTCTTCTGGGAAAAAATAACAAAGTTCCATTTTATTTAGAGATTTTTGTATGTTTTGAGTAGCTTGGTTCTCTCCATATTGTACTCTGGGGGCGAGTTTCTTGGACTGTTTTCGAGCCAGTATAGACTCCCCACTGCTAGGAATAGTTGCTGAACCTGCAGAGATTTTACTGTTTTGTTGTCATGCATTGAGCCCTTCACTAATCCCACCAAACCTGCAGCAACATCCCATGGAAAGGGGGTCAAAAAAGCATTAAAAGGGATTCTCACTGTAAAATGCTGGATTCTCTTCTACACAAGGAAGCCTAACTCTTCTGGCTGATAGATTGCAACTGATACCCCACAAAACCTCATTTGAGGGTCATTTCTCCGTAAGATAGCTTGGTGGCCAGTGTTTATGGCAAGAACTAGTTGAAGAGAATGCCTCTATTTTAGATTATGTTTTGTAAAGTCCCACCTATATAAATATAGGTATGTCTGAAATATGTATTGATCTTTAGTCTGCAAATACATGGGAGTTCTGCAGACCTAAGAACATCCTGAGTTTGTAATCTATTGACAGAAAAAGTAGTTTTGCCTTCTGTAGGTGCTTTTGAAACCTATTATAAATAGTAGGAGTGAAAGGTCTTGGCAAGCAGGCTCATGATTTTGTGTTGTGTGGCCAGGTTAGCCTTTAAGTATGCATGTCTGACAAGAGGTTATGTAAATGAGCATATTTTTGTGTTGAACTCAAGGCGATGGAAGGGAGGCAGTAAACAGACATGTGGTGGCTCATGTGATATCTTTGCATCTGAATACTTGAAGACATCGAGAGCAGCCCAACATAAAGACAGCTATGCGAATGGTATGTGGAGAAAAGAAGGCCAGTAAAGTTCATTGAACATCAAGATCTGTTGTGTTCAACACCACACCAACAAATAGTCAGGTACAGTGACTGCCCAAAGAGGTTTCACCCTGAAGAGTTAAGGGAGACACAAAATGGGAGAAGAAACAAGAACTTGGAAATAATGCAGCCAAATGCAAAATCCTACATCTATGGACAGAGAACGTAGGTCACACTTAAAAGCTGGGGATAGTTTTCATCTATGCAGTGACATGAAAAGGGGATTGGGGTAATTAACAGAAACCCAGGTAATTCTGGGCTCTCAAATTAAAGCTGACTCTTGAAACTGCAAATATTTTATTGGCTCTGTAAGGAGTAGGAAGATACGGAGACAACTCCGGGGTTACTGAGCTCAACTTCATAAAGTGTGTGAAAAATAGAAACAGCATTTAGGACAGAGCTACCAGAATGAGTTGAGGACTTGGAAAGATCTTTTGATCAGTGGGAGAAGCGAGAGTGATGTTTTGTTACCAGTGTAACAGAATGACAGATGAGATGCCCACAACTACTATTTGTGGCTTCAACTCTACTAATAGACTTCTTATGGACACAACCCTCTGGATGCCCAATCTGGTGCATTTTATATGGTTAGATGGAGCCTGAATTCTTCTTGGATGGTGCTGGAGTGGATTAGAATATGCACTCTTGAACAAGACTTACTTCTTACATCTCATTTTTCAGATTGTTAAGAAGATGCCAATACCTGAGCTTTTCAGGGAAGTTAAATCTGGATTTAAGCTTTGAAGTTTCAACCTTTCTCAGCCATATATGAAAAAGAATATTAATCCTGATGGTCTGGTTTCTTACACAAAATCGGTGGTAGTTATCACTTTGATAGGTTCTCAAAAGAGGTGCTTAAAAAAATTAATTCTCGAAAGTCAAAGCTTTCTATTGTATTTCCAGATAGGAAAATAGATGAAAGCTAAGAAGATATGCCAAGTAATTCCAAAATCAGCTTTAAAGCACACGATCATGTCTTGGCAATCTGAAAGCAGTGCGTAGAGAAGAGAAAAGGGTTGGCAAAGGAATGAAGAAAAGAAGTATTCTACAAAAAAAGAAATGGCATGTCTTGGCAGAGAGACAATGTTTGCTAACCTGTTGAAGGGTTCAGTCGTAAAAGAACTGTGTTCATGAGAACTGAAATAGAGCAGAAACCATTTACCACTTGATGTTTTAAAGCAAACTGCCAAATAAAATTCTGAAAGGTTTCACTTTGCAGATCAACTCGACCTTATCATGTGATAACATAGCAGGAAAATCTGTGCTCTCACTAGGTTCCTTAATAATGCATCTGAGAAGACAAGTCACATTCTGCTCTCAGTTACAGTGGAGTAAGCTATAGTGTATCTGCTGAATTCATGTTTATTTTGGCATAGGTGAGAAAATGAGGTAGTCCAAAAGGTGCAGGGGGAATAAAATCAGTCATTTGGGTGATACATCAGAACTATAAACCAGGAGCTGGATGTTAAGCCCTGCAAGTATTAGTCTATGGTGGATGTGGTTGAATTTAAAAAGGCAGGAGATACTATTAAGCTGGTCTTGCACAGTAACATCCTCAGTGTTTGTTTTTTCAAACTCCTCTTTATGTGACTTTCTAGATCATATTTTATAAAAATATTTTGTATTCAGTGAGATAAGCTCAAGAGAAAAGGGAACCTTGGATGTAGCAGCCATTATGGAGAAAACCACCTGAAATGCTGCTAAAATCACAGTGGGAAGAAAGGTGTGGGGAAGGCGAGGCCCTGGTAGGCTGGAGAAGACCTGACTTTGCAGGTGACCCTGGTTGTGCAGACGGTCCCTGGCACGACAGCGGGGCAGTGCTCCTGCTTTTTTGCAGCACCATCAGGAATGCCAAAATGCACGACCAACCACTTCTGATATGTCTTTAAAAGTATTATTTAGACTGAGGCTTTACTAATCAAGCAGGGAGCAGCTGAACTTTACTCAGCCAGACAGAAGCCGTCTTACCCCTATCCAGAGACAGATAACCCAGCTCTTTGCTCAACCAAGTGGATGCGCAGGCAGTCACTGAAGCTATGTTTGGATACATAGGGGTTTTGTCCAGCTTGAAAGATGCCTGTGTTTGCACTTAGCAATTAACTTCGCTGTTATCTGTCTGCAGTGTGACGGCTTGGCTGCGTGTGCTCCTCGGGAGGGCTCTGCTGTGAGTGCACAGCTGAGGACGCCAGCGGGATGTATACGGCGAGGCTGTCTCGTATGGATTGGCTTTGGTATGCAAGGTGTTTCTGCAATGACTTGCATTTTCTGAGTAGCAACTCTTGTTATACAAAGATAGAAGAAGGGTTAACGCAAGACCTTTTCAGTCCCCCATCCTTCCCCCCTGCCAAACACACACGCCCTCAGCAAAATCTCTAAATCATGCTCTTTTCCCGGAGCTCCAAGACTGTGAGTTACACATAGGACCTCTGTAGCCGCACAGTGCCACACTATTCTGAAGGAGATGCTGAAGGCACTCGAGTTTCTTTTACTCTCTCCCCTCCCCTCCGCCCCAGATTTAACCTAGTTTTTATGGCATGAACAGCCCCAAAGAAAGTCGGAGAGAAAAGAGATGAAGCCAGAGAGCAGAGGAGGACCAATGAAAGAAGCAGTAACCATTCTGTCATTCCTTTGGAGAGCAACACTAGACACCTTTAAATGCAGAGAGTGTCCTCTGCCTTTTTGCCAAAGCCCTTTTATCTGTGTGAATAAAAAGGGAGGCAGGTCAGCCTAGTTTCTGTTGCCAAATAAAAGCATGAATAAATTAGGCTATTCTTAGTAGGCAAGTGAAAGGGAGGGGGGGGGAAGTCAGTATCTATTTCTAAAGCAATTTCATATTCTGCCCCAACTGTTTGCACATGATAGAAAGGGGCTGGAGCTGCCTACTATTATGATTAGTACTATTGTTATCGCTGAAGGGCCTCATTGTTCTAGAAGATGTTAGGTTTGCATGATTCACAATCCATCTCTATTCATCCAGGAAAGGTTAGGAGAGAGGATCTGATATTCTGCAAAGGGTTTTTTTCCCCCTTCCCTCCCCCTGCCTTCTCCTTTACTGGCTTAAGGCAGAAAGCAGGCAGAAGGTCTCCTATTAACTAGAATTAGGAAACAGGGATCTAGGTGCCTGGGAACAGCCGCTCCGTAGCTCTAATCCCAGTGAGGACCTTAATTGTATCTGGTTTAACAGTTATTCATGCTATTTTACTGCAGGCAGGCACGGTGATTAGGGACATTGGTTGGAAAATTCTGTTCATTAGCCTAATAAAGGCTGCCTAAGCCTGCTTGTTCAGCCACTAATAATCCAACTATTAGTGCCATGCTAGATGCCTTGGTATTAATATGTGTAGTTTACTAGTGTCACAACAGCAATATGGGTCAGTTTAGTCGCTCCTTGGTTTCACAGTCAGGCACCCTGTGCTGGTGCAGGAAAGAGAAAATGAATGAGTGAATGAGTCTAACAAAAGAGATCACACCATATAGCGAACCCCCAATATGTTTTTTCCTGCAACTCAGAGGCAGCCCAGGAGCCTTAGGAGCAAGGTTGTTTGAGGACAAGAAAAAGGAGCCCTTTCCAGTGATGGATGTTCTTGAAAAGCAGTTTATTTTTTCATAGGTGGTTCCCTCATTTTCTTGAGAGAAGCACTTTGGCTGTCTATCAAATATTAACAGAGGGTGATTGTTGGGGAGAGGGGCGTCCGCCTTCCTTCCAGCATTGCGCGGTGCATGGGCACACACACCTCCCGGCGTGTGCTGAGACCAACACCCAGCCTGGCAATGTCCAGGATGTCTTTGGAGGAGGAGAAAAGGAGGTATAATTGTATTTCTCTCTGCTTCTTTGATTTCCCTCAGATGACCTAAACTTTTCCTTTCCTGATAGAAGGGGGTAAAAATACTGCTCACACTTTAGGGGGATTCATCCGCCCTAAGCATAATCCTTGGGTTGCTAATTAAAGTGTCAGTGGCTCCATAAGTAATAAAATCCTGTCCTTCATCTTTCTCTTTTATTTATAGGAATGATTTGTTGCATTTTCCATTGGAAGTTGAAAATGATCTTGATGTAATAATATACATTAATTGTTCCTAGATATCTTTCTGTAAAAGTTATTTCCAAAGATTTTAATGAGATATTAGAACATTAAGTGCTGGATTATTGTTTTTTCCTTCTGTAGCTGATCTGTCACCTGCGTGTTTTCAATACCTCTTCCTGTGGGATAATATATGTCCAAATCTGTCTTGAATTTGAACAAAACTAGGTTCCTAACCACAAGCAGGGCACAAAATTAAGTTTAAACATGCACTGTGTATGTCTGTTAATAACAGTGACATGTGTGATGAAATGACAAAAAATAAAATCAACAGACAGGTAGGTGACCTGTTACTGCCTATAGTTACCCATCTAAATTCAAAAGATATGCATTTTACCACCCACTGATAAATATCCCTTAAAACACAAAAGGCAAACAATAAACATCCTTATAGAGGAAAAACCAGACTCCTTCACTGCCCCTCACATCCTCTCTTTTAAACTGTGAAAAAAACTAACGCAAACCCTCCCACAAAGTGCAAGAGCCAAAATCTGTCCTTGCTCAGTTGTCTATGTGAGAATGATATTGCCTAAGTATAAAAGAAGTTGTATATTGCCCAGTACCTTTAGAATAAGCAGATACCTTAACACATCCCTTTTTAGCTAATGACTTTATTTTCTGCTCTACGTGTGTATTTTAATTACAATTGCTATATGCTCATTTATAAAAGACATTATTTTAATCCATTTGATTGGTATCTCATGGGTTTCACGTCAATAGTATTCATTATTTTTTGATAGCATTGCATTTGAACTGTTTGTTTAGTGACATTAAAGAGGGAACATACCGTGTGGGCATGTTCACTGCTGCGTCCATATGCAAATGTCTACATCTGGGATGCTGGTGGTACGCTAAGTGGTGCTGCACGTTTCATAAATTTCAGTCAAGTGAAAAAGTGTATTTTTCATGCTTCTGTGATCATCAGCTTCCTGTCCGTGTTCTGAAACTCTGCTTCCAGAACTACTGATGCAGATACCATGTGGATTCAGGCAGCTGTGGGGGATGTACTTTTCATTCCCTGTAATATGTTGGCTTGGAAGACAGGTGCAAAATATTCACCTGTGAGAAATAATAGTGAGAGGTCTTATGACTGATATTCTCTAATGTTTAAGGTTGGAATTCTGTATGTTATACTCTGAAAGCTGGAGTATTTTTAGGACTTTACTGAGAAACACCCCATGTGTTCATATTTCAGAAGTGACAGATTGTATCTTTTTAAGTAATTGTAGTAGTTTGGAAAATATTATTATTAAAATCTATTCCTCCTCCCTACAGAATTAGACAGAGGCAGTTGTTTAATTCATGGAACTCTTCAGGAGCAGAAATAGCTTGTCTGTGTAATTCCTGCTGTGTCTCCTTGCCTGATGAGAGGTGCTTTAAGTCATAATATATTATCAGATTTTTTTTATATATACAACTTTGTTGGAAGTAATCAGATGGATTTGTTGCAGCTGAAGAGAAAGGCTGTTGAAGAGATTGATTTTGAGTATGAGGTACCTTTGAAAGGTCCTGGATCTTGGCCGTTCCCACATTTCATTATAATAATTTTATTATTACCATGTTTTCTTCTGCTCTTTGGCATTCAGCTCTATAACTCTGTCAGTTTTACTTTTATATCAACAATGATGGACACAGCAATATGTTATAAAGATTAAACAGTGGCAGGAGTCTGGCAATAAGACTGATCACATCTTTAATAACTAAAAGTAACAAGGGATTGTTGCTACAGATGCTGCTGTGTTGGAGTAGTTCTGTAATAAGGACAGAAGAGGCAGCCCTCTTGTACTCTGTTCCCGACACTGACATTTTAGTAAGAAAACGGAACTTTTCATGACTGGCTTTCAGAATCTGTCAAATTATTATAATGGCACTTCCAGCCTCTGGAGGTTCTTGTCAGATTGAACTACCTTGGGACTTCTGAATGAAAGGCTCAGGGGAAAACAACTTTTTTTGTTGGTCATTTCCTTTGCAAACCAGTATCTTTATTTCAGGAACAAATTGCTTTGTTTATTTTGGAGGCTGTATCTTAGATGTAGAGGTGCAACTGCTTTTTAGCAAAGTGAAGAAAGAACTGCTTTACTAATGCATTGAGGGGAATTAAAGTGATGGACTTTTTCTGCTGGGGTGCAGCTAGAACTTTGAAATAAAAAGTGATTTTATGTAGTCAGCAATATGACTTTGTCATTGCATATTGAAATCTAGCACTGCATTATCCCTTCTCAGGAGCTGTTCAGTGAAGAAAGGGGACCATACCTTATTTTATTTCAAGCCTGCATCTAAAGAGATGAAGGGCAAGAGTAGAGTAGCCATAATGCAAGAAAATGCCTACATTTTGGAGAAGATGTCTCAGTTATGTAGATTAGATTTCTCTGTGGTCTGTGACAATGCAAGAAGGCTCCCTATAACTCTCCAGCATACAACCTCAACATTGACTATCAAAGCTGAGATGCTCATAGTGCTTATGGTAGAAAAACCTTCATGAATATGGGTACTTAAACTCTAAGCAAAGGAAATCAAGTGTAGGACTAGTTTCCAAATGACAACTGAAAAATCTAAAAAATTAAGCAATCATCTTTTATTTGTAATGCGTGCATGTCTGTTGGCTGCTACCTCAGAAGATGGAGGTAGCAGTAGTAGATATTTTCAGCAGAAACTTCTAATTCATGTTACCAATAGTTCCTGAAAAGATAATTCAGTCTAGACTTTGGTACAGTTTTAATTGGATTCCATGGATTTTAGATAAGCCTATGGCTGGAAGCCTAATTCTAAGAACCCTTAAGGAGCAGGAAATGGTAACTTTTATTTCAACACCTGCTAAAGAATGGCCATGGAAACGCCCAGAACTCCACAGGCACCCAGCTGAAAAAAAAAACCCAAAAACCAAACTCCAAAGAAATCCAGTTGTGGCCTCATTGTGTGTTGTTTTTTTAATAGCTGGCAATCCACGTGAGAGTTTTCTCAGGCATCTGTTGTCCACCTCCTTGCTTGCTTTGCCATAGCGCTGACTTCAAATTCAGGTCTTGAGATGAAAAAACAGTCCAAAGATAATTGTAATAACTTATTCTGTGACCTTATTCAGACTCGAGTACATGAGGAAGGGAATAGTATTTATTTTACCTGCTGGTAGCTTGACTGTTATTTCTTAACTACTTTCTTTGTAGTTGAAGCCTTCTAGGTTTTCCACACACTACCAGTATTTATCTCCTCCAGTATGTAAGGACACAGTTATCTAGAGTGAAGAATGTCATTTGCAGCAGGCTGCTGAAAGAGCAGACGAACAGTGAGTTACTGTGAAGGACTGTGCTATCTGATGGCAAGAACATTGGGTGGGGATTCATGAGACTTGTCTATTCCCAGCTCTGCCTTGTGCCTGTTGAATGACCTTCAGCAAGTCACTTTCCCTCTTTTGTCTCAGCTATCATTTTACCTGTTAAAATGTGATAATGAAACACTCTTTTTTATAAACTGCTAGGTGCTGATGAACAGCACTGATGAAAAGTACCGTGGTATTGAATACTTGATTGTACTTGGCTTCATTGAATTATGACTGATAATACAGATGTTGACCAGCAAGTAAGTGTAATGGTCCAGTAGATACTATGCAACTGTCACGTTTACTGTTTGTCTACCTTTGCGAGTCTCAAAAATAATGCTTCATGCATGACACTGATTTTGCCTTCTGCTGTAATCTCAGAGAGAAGCTAAAATCTTGACATCTCTTTGTTGGCATTTTTGCTGACCATGGGAGGGAATGGCCCTCAAGATGACTATTTGTATTAGCTAATTTAAGATCAGTTAAACATAGTAGGCTGAGGAGCCTGGAAGACTTGTATTTCAGTGCAATTTATTGTGCCTGTGCAAACATAGGACATGGAATTTCTTCTAGCTGTGTCCCACCTGCTGCACTTGGTTGGTGGGAGCCCAGCACTGTACCCACCAGCCATGGGAAGCAGAGGTGGCAAAGGTGCTGTGTGGAACACCCTTGCTTAGGAATGGTAGGCAGATTTAATACACCCTCCTGTTCCTCTGTGGTCATACAAGGGCCTGATAAAGTCTAGAGACAAGTAACGTGAGGGTGGCTTATGTGCTTTGCCAGAAATGTGTGCTGAAATGCATGTCACTAAAATTTAGGGCAATATTTTAAGTCTCCTATCAGACCAAGAAGCCCAAGAAAACAGCCCAAGGATCCATCATGTCACTGAATGAAAAGTTCACTACTAACCTCAGAGGGTTTTTGTTTTTAAAGGACTTCAACCTGATACAGTTTTCTTCTGGGTCCTAACTTAATTTCATCCCTAGGTTCTCATCTGAGGGCACACTGAATCTCTTGTTTTTCCTAACAATGTCAGAAGGATTAGTAAAATTCAGCCCTAAAATACCAGCTACCTGTTAGTGTTTCTCAATAGTAACTTACATATTTTCAGTGGTGAAGTACTTGGATTTTGTTGGGAGATTTTTCAGAAACCCAGGGGGAAAAAAATCATGTGTATTTCTTTACTGTAAAATTTTTACTTTTATTTTTAGTTTACTTGCTGGATTACAGTGCTGGATTCAGTTTTGTTTAAAATCCAGTCTTGTCTGTATTTCTTTGGAGTGTGTACCTCCTATCTCTTGATGGGTGGTAAGTAGCATAACTTTAATTGATAGCTTTTGGACAGGATACAAGAACAATGAGGAAAAAAAGTCCAATAGCTTTGAATGTACAAAGTTATAAACGTGACTAAAAAAAGGAGACACTCAAAAGCTCAAATAAAAAGTAAATGACCAGAGTCCATCTGTTCTCAGTGCCAGGTAGGCATCTATCACTTATGTCTTTGAATATCACCTTTCCATCTTAGAAATAGATTGTCCTAAGGGATCTGTATTTTAGTGTTTCTGTCACAGAAAAGATGAACTAGCTTCCATAGTCAGGCAGTGTGCTCCAAGAACTGAAGAGAGACATTTGATATAATAAAAATAGTGAACCAATAAAATAAGAGGCTCTGTTAATGCTGGTTCAACCATCAGAAACATAACATTCCATAAATCGTGCTCATCTGTCTGTATCCTTGAAAGGTGTGATTTAAAAATACTTCCTACCTATGGCTAACTGATGAAAATTACCAGGATAAAGGACTGTCTCATTTCCTGTCTTTCAAAATGGACTGTGCTTACAACACAAAAGGAATTTTTATACCCATACCACTGTTTCAGTTTTTGTCTCTGTCATGAAAAAAAGAACAAATATATATATATATATACACACACACAATTTGTCCCCCACGGCATAAGAGCATGATGTTTTCCCCCTGAGTTTATTGCTCACCAATGTGCAAAGATAAAATTGTCTCCTCTAAAACAACTAACCTAAGCAGAGGGAACTTAGAAAATGAATGACAGCTGAACAGTTAATTCCCTTGGCCTCCTCTCAGCTTTTGTTGTTATAGTTTAATTTCCTATTTTTGGAAATACTCATTCAGAAGCTCAACTACTTTATTTCTGTACTTCCCCATAAAAGATCTTATTTGCTTTGTAATTTCAGCCAGCTAGTGAACTTCATAACAAGTAAGACTACAAAACCCAAAAAGTAGAGAGTGATTAATCCTCAGTTGAGTTACAGACTTGAAGCCATTGCTAAACGGTATTTTTTTAACCACTACTATCCAAGATTGGGATGCCGCTGAACTAAGGTTCCTTCAAACACTTAAAAAGAGACGATCCCTGTCCCCAGGGGTTGGCAAACTAATACACCGATTAAGTACGAGCTTGAGAATTGTTGGCACTGAGGATACTTTTAAGGAAGAGTGATTTTTAATGTTACTTCTCATTTTGTTACATGGTTTATGTGCCTCTCTTATTTGGCAATGCTATGTATAAATTCTAAGGAACAGACATTCTGCACATTCTGCATTCTGGTATTTAGATTTGTGAACTTGATTAGAGCCTGTACTAATTTCGTGGAAAGGATAAAAAGAATAGGTATTTGGAGTATTTGAAATACTTTAACTTGCACATAATTTCTATTACATGTGCTACAGCTTTCAGAGAGTCTCCTCCAGACAACACTGTAGTATATGGATACAAATACATTTATATCTACATGTATCTATGCTATACCAGCTGGCTTTTTGTTCACTAGGATTTCATTTAGGTCTTTGCTACATTAAATTTACAGGCTCTGCATGCATGACTTTTTCAGGGTGTCACAGATGTGGATGTGCCTGGTGGCCCTTGACCCACTGCAGGTGCTGGTGGTCACTGTCCCTGTCTCTCCTAACATTGTACCCTGTGCCCCCACAGTCCTTGATCTGCAAACCTCTCTCCTCTATGCCATGGCATTTCTGAGACACCAGTACTTGGGCTCACACCAGGGAAGTCATACCTGCTAGTAGGTCACCTTCTTTCTCCTCCTTTTCCAAGGGGGGGAACTGGAGCCAAATTAAGTCAAGCATTAGCCAGCAAGCAGACTAACTTGCTATTCTGACATTGAGATGTGCTATTTCTTTAGCCTTCTTGCTTTAAGCTGGGAACATTTTATGAAATAGTCATATTTTTCTTTAGAGCCTCTTTTGTTTACTTTTCACTCTCAAGCTGGTGTTATAAGGCGCTGAACTTATATCCACTGCAATTTCCCTACCTCAACAGAACAGATGCACTTGGAGCAGAGTGCAGCAAAGAAAAACTTTTAGCTTTATTATTTAACAAAGCAAAGCTAATCTCTTGATTAAAACACCCCTGCAATAATAATTAATTTTGTTCATAGCTTTTCCCCCCAAGGCCTGACTGCTTTCTCTGTTCTTCTTTCCCCCGATGTCTTGTAGTTACTGCCACGATGCACCTCGTGGTGCAGCTGCGGCACAGGCGACATGACTGCTCTGACACTCCTGGTGCCAGGAGGCAGCTGCCAGTTCCAATTAACCTCTGAGAGATTAGGCCTCAAATTAGTACAAGTTGACAGATACTTGGTAATGGGAGGAGGAGGATGGTTTTAGTTTATATATTGCTAATTTATGACCCAGCATATATGACTGGCTGGATGATCCGGCTCACAAAGGCCAACCCTGATGATACATCCTCAGGAGGTACCTGCTGCAGGCACTCACTGCGGTGTGGGATAGGAGCAGGAGAGACAGGAGCCTCCACAGGTTCTCCACCTCCATTGGAGTAGCCAGGAAGGTCTTGAATGCACTTTGTGCGCAGGAACAGGTTATGCCAAGTGGTCTTGGGAAGGACAGTGCTGTCATCACATGGCTGGTGGTTAGATATTGCTGAGTCTCCAATCAGCTGGAAACTTCTTGGAACTGGTTCTCATCTTCTGTGTTCTGTCGCTCTTAAAAATTCTCTTCCTCTCTTAATAACTGTGTTATTAGAGAAAAATGTAATTTCCTGGCATAGGGTGCAAATGCAAATATTCATCGTGGTAGGTCCCAGGTATTCCAACATGGGAAGAGTGGACACGCTTCTTCTACAAAGGTTAATGAACCAGCCAGCATCAATGCTATTTAACACTTGGTTTCAGTAAGGAAAGAAAGTACTGCTTTTGAAAGAAAGTACTGTTTTTGAAAGAGAGTATAATAAGAAATTGTTACTGGGTTAGGAAATCCTGACTTGTTCCAGTTAAAATCAGCTAAAACTGAAAAAGACAAATAGTTCTGTTACTGAAATTAGCTTGTACTTGAAAACAAACTTTATTAAATTTAGGGAGATGTTAATGAAATCCAAAGAACTAAAAAGACGTGAAGTTTGAATGCAGGAGATGTGCAAAAACTGCTTTTCAGTGATGTAAACTCTACCTGGAGCTTCTTTTTCCAGAAGAGGAAAAAGAAAAATATAGACAAGGGCTCCAGATCCAACCAGAAGTTCAATAGAATAAAAATAGAAAGCCTGGAGCAATTTTCTTGAAAGAAATCTATGTCTTGTGGTTCAGAAGGTGTAGGAATAAATTGAGAGCTTCTAATAATCAGCTGAGTTTGACATGCAAACAAAAATACAATAGCAAGAAGATTTTTTTTTCAGCCAAAAAAATTTAAAGACTCAGGAAAGAAGAGGGACTTAGGGAAGAAGTATGTGAAGCTGGGTATTCTTCCCCAACCCAGGCACAGCCCTTCCATTCTTCACATGCATCAGACTGCAGTTTTCCTGAAACTGCTGGTCCCAAAATGCTTAAATGCAGAATGGGGAGAGAAAAGAAGCCTGAATTATAAGAAAAGGTTACCTACCAAACTGGGCTTTCTCAGAATCTCCTCATCTTTAAATTTCTCTCCACAAATGTCTGGTGAGTATGTACATCCCAGGGAAAGAAGGAGCAATTGAAGCTAAAGGAAAACACTGGCTAGGAGTGAACGAGTGAAAAAATGGACATAGATAAATGTAGACTGAAAGTAAGAAGGTGACTATTACAGCAGTGACAGTCTTACAGCTTCTCTCCCCCTATTTGTATTAAAGCCTGCCTAACTTGAGCTGGAAATGCAATTTTGAAAGTGGATTATACCGTGTGGCTGTTAGCCATAGCAAGGCACAGACTTGTGACCCAGCTCCTTCCACAGTTGTACAGCAGAGCCTTATCCAGCAGTAAAAGTGCAAGCCCCTAATATTGATTTTTGACTAACTGATAATCAAAATGAAACTGGGAAATGATCTGATTGATGTCTGACCTGCACCCAAATATCCCAATAAAGTGAGCTAAGCTTCTTAAAGTTGACATAGATATTATAGGAGGATGTTTGGTTCTTGCTGCAGTTCACTGGGCAGAACACAAAAAGGAAACAAGAGTTTTGAACTGCTCTGTCACCAGTTCTACCTCTTGTTTCACCTCCCAGCAGGTCTGTGGCCATCTGCCTCCAAATTACGTATTCCTTACTCAGTTTTCCCATTGCTTTAGAAAGCCATGATTTCCAATATCATATTGAATAACTTGACCTGTCATTTTGTCTTTATACTCTTCTCTATTTAGAAAAAAATACAGCAAACCTCCATCTGAAAACAAAGCATTTAAAGAGAGTTTGTCATCTTCTTCATGTAAAAGCATACACTTCACTTGTTCAAAAACATTTATTTTCAGTGCAAGCTCTGGACCATCAAAATTACATATGATAATTGGCTGTTATTTTCTTCCATCTTTTGAAATCTGTTTTTTCTTCTGTGTCGGTTGTTTTTTCTGGGGGGAAAAAAACAACAACAAACATATACAGCATTTGGACTCCTGGCCTCTGCTTTTGAGACATTTCTTGTCTACACTGTAATGCTATCATGATAACACCTAGATAAATACAAAATCTGATGGAAATCTGCCATCACTGGTGCAAAATGTTATCCTTCCCAGTTTACAGTGGTGAGCAGTTACTGTGTATTTTTCACTAGACTTTTTTTTTTAAATGTTTTAGGAGCACAAAGCCATCTACTGAAACAAGACAGTAATGTAACCTTCCTGGACATCTGTTTCCTTCCTCTGCTGAAGTTCTGTGTTCTGGCACACCTGCTTCAGGTGGGACCCCCTTTGTGTTTCACCAAACAGAGTTTGCTTTGTATACATTAGCAAGTGACACTGTTGAGATAGTTAGAAACACCTAATTCAACAACAGTCCTTAAAGCTCTTAGTGTCCAGTCCATAGCAGTCCTACTTGATTTCCACATGTGGTTTTCTTTCTATATGAATTTAAAAATTTTCCACTTTAAAGCTACACTTTATGCTCCTACAGTTTTATAGTATTTTATACGAAGGAAATAATAATCTCTGCTTGGAAGTTGTTTGTTGATAGGACCTATGAAACTGAGATACTAACATTCAGTTCTGCTGAAAACAATTGTTGGAATTAAGGCAATGCCAAAATGGAAATTCATTAATTCTGTGCTTTAATTATGTTCAAGTGGTCTCTACAGAGAAAAAGAAATTGTTTGAGTGCACAGGCCCAGATTTAATTTTTATAGAACCAAATCACGATTCAACTAAGCACAAATCCTGTGTACTGTTTCAGTCTTCAGTGCTTTGTCTTGAACCCCACAAGGCATTTCCTCCTGTAGATTCTGATCACCTCTTCTGGGGCAAAACTGAAGGTCTGGTTATTTTCTCATCCTCCTTGGTCAGTTTTGATATCAATAGGTTACTCCTTCCTTCCTGTCCTTTTTTCTGCTTTTTAAGTTTCATTCCTCTTATGAATCAGTTCACCTGATGAGCCTGTGTACAATATCTTACTAGCCACACTTGCATTTCTGCCAGAGACCTAGTATCATTTGCACAATAGCATAAATGCATGAAGACCAGAGGGAAATGATGTTTAATTGACCACAGTCTATCAGATCTGAATAGTCACCTGGGATTTTGTTCACCAGAAAATGTTGAAGTTGTACAAAAAGTTCCTGAAGTTCCAGAGGGATAAGAAATTTCTATGAAAACAAGCAGATAAGGACAGAGGAAACTGATTGTCTAAATACAGCAAAGAAATTTGATGAATAACTCAGCTTGGAAGTAATTGATTTTATAACTCTCATTTTACTGGCAGTTAAAATGAGTTACTGAAGTTAGAACCACCACAGCCCCTCAGTTAAGCTCAGGGCTAACTTTAGTTACAGGACTCTGCTTTTAATCATGATCAACTTGTTAGTCATCATCATATAGTGCAGACCAATTTTCAGTTCTGGAAGATCACTGTAGTCAGTTCATAAATATCTGCATTTGTCAGAGAAACTGAATATCAGATAATATCTGAAGTGGTGAAGACTAAAAATTAACAACTTCATCACTTATGACAGCATCTGGCATTTAGTAACAGCTACTAATACTTTTTAAACGTAGGGACTATCAGCAGGGAAAAATGCTGTAAGTGGACGTAACTTCGGTGCTCTCTTCTGTTCTGAAACATAACTTCAGTTCAAAGCGTGACTATCGCTAGCAATTTTGGATATAACTATACATTTAAGAAAAGTGTTGAAACAGATAATTTACACATGAATGATGTTACAAAGGAATTAACGTCAAGATTTTTTAACTGACAACATTAGAATTATTTCAATTATGTGTCATTTGTTAGGCTTTGCAAATGACTGATTTGGTCCAGTTTTGATGAAATGAAGTAAGTCAGCTTCTGTTCAATGTTTAATGTTTCCTTTTACTTATCCAATTGGTAATGTTTTTGGTGGGGACCCTTGCTAGACCCAATGGAAAGAGATTTTCAAACAGCCGAGGGCTGCCTTGCCCAGAGATGGATTGAGATAATGATTTTTTTAAATGCGCCTTTGTACATGTTTTTTTCACAATAAGTATTTCTCTTCCCATCAGGCTGTATGCATATGTTGTATGTCTTGTTTTCTAAGTCATCCTTATCTCAACTATTCTGTTCGCCTTGACTGTTTGGCTTCCTCTGGCCGTTGTCCTGGGACGCTGCAAATCAAAGATGTTTTCCCTCGAGTCTGATATTCCAGTTTCCACATCTTCCGGTAAAGAGAGACCAAGTCTGATGGCAGTATTGTGTAATCTACTGCATGCCAGGAATATCTTACATACAGTTCTTTGGAAGGACAATCTGGTAATGCATGTCACCACAATGTATTTTAAAGATGATTAATGGTCTTTTAAATGATTCCTCAGGTGAGCTGTAGATCTTCATTATCTTCTCCAAGGGCATTGCACTGGATTTATTTGGAGAAAATGAAATTAGGGTCATGAACCTTCCTTGAAAACCTAATTTATATCTTCTGAAATATTGAAAAGCACTACACTCTAATGATGTGATATGGTTGTTGATATTATAAAGACAACTGTCAATAACATCCAGAAGATAACTGTTATTTCTTATTTAACAACTTGGGAAGTTGCTGCTGTCTTTAAAGCTATTTTTAATAGCTGCCGTTCCTACTTCAGTTTCATCTGGATACACTCAAATTTTATCTGACTAACCAATAATTAGCTGCTGTCAACCCAATCAGTGCAAGATTGGCTAAGCTATTTTTTTCTAAAATGCAAAAGTTGTCATAACACTGCTTGACAATATTATGTCATGATGACGTTAGGTACTTTGCCACCTCACCCACTGCATAATGGTTAATTTGAGCAATATTAAATGAATGATAAGATTTAGGATCTTGATGAGTCAGAAGTTGCTTGAAGAAGTACTGCCACATAGAGGATTTGTATGTAGTTTATTTGGATGAAGAACATCACAAGGAAAAAAAATCTGTCATTTGGTATTGATACATTAAACCCTTCCAAGTAAAACACAACATCTAGACCTGAAAATAGAGGCTCTGGCCTATTTTGCAGGCTCCTCATTAGCTGACTGGGAGTTTATTCAGTGAGGAATCTAAGTGCTTGGTTTTGTGATGCTCTATAACTATGTGTAGCTGTTTATTTAATTCTGTCAGGGGTGTATGGAAAACTTTGCACAGCAGATGCCTTGTACCTCCATGATGTTTGGGAAGTGGGTGGTTTGCCTGGAAGTACAATTCTTTCTTTAAAAATTTCTGCTCATCTTCAGTTTCTCCATGGTTTCCTGTTCTACAACTATTTAAACACCTCCAAAAAAAGTCTAGCTTTAAGTGGTCTTTCATGGTCTTAAACATCCTCTCTAGTGCAAGGAGTCTTTGCTATTTGAATTGCAGTCTTTTTAATATCCAGTAAATATGTTTTAATATGTAACAAGGATTAAAGAGGGCTCTAGCTGTGGACTGCTTATTAAACTGGCATGTTCTAGAATTTCTGTGCATCCCCACTCAACAGCACAGCTCCAAGCCCAAGGCAGCTGCTTGGAAAGAGTGGGTGTTTTGTGAAACTCCAGTGATCCTACTCCAGCTCAATGGTCTCTGGTGATCCACAAGCACCCATAGAAGTCCCTGGTGCACCCAGGTTTAGCCATGCTGCCTGCCATGGGCATGCAGTGCACAGAGCATCTTTCCTTCCCAGACTGGCAGCTCAGGCTGTGTTCTATAATGGGACTGTCAGCCCCATAATAAGCGTCATCGCACCAGTGCTTTGGGCGAGGGGATCCATTGTGTGAGCACAATGTCTGCTGGAGGTAAAACGTTCTCAGCGCAATGGCTGTCAGAAGAATAACTGTTATCTCCCAGATTCTGGCAAGCACTTAAAGGTCAGTGTTCAGGTTTTCAGGTCCACAATGGTATCTTGCTAAGCACAGACTGTCCATAGCACGTGTAATTCTTTCAGCCAGCCCTCGCTGAAGACGGCTTATTGCTCTTCACACATGTAGGATAAATCTACGCCCTCACTCCTGCGCAACAGCTTTCACAGATCCTTCAGGGTTTCATTCAGGCCCCCTTCCTTCACCAGGGCACGTATCTTCTGTGCAATCCCCTACGAGGAGAGCCAGAGCAGGGGAAGACAGCATGGACTGTGAGAGTGCTGGGGCCAGTTAGTGTTCTCTTCCCTCTGTGTGTGTATTTGTTTGGTTATCAAGTCCTCAAAAATATTAATATGAACTAATCCTTTCATCTTTTACATTTCTTTTAGAACCAAATACAATCTGTTATCCCCAACTACATCACTTGCTAATTAAGTAAGTTAGGTAGAATACAACAGTATGTCTTTTCCAACAGCCCTTGCAAAGGGAGTTACTGTGGTGAGTGTCAGTGTATTGAAAAAGGCATTTTGTGTATCACTGCGAAATAATTGTGGTAGAACAAGTGCCGAGCAGCTCCCCTGTATGTTTGCGGGGGAGGTAATTTCCTGTGATTTAAAGCTCTAGAAGAATTGTACAGCATTTTGCTGAGCAGCTTGGCAGCAATGGTTAAAATACCCTTCAACTGCACTATCACTTTCCTTTTTAAAAGTCAAAATAGGTCAGCGAAGGTGACAGAAAGTTCTTT
Organism: Grallaria varia; assembly: GCA_013396735.1. Lineage (NCBI taxonomy): Eukaryota > Metazoa > Chordata > Aves > Passeriformes > Formicariidae > Grallaria > Grallaria varia. The sequence goes on from VWZG01009713.1 coordinate 779,885, forward strand.
CTTCCACTTGCCTTCATTAAGTTTTGCTTAAAGAAGAATAGAGGAGGGACTGAGGCATGCAGCAATTGCTTCAATAACCTTGCAGCAAACTGCCAGAAAGTTTCCCAAGGCTCTCATGCAATTGAACCCAGTGAAAGGAACCTACTCCCCTAGTTCTGCCCACAGCCCTCCTTAATAAAGTTGCTGGAGGTTAGGGGGTTTTTCTGAACACTTGATTGCATAGGTCTCCCAGCAAACCGGTGCCAGCCAGCCGGAGAGAATCAGAGCTGACGTTGCTAGTGGGGAAGGGGAAAAGCCGAGCTGAAGGGAGGACACTCAGGGGTGTGCAGGGGAGCGGGACCAGCAGTCTCCAGTTTCCACTGCTGGCCAGCGTACAGAAGTCACCAGTTATGATTGGGTTACAGCTCATGACTATTTAGACTTGGACATGGACTTGAAGCCACTTCATGTCAGTACAAAGGGAGGAATGTAACACTGTCTCTCCAGTGCCAGGGGGGAGAGATTTGTAGGTTGGTATGTGACCTTCACTGCTGGGCCATGCAGGTGCTGTTCAAAGGCTCTCCCCATTCAGCTCTTGATACTGATACTAGATTAAAAAGAGAGAATGAAAAAAGTCCTTGTTAAAAACGTTCCTCTCTGTTTTTTCCCTTTATCTCTGTGAACAAGTTGTCTTTTGATTTGCTTGGGTTTGTGGGTTTAGGAGGCTGTTTTCCTTTCAAGGACTTACTCTTGTGCTATGTATTTTTTCCTTTAGTGAATAACATTTAACTTAGTGAAAGAAGATTTGTCTTGAGGCAATTCTTGAGTATTTAAGAAAAAGTTTTTAGTTTGTGCCCATGCTGTTTTGTCACACCAGCTTCTTACATTTTAAATGTAACTACTTAATTAATACCTGTATTTCAGTGAGTGTGTTAAGAGTTGAATCAAAGAAAAGAGAAGCATGCAAAGCCAGAAATTCACATCAGCAGGACAATTAAAACAGCTAATAATAATCTTACTGACTGCTCATTAGGGAAGGGACCATCATCCTCTCTGGTCTCTGGCACCATTTTCTGAGTGTCAGTTGCATTCCCAAGCTGCCCACTATTCTGTGCACTGAGGTAATTCACTGTATTTAAGATGACTTCAGAGATGGCATGTTTGAAAACTGTTCAGTGAATGTGCTGCACCGTCTGTGGAGGGAAGTGGAACAGATCAGCCTTCCTCACCCTGCAAAGCAGATGACCTCTATCAGCAAAGACTTTGCTTAGCACAGACGTTCAGGACTAACTTTTGTACTAGAGAGATCTCGGGGTTTCTGAGGAGCTGACGTGCAGCAGAGCAAAGTTTATGTCTTGTGCTAGTAAGTGCTTAGGTCAAATTTCTTCTCAAGTCCTCTTTAGAGGGGTGCAGAACTATGATGCTGTCTTTTAAAGATGGTTCTTCTCCTGTATGCATGCTAAAAAGACCAAATATGTACAATTGAATTGCTCCCTCTGCTTCCAAATTCCCTCCCTGGAATGCTGCACAACAGAGCAAGCCTGCCCAGCCTTAGCAGCAATTTTTTCTTAACCCTCATAGGGTTTTCCTATTGAAGTGGTTGGTATAATTAAAAAGCAACTCTACTGTTGCTGAGTTTCTTTGTTTTATATTTACTGGAGAAAACCACTGGGCTGTTGATCTGTGAGTTTTTTGTTATTATTTAATTACATTGAGGGAAGATCCTGCATTATGGATAATTTGTTTTGAGTGCTACATTTTCCAGGGCTTCGTTTGGTTCTAGTATTAATCCCTTTCCTTCACAGAAGTTTGCATATTGTTTTGGATTACTTATATATCACTGTGCTTCCAAATCCATTATTAATCACACAGGTATTGAAATACATTTCACAGATAATACTGGACATACTGCTGTATTGTTTGCTCACATAATAGTCATGCTTTCACTTGGCAGGTTTCTCATACATCAAATTATCATTAGATAAGAAAAAATGTTATGGTGAAGATTTGCCAACAACTTAATGCTGAATGCTCAAGCAAAACCCTGACGTTCCCAATTCCAGGTGATGACTCTTGGGGACAATAAATGAGCAGATGCTCTAGTTAGATGAGAGCGTATCACCTTCAGGGACGTGAACAGTGCAAGGCTCTGCTCAGTGGACCTAAAGAAAACCTCTTGTTCATTTTTTCCCCGGCAGCAGTCCAGATGACTAAACAAGAGAGATTTCTTTCATGATTTTGTTTTGGTTAGTATAAAAAGGGACCATATTTTAGTTTTGAGAGTGTCCTGAAGCTATTAGCGAGTGTAAGCCTAAGAACACAGGGCTGGAAAGGGCCATCTGGGTCATGGTACCCAGTTTCTGAATCATCCAGCCCCTAGCAACCCATGGGCTGCAGGCCATGCTTCCCCAGGCTCCACTGCGTCATTGTAACCTCACAGCAAAACCCCAAAAACCTCAACTAAAAAAAAAGGACAATCAAAGGAAAAAAGCAAGAGTGATAGAGAGTTTTAGTAACAGCCTAGATCTTTGCAAGAGCATAAAGTATTGGATAAAGCACCTTGACGATCCCAGCAGGCAGCCCTAGCCTACTGCACAGAGGAAGACAAGCTCCCCTGTCCTCTGCTTTCTTTGCAGGCTTTTCCACTGAACTCATGTATAATAATGGGTTTAACCCTGACAGTTTGAACAAGTGTATCAGCCAAGCCCTGGGAGACCCTAACACTGCTGAGAGCTGCAGCATTTTCCACCTCGTGTTTAGTCTCTGCTAGACTCGCCACACCGGGGTGGGTGTTTTAGAGCCAAAGAACACAGTTTTGCACAGTGGAGACAGCTCACCCATGAGCATGTTTCTCTGCACTGTACGGAGCACGGCTGTTCAGGGGAAAGGGATGCACCTACGCTGTGCAACACAGAGGTCCAGGCTGGGTCCTTGAGGCTGTTTTTTCGTGCTCAGTCTGGTAGAGAACTCAGCATGGGTCTCTAGCTGTGGTATGGCATGGCACTGGGCCAAAAGTCACTCTCAGCTGGCATCGCCTTAGGGAGCCTAAATCTGGGCATAAATACCATGCAGGGACTATGGAAAAGTACATGAAAATTGGACATCTCAGTGCTGTTCCCACGTCAGAAAAGAATCTTCCAATACCTCTCTTTTTCCATTTCCACATCTGTACTTAAGGGAGAGTAATAGCACTTCGACATAAAAGCATTTTTCTGGTCCTTGAAAGGATGATTAGTGCTGACAGTAAGATATAAATCTGTTAAAACTGAAGACTGGTTAAATAAGTAAAATATTATTACAGAAACTCTCTTAAGTGTTCAGAATGACCTTTCTTCTTAAATTAACACAAGTGAAAAAGGAATAATTGCTTTCTGTCTGCCCACAGAGTCAGGCACGCACAAAGTCCTCTAGGTTTGTCAGACTTCACAAGAGAGTGGAGGACATCCACTGTGTCATCCTCAGCAGCTCCTGCAGTGCCTGGCTCTTTCCAGCACAGTAAAAGGTTAGTTTCTGTAGACAAATAGCAACAGTAATAATGTCTTCATCACTCAAATGGAACCTCTTCTCTGTAATTCAGTGGAGTAGCAACACGTGATTACACAGTTTCCTTACAGTGATCTCAAAGGACTCTGCGAGTGGAAAAAGAAAGCTCAAAAAAGCCCTCCAGTCACTGGGCCCCTGTGTGACTATTTTGCAGGTGGCAAAGACACGCCACAAGCAAGAACCGACTCATCAGATATACACCAGAGTGAGGGCCCAGGAAGGAGTAAAAGAAATTGACTCTGTTGCCTGCCTGTGCTAGAACTTAATATTGCAAAAATGGATAAATGCCTAAAATAAAAGTGGGGCTTTGCTTCTGTTGCCATTTGAATTTCATTTTAATTCATGTGTAAACGACTCTGTATCCTTCCCTCTAGTGTAATGTTGGCTTTAATTTGGCTTAGCCTTTGGGAAGGATGTTTGATTGACTGAATTAGAGAAGGAAGATCAGTCCACAGGTGACTCTACCAAAACCATTTTAAAGATTGGCTTAAGTTCAACCCATTTTGGGGACTCATGAAATCTCTTTATATGGTGATATTTATAATTTATGTGCAATGATCTTAATCTTTATAATTTATATAATTACAGTATATTAATGTGGTTGCTGTAGATTCATTTTTCTGCAGACAAGCACCACTGTGCGTCCCAATGTACAGAATTGGGCCAGGGCAGCATCCTCTAACTTGTCATGCTTCTAGCTCAGAAACAGCCTTGAAAGAAGCAACTTCAACTTGCTTTTATGAGTTTCCTGGTCATAATTTTTCTTCCCAGAACTGTGTATGAGCTCTCCTTGTTTTACTTGCTGGTTCAAAAGCCTCTACACTGCCTGCCTTTAGATTGTTTTTTCTGGGCCCAGAATAATGGGATTGCACATAGGAAGCATGGATTTCTTGGAGTGGAACAATGTCATCTAGATGTACCTAAATGGAGAGCTCTCTGGGGACAGCACCACCTTCCTAATTTGTCTGTTGAGTGCCCAGCTCACTGGAGTCCTGCTCTAGGACAAGAGATCTTGGCAAAAGGCAATTGGGTGCAATGCAAGACTGCTTTAAAGAAAAAGAGCTTAAGAGTTTTCTTTTCCTGTAAGAAGGTAAAAGGCCATCAAAAGGAAATCAAAGTTTTATTTGGGGGGAGAGGGTTGCTGGATTTTTATTATTTATTGTAAACACAACATCATGACCCCTTCCATGTTCATGTGTCACTACTTCTGAAAAAATTCCAACTATCTCCTCTGTGTTGGGGTTTGCAACATCAAAAGGACCATAGAACAGTCTTCTTTGATGTTAAATATTTCTGCTGATGCTGTCTGTGGTCAGGTAATACCACATGATTAATGTGAAAAGATTCAATTTGCTTATTTTCCCATGTTCACTAGCAAAGCAAAGATACAGTGTGTCAGTGTGATACGAGACATAGTCAAGGAAGAAAATCCTCAGTATTAGAAAACAGACTTTTAGCTTCCCAAAGGCAACCCTGATGCACTTTCTTTGGTTTTCTTTTTTTTTTTTTCTTCTGTGTGTCTTTGCATAATTGTTTAATATTAAAGCAACAGAGCGTGGTTTGGTCATTTAGTTAGTAAAATCAGGCCTTGGGTCTACCAGCTCTGGGAACAACTGGCTCCTCTCGCTGTGCTCAGCTCAGCTATTGGCCAGACCAAGCAAGTCACTTTGCCTTTTTGTAAAATGAGGATAATGGTTCCTCCATTGTAAAGATGTGAGATCTGCTGCTGAAAAGCAGCACACAAGAGTTAGGTAATATTATTTCTGGCTCTCCTACAAATGTGCTTAGCGTTCAGTTTTCCCATCTGTAATGTGGGGATGTTAGAACTAATCTACCTCCCAGGGTTGTTTTGCTTAATTCCATAAAGTACTTGAAAACCTCACATGGAAAGAGTTATAGAAGCACAAGGTTTCTTAATAAAGCTCATTCATGAGTAATGTATTTTTGAAGTAAGTGACTTGAACCTTCACCCATAGTTGGAAACCAACATGAGCCAACTCTTCTTTGTTGTTCAGCAAAGGTTGGTTGATTTTTTTTTTCCTTACATATTTAATTCTCATAAGGCTTCACATCTCTGGTTTCTGGCTATGATTGAAAGCAGAAATTCCAAATACCACAAGAGAAGACTGGGGTTTTTTACTTTTTTTTTCCCTGACCCTCCCAGAAGCTGGAAGTTTTGAAACATATAAGAGTCTTCCCCACCATCCCCAGCTCTCAGTTTCCCACTGCGAAGGTTGGTGTCTGATGCTGTTTTCTCTGAAACCGGAGACTTACCCAGGCACAGTCTGTACCCTGCACCCTCTGAGACCTGCTCAGCCACCTCGAAGCCACCAAGTTCAGGTGACTCTAAAATGTAGCAGGGCTGCTCTATTCAGACAACCATTAGGTGCTGTATCAGCATCGATCTGCCCTGCCTTTAGCTATACAAGACCACATTCAGTCTCGTCTACTGCACTGTTATTGTTGTTGATTACTGCACAGAGCATGGTACGGTTCTTTAGAAGCGCTGCACAAATGCTGAGCCTGAAATGGTCTTTATGTCAAAGGGCTCTAAGAGAAAATTAGCCAAAACTCATTTATCTCGATGTCAAAATTCCTACTAACTGGGGAGGAAGCGAAGTTGGACCAAGCTGGAGGCTTTCAGGGAGCCTGGCCATGGCACCGTGGGATGCATTACAAACCCGGATTTGCAGGATCTCTGCCTGCAAATAATCCACACTCGGAGTGCTCTGAACATATCATTTGATGTGTGTAAGAGAGGGATGGTGCCAGGAGCACAGAAGCTAACTTGGAGCTTGGGGAAGTTTTCAATCGGTTTTGCCAGGGTTTCCCTGGGTGGGAAGGCACGGATGGCTTTCTCCTGCCCCCTCCTGGTGCAGCCTTCAAATGTGGCTCTGGAAACATGGCACCTTCATTTGCCAGGGGATTTGCACCTGGAGTATGTGGCAAAGTTGGTCTGTTTTCATGGCACGAAAAGAAGGTGTTATCATTTTTTTTTATTATTTTTTGCTTCTTGGTATTGTAAATCCAGTTGAGCTCTGTAAAACTAATCCGAAGCTGGGTTTGGTCAATGCATTAGCAGTCGAAAGGAAGGCAAAATTTAGAGTATTTCAAGTGTGTGATCTAATGCCCTCCATCATGGGAATCCACTGTCTTCCGAACTAAGCCTATATTTCTTTTTAAGCTGGTGTGATACTTAGACCACGGAAGAATAACGTAGTGCAAATAATTCAGAGAAGGTAGATGAGATTATGCATGGACTCCATTCTAAGGGGTAGCTGGAAAACCACAATTCCACCTCACGGGTAAAACTTGGCAGTTTGTAAAACGCTCTGGAACAGAAGGCAGCTGCTGGGCCCTGCACTCCATGGAGGGACAGGGCTGTTCCATGGGGCACAGGCTCCTGGGCACCAGTGGGTGGACAGACCAAGGCAACACTAAGTTTTGCAATGTTTGCCCACAGAAGCAGTAATTCAATGTCTAATAAGTAAAAATAGCTGCTACATGGAATCGCTTCAGGCTTACACCCTTTAGCCTTTTAGATTGAGCGGAGTTTGAATAGGGTTGAATACGAACCAAAACAGAGCTGCCAAAAGGTGGGCAACCTAAATCTGGGCTACCAGTCTCTCTTTGTATCTGCATTAATGGATTCCACTTTGCAAAATGGTTATTATTACTCATCAGAACAGAAAACGGTTGTACAAGGGTCTTCAGGCCTTTTGGTTACCATATTTGTTTGAAATAAGTATAAAATCACCCTGTCTCTGGATTCAAAACTGTGTTCTGCTCTTGATGTAAGTTCTCTGGACACCAATGTCTTTCTAAAAAAAAAAAAAAAAGAAAAAAAAGGTGTTCACAACCTGAGAACTTTTTAATGACAGAAAAAGAAGAGTTTTTGACTGCTTTAGTAAGTATCTGTTCCTTATCATACCAAACATATTATTGCAGAGGCTGTCTTCTCCATTTTCTAATGATTTTGTACCTTTTTTCTTTTAATAAGTAAGTTCCAGCCAGCTGTGGTTGTGCTGTACTTTCAGAGGCTGTTTGCACTTCATGGGAAGGTGTTGAACTTTCCATCAAGTCCCGTGTGGTTGTCCAAACTGGTGGGAGCACTCTTTCTGCACAGCTATATCACAAGCTGAGCTAAAGTGTGTGCTCTCTAGGCATTACCTTTCTTCAATATATGTGTTTGAAAAGCCCTTGCAGCACTAATGATACAGATTTCTCTCTTTAAAAAACAGTGCCTCTTTCTTTAATGTCTTTTGGCTGAGAAATTTCCATGTGAGGCCTTGCACCTTGCCTCCCTCTGTGGGTATCAGGCTTTCTGCCTGGTAGTTGAGAAAGGGGTGACACTTTGTGGTCCTCATGGCTGTTTAGGTGCTGCATTGTAGGGGAGACAGAAAACAAAATCATTCTGGCTAAATGGACAGTATCAGAGGCAGGGAAAAGAGGCAAGACTTTCCAGTTTCTTTTAGTCATGTCTGGTAGTTTTAAAGAGAAGGCCTGGCCGCACAAAACTTTTTCTTCCTGAATGTTGTTTTTTGGAGAAACTTCCAGAGATTAACTCCTTTCAATAAGTTTCTCAGGACTTTTGCACTGCAGGGTGTACCTGGCCAGTTTTTGAAGGCCTGATCTGTTTTGATACTATCAGGATCCAGCAGTGTAGCTGTTGAAGCTGAAATACATAGAAAGGTCTGAACAAAGCCACAAAAATTTGGGGAGGTGATTCATTTCTTCACCACTCAAAAATTCTGTTATGGGTGGACTTTTCAGGAAAATTTTCCATAAATTTATGTTTATATGCAACAGACCACAAAGACAAAACAATTTCAAATCAAACCAAACAGTCTAGTTAGACTGATGAACACATCTTTTTTTTTTTTTTTCCGTAGTTCTTTCCATCAACAAACAGACATGAACTTCACTTCAGGGCAGTGTGAATGTTTTTCTCCCTTCAAGTTCATCTGGCAAACTGAAAAATTAGTTATTTGTTCAGGCCTGGTTGTGAATCATCTTGACTCAGATGTGTCCTTGCTGGGGATGACACATTAGCCCCTGCCACCCTTGCATGGTGCTTTGATTTTCAAGTTCACCATGATCCAATTTGGCCTCAGATGACCTGAAAAATACCATTTCTCAAAAAGCACTTGAACTGCTACAGGGCTTCAGGGCAGGTAAGTACTGAGATAGGTATTAGATAACCAGAACCTCCATTTCTGATCTCTCTCAGACACCAGGATAACGAAAGAATGAAAAAGCAGGCAGACATACCTTCTAGAGTAACACAGATATGGAAGTTTTGTAACATCACATAATGTTATGTTCAAATTTTCATTCTATTACATCTTCTGCATAACAGAGGACCTACTTATCCTCATTACTTTCAGCATCATGATCATGACTTTTACTTGAATCATAGCAGTGAAATTATAGCAATAGGTGGGGATGGGGCCTCAGAAGGTAATCAAGTCCTATTCCTACCCTAAGCAGAATCAGTGCAATAGAATAGAATAGACTATTTCAGTTGGAAGATATCTACGATGATCATCTAGTCCAACTGCCTGACCGATTCAGGGCTGATCGAAAGTTAAAGTCTATTGTTAAGGGCATTGTCTAGATGCCCCTTATACACTGGCAAGCTCAGGGCATCGTCCACCTCTCTAGGAAGCCTCTTCCAGGGTTTGATCTCCCTCCTGGTAAAGAAATGATTCCTAATGTCCAGTCTAAACCTCCTATTAGTATAGTTTTGAAGCACTCCAATGCCTCCTACCACTGGATCACAGGGAGAAGGGATCAGCACTTCCCTCTCTGTTTCCCTTCCTCAGGAAACTGTACAGGGCTATGAGCTCACCCCTGAGCCCCCTTTTCTCCAAGGAACTGAAAGTGTTTGTGTAAAGAAGTCTTAAAAGCTCCAGTGGTCCTACAGTTTTCCCAGATAATTAATCTGCAATGCTTACAGCTAGAAACAATTATTTCTCCGTCTCTCATTTGGTTGGGGTTTTTTTCATTATAAAAAAAATTATTTTATTGTTAAAAAAACAGCCTAGACGTACAGTTGTTGGAGTTGTATCACCATCAGCATGTCCAGTAGTTAATTAGAGTCACTTTATTATTATTTTTCAGCTCATTTTCAACCTTGGTTTAAAAATATTTTTTCCTACTGGATTGTATTGTCATATCAGATTAGAGGTCTCTTTCTTGCAGACATTCAGAGATTCTGCACTCAGAAGGGACCATGCAGGCATCACATTTTCTCTCCCACATCTCATAGACTTTTATATTTCATGCTGTTATCCAATACTTTGCATTTGAATTAAGCATAGCTTTTATTTTGGCTAAAATATATTTTCTGGAAAAGCATCTAATTTTGATATGAATACATCAGGAAATGGATAATCAATCATTTCCTTTAGAAGTTTGTCGCAGTGGTTAATCGCTGTCACTGTTTGAAAAATTGTGACCGTTTTGAATTTCTGATTTCAACTTCCAGTCACCGGTTCTCATTATGCTTTTCTCTGCCAGATGTAAGAACCCTTTAGTATCCAGTACTTTCTTGTCTGGAAGTAACTACACAGTGTAATCAAGACATCACTCATTTTTTTCTTCACAATAAACTCAGTGGATGGGTCTGTAAATCTCTCAAGGTCAGGTGTCTCCTCCATTCATCAGGTCACTCTAACACTTGTTCTCTGTTGCCATTTAAGTTGTTAATAGAGGTTGGTAAAATCAGACTCCAGACCTCTGTGAGATGTACTCTGAGGAGATAAAACCACATTACTGCTCACTGCTCCCTTGTTTGTAGGTATATGGATCATGGGACAACTTGTCCTTTTATTTAGTCTTTCTGGAATTAGTACTTTCATGTTGTGTTACTTGCCCGCTGTGATTCCCAAACCATTTTCCAAAATCACAGCTTTCTGGGATCCAGGGTTCCATCAGGTTTATTTTGCTCTCTGCCTTATAGATCACCTTTGTCCTGACTGCATTTCATTCAAATGGGCTCCCCTTAACCAGTGACCCAAAATACTCTTAGCATTAGTATTTTCTCCTCATCGTTATTTACCAGGCTGCTAATATTTGTGTCAGCCATCTGTCTGTCAGTGCTGACTTTATATTCCCTTGCAGAGCACCAGTGAAAACGCTGAATAGCACCGAGTATGCTGCAAAGCCCTGCGGAAAGCCAGTAAAGAATCCTCATTTGATGATGATCTGATTGACGCAGCTGGGCTTTGAGTTATGCTAAATAGCCATGTCTTAGCCATTTAACATAAGTTTCCTTCATGTAATATAGTGTTTATCTAGTAAGTATGTCATGCACTAAGTCTAAAGCCTCTAAAAAGCTTGCTACATCTGTACAGTTGGCTTCTTTTTGCAGGCAGAACATGAAACCTGTTTTATTTGAACTATTTTCCATAAACCCACGTTGACTGGCAGTAATTAAAATCTTGTTCTTTCATGTTTTGGCAGTTCAGTCCTGTCTCAGTTTTTCCACTATTTTACCTGGGATTGATGTGAGGTTAGCTGCTCAATAACTCCCCCGTAATTGCACTTGATTTCCTGTTCTCCCTCTCTCCCCTCCTTTCTCTTTATCTCTATCTCTCACATTCTCTTTCTTTCCAGGTTACTACCCTGCTTTCAGTCACCTGGAATCCCTCTGATATTAAAATTTATTAAAAATTAACATTAGCAAGCCAAAGTTCTCCTCAGTCAAATATTTTAGGACCCCTGGGTGTTATTTATCCAAGCCTGCTGATTTAAAAATGTTTATCTCTACTAGATGATGTTTAACATCCTGCTTATTTCCTAATGGACTGGAAAGCACTTATTCAACCTCGGTCTCATATAAACACCATCAAGATATTACTTTCTAAAATACAAAACCGAAACATTTATTGAACAAGTCTGTTTTTTTGTATTGTTGTTCACAATTTTACCTTATGCAATTCAAACACTCCTCCAAAAGCCCTGTTCAGCATCGCCATAGGTCAATTTTTCACAATCTCTTTATTTTCCAGTATCAGTTTCACTTCAGACAGTTGCTTTATTTTTCCCATTTGTTGAGTCTTTAAAATACTTTTGGTTTACCACTGGAGTAGTTGAGCCTTAGCCAGTCTGTCCTCAATGATGCTGATGGACTGACTCTATTCTGAAAGAACTTCTGATTTCCATTCATGTTTTCCTCTCTCATTTCTTCCTCCCACTCACTGTTTTCTCATAATTTTCCTCAGCTGGAGGATATTAGCCATTGGGAAGCACCAGCTACAATTGTCTTAATTTTGTCCACTTTTAATTATGAGCTCTTAGGATAATGTCCCTTGCCAGCTGCATGACTACTACATTCTCTGTTAATCAGAACAAGTTGCAAAATAAGTAGTTCATGTTGGATGCAGTATCTTTTCCTTACGTAAATGTGTAAGTGCAGGTTGTTATCCAATCGCTTCCTCACTCTCATTTGGATGAACTGTATTGCACTCAGGATTAATGAGATCATTAAGATTTCTAGAGAAACACAGGTCAGAGCTGGGAATCATGCACCAGGTTCAGGCCTGAACCTCACCTTCTTCAGGGGATAACAGACATCAGGCTTTGCTTTTCATTTTGGCCTTATCTCACATTTGGTGCATTCCTTGCTGCCTAAATTGCCCCATATTCTGATGCCTTCCTCAGGGCTCACTGCTGCAGATGGTGTATTTATATTAACTTAAAGATTGCATTCCATCTTTCAAATGAGATTAATATATTTTTCAGGCCATTGTGGTTACCCGACCTGACCTTCTATAAACGCAGCCTATAATTCTTCACCCGGATTCCAGCATCTGGCCCTATAACTCATACTTGAAACACGGCATGTCTTTTTTAGAAATGCATCTCATGGACATGTAAAGCCTCTGTCACTTAGATATTTTTCCTTATTTAGAATAAAATCCGGTCTCTTGGTGATGTATAAACATCACAGTACCTATGGCTGTTTGTAAGTGCGCAACAGCGTCATACTTCTCTGTTCCAGCACCTGCCTTTACCCTACCTTAAATACTGCCCTGAGTTTCTTCCAAGTGGATATTGTTCTAGGCACAAACATGGGATCTGGAAGTCACAGAATTACAGATGCTTAATGAAAGAGGCATGAAAAAACCCAAAATAATCCATTTCCTGATGTTGCTGTCCTTGTCTGACACCTGTGCACGGGTTGACTGTCTGTACCTCTGATTGCTGTGTTTTATGTTTTTCTGTAATGCCTTTCAAACAAGGATGGAGCTACAGCTGCTGGAATTAGGAGAGCATTGTCATTTGGTCTGTGAAAAGGACAAACCTCTTTGCATCTATGATTAGTGTCGCAAAGCAGAAACTGGGGTAGAGTGTTCAACCTCTTACTAGTACTCCTGGGGTTTACACTTATTTTTTTATTTCATTTATTTTCTTTTTCTATGGTGAGATTTTACACTGAACCCTAATATACTCCTGCAGAATGGCATTCTCCTGGGCCTATTTGAAATTCTTGATCTTTTCTGCATCTGTTTAAATCCTGCGTTCATGCACGTACAGTACGAGGTCAACCCTTTTGTTTGTTATTTTTATGGAGTTTAAAGAAAGTCCAAATACCTGACCGAGGTACCTGTCTGGTGCAGCCTTGTGACAGTTGCAAAATCCTCAGACTCGGAGGGTCACATGATTAACTGTTTCATGAGGAATACAAGAAACCATAAAACCGGGGGTGCGCTAACGGGTGGTTGGGGCTGGCTCACCACTCATCAGAACACAGAAGGTGGTGAATCGTACGCTCAAAGGAAACCAGCCATAGTGCTACATGTTGTCGACTCATGCTTCAAACAGGGCCCTGCCTACAGGGAGGTCAAGAGCTCCCAGACAAACCACAAAGCTCAGCCCTTCCTTTGGCTTATCACCTTCGAGTTCAACCTTAGCCCACAGCATAGCTAACCAGCTTCAGAAGATGAAAGAGTATGCAAGTAGAGATGATCTGTCATGAATATTTAGGGTTATTTCTGCAGAAGTTACACATTTGAGTCCAGTACTAGCACTTTCAGTCAATACTGAACTGAATCTCCAGTTCGGTGTTATTAGAGGTGTCACACTCCAAGGGGGTTGTTGCTCATCTCAAACATGAGGCTGGGTTGCCTGTTGTGCAACTGGACACATTGCTAAAATCCCAGAACTTGCTCATGAAAGGTTTGGTTTTGGAATGACTACAGCTAGCCCTGAAATTATAAGTACTTTCAATTTTTATCTGCTGCCTTTTTTTTCCCCCCAAAAGATAAATTCCCTTCAGACATTTGAAGGGATTTTGTTATATTTCTGCTACATTTTATTGGTGTGAATCTTTGGGGAGAGGCTGATGTCTAAAGGAAATTTATTATTAAGAACTAGCCATACTGTTTCCCAGCAGTGAGCTTGTTACTGCCACATCCCCGTCTAAACTCTATAATTGGTAATTATGTTTGTCTGACCTACATTCTTCTGTGTAATTGTACTGAGATATGGTATCTTTCAATTCCTGAGCAAAAATGTCCACACCAGTTGTGAAGTGTTGCTGGGAAGAAGCTTTCACCCTCAAAAGGCAATAGTATTTTTGTGGCGGAGGATGCATTTTTTTAAAATGTATATAGCACTAGGATCCTATGGGGGTAAAAAGCAATGTTGAAATAAGTTAGATATAATGACATGATTTTTCAGAACCTAGGAAACTAATGGTCAATTAAGTCCCAGTGGAGGGTGCGTATTAGCTTCCTAATTTGTTTTGGATCCATGACTGGAATGTGTACGCACATGCTATTCAGTCCGGAGCATTCATGTGAAAGATCCTTTGGGTAATTTAACAGCTACAAATGGTACTTCCATCTAAAATTGTTATTGTGTTGTGTTTCTGCACCAATTGAGCCATCAGTAACAGACCTGATGATCAGGTTAGAAAATTCCCTCTCTCCTATTGATTTTATCATCAAAAAAGAAAAATTCATATTCCTTTAGAGGTTCTTCAGAGGACAAAAAGCTTTCCTTCCCACTTAACAGAAGAAAAAATTATTTCCCATAAATAACATGGGAAATATCTTTCCTACTGCTTTACCTCAGAAGTTTTTCAATATTTCCACCCATGAAGACCGGAGGAGCTAGTGGATTATTAGCATTTCCCAGTATGTGGACTAGATAATTTGACCACAAACCTTGTTTCTGAGCCTTTCACTCTCTGGCTTATTGACCCAAAAGTTTTTCATCTGTTCCTTGGAGGCTACTGAGAGTTCTGATATTTTCTCCATCTGTTTCTCAAAATTTCCCTCGTGAGCACTCGACATGTTTCCCTGTTCCTTCCAGATGACCCTCTCTTGCTGTTCCCACTGGGTGTCATAAACTCCATGACTCCTTCCAAGAAACATTAAGGTGAGTCGCATTTTATTTATTGTGCTGAGTAATGCCATTAACACATTCCAAATTGATCCATCAAAGAACTCAGCACGGAGAGCCTGCTCAGTGAGCAACTTCAGGTCAAATATTTAGGCGGGGCTACACCACTCACCTGAGCACTGTGTGCAGTTGTTATTGAAGTATATTACCTAAAAAACCCTCTGGAGCTGCTGGCCTATTCCACGAAGTCGACCAGCTGCTCCTTTTAGAGTACCCCTCTGAAATGTGAACACAGGACAGTGAAATTGCTGTCCCGCCGGATCATTCATCTGGAAGAGACATTATTAATAAAGAGTGATTGACTTCCCATTGAAGGGCGTGAAGGTATGCCTATTTTATCAGTGGTTTGTTTTCTCATTTTTTTGCACTGAGCCCCTGAGCACAGCCTGGCAGAGGCTGATTCTTGCTTTAGGGGAAACACACTATGTTGACACTTCCAATGTTGGAATGTTGGCAAAAGCAATCTCTTCGTCTGAGGGAAACCAAAGAAATAAAAAAAACTCAGAATCAGATAATTCCTTGTGATGTATCAGAAATATGAAAGCTGTTGTCTGGATCTTCTTAGAAATTGCGTATTTGTCCTCGAGCTTTCTATGGGGGAAAAGAGACAGCTATTTGTTCCCTAAAAAAACCCCACAGGGTTTAATTTAATAAAAACCTATACTAAACCTTTCTTTTTACATATTTTTCCATGTGACTTCACTGAAACTATGTTGTTCCTCTTGATCCTGTTCTCTTTCAGCTGCGCATCCTCCTTGGTCTGCACATACCATGAGGTTTCATTCATGATCCACCCTTTGGGAGAAGGGGGAGCAGCACTAAGAGGAGTCCCAGCCTCAGGAGTGCTGGGCAAGCTGGAAGCCTGGCACATGGGGGAGAATGGGAAGAACAAGTCCACAGAATGACAGTGTTCCTGGTTACCAGGGAAACAATCCTAAATTGGAGCTTTTTTTTTTTTTTACCCCGATGAGAATATTTGTTTTCATTTCAAAAATTTTGATAAGGGGTTTAGTTTTTGATAAAAATAATTTTCAGGGGAACATCTGTTTTTAAATTCTTCTCTTTTTTTTAATGAATATTTATAATACACCGATTTTATTCAGAAAAAATATGGTAAGCTAAGTCATCATCATCTTTTCATAATCATCTGACCTTGTACATAACTTCATAGAAATACAGACGTCATTGATGGGGCTGGAAGGACTTAGAGGGGTCCTCTGGTATAGAACAGGATCAACTCCCCCTGAATATTCCTCAAGAGCTACTTGTTTAACATGCTTGTAGAGAAGCTCTCATTGTGGGGATTCTTCAGTCATCTTAGGGGATCTTACAGCTTCCCTACCCCCACAGTAAGTAAGTTTTTTCTGATATCAATCTAATCTTTATCACAATTTTAAAGCAGTTAAACACAAATGTTGACTTTACTTTGCAAAGCAATCTTTTGCATATTAGCAGATTATTATGTATCCCCAGCCTCTTCCAAATACAGTAATGTCAACATTACTTTCTGGGTCAGAGGTCTATAAATCCATGACCTTTCATGCATTATTTTCTTCATACTCTGTATCTTTCTGGAAGAGTCATGCCCACGGCTCACATGAATGGTTTTATCCCAGCATGCACATTTCTGATTGCAGAAAGGATCCTACTTTTTAAGCAATATCTGCATCTTTTCCTTTGAGCTGAACAGATATCTCACTATATCCAAAACTGTGTGTTTAAACATATTTTACCCTTCATGCCTATATAACAACAATATTTTGACAATGTAATTCGTCAGTAGCATCCTCCTGTTAAGAGCTATCATCTATGATCTGAAGAAGTGATACAAATCTTAAGTACTCATAACCCTCTTGACTTGTTCATCGAAGATGATCTTACGTAGCCTTCACACCTGCCATTTCTCTGGCATTTTCCTCCACAGTATCCATTTGATGCTCATTAGGTTTTCAAGTTATTTTCCCAGCTTTTTAACTATGTGTGCAATCTTGTATTCTAAATAGGGTTGTTTATGCCCCATGTGTTTCAGTGAGTATTTTGGTAACAGTACACAAGCAGGCGATATATTTGTCCTACACATCTTTGTCCCAGCATTCTGCAGCTCCTTCCCACTTGTGCCTGAAAATTGGAGTACACTGTTTTTTTCCTTCATCTCATCATTGTTGTTGTATTTTTTTTTACCCTCTAGCATTTTTAGAACATAACATATTTTCATGTAAGTAGTGTTAATTATGTAACAGTAATTTATCTCAGATAAGATCTTTTATTTTTGTTTCAATTTGGCAATTAGAATGCATAAAATTTCAGGCTTTGAACCCTGCCTTTTATGTCAAGTTGTCTGCCCACAACTGATGAGTATAAGTATCTTATTTGCCTCAGAAAAGGAAGTGAAAAAAGTGCCATCTGCAAATTTATTGGGAATTTAAATATCTTGGTGGTATGGCTGAAGAAATAGATCATGGAGTAGTCAAAGAGTTGCTCTGTAATAGTGACCACAGAGGACTTTGATTCAACACCCTAAAAACCATTATCCAAGGGCATTAAGAAAAAAAAATCAATTGCTTCAGACATACCATGATAAGACAACTGACCAGTGTCTGGTGGGCAGGGAACCTAAATGAACCTTTTTTGCTCATGCATCACAATTTACTGGGGTTCTTTGAAGAGATCAGCAAGCACATGGATAAGGGAAAGCCAATACATATATAGTACCCAGATATCTAAAAACTATTTATAATGCGTTTATGGGAACTGAATAATGGTTGGAGAAGAGGATAGACTATTGCATGAATTAAAATAGTTTAAAATGTGTAAAATAGCAGAGTAAACGGCAAATCTCACAGTGTACTGCCACAGGGATACATAGAAATGTGAATGGCAAGTCTCACAGTTGAATACTACATGGATCTGTTTTGACCTCTGATCTTGTAACCATTCTTATGTTCTAATTTAGTCAATGCACCATGTGCTTGATCCAGGACTCTTGAGTGAATGGTAAGTCTGACTTCATATATCCTAAATACGTTGCTTCCACATGAACTTCTTTAATGCTACTTCACCTACACAGATTTTGTTAGGGAACCAAAACCAGTGGGGACTAAGCACTCTACTACTTTGCTAGGAGGGCTCCATTTCTAACTTTGATATCAATTACAGTTGACACTTCAGCGCTGCACACACAAACAAATTTGACCCATTATTCCCTAGCTGCCTTCTTACAAATCTGGATGTTGATGTTGTGTCATCTTTGGGACATGGGTGTTGTATAATCTTCAGGAGATCTTACTGTGGTGGCCCAGAACAAGCAAGCTAGGCTTCCCAGTAATGTTGGTCTTCCCATGGGAAGAACCATAGTGCTCTGCTTTATTCTGTTAGTCTTATGGAAAACATCTCTAGATGTTCATCTATCTCTCACCATCCCCTGGGATACCTTAGTGACACAGAATTATCACAGTTACAGATCCTGATTCAGGTATTTTTTCTGTGTTGGTGGAACACCACAAGTGCCATGTTCTCTATGAACTGCCATGGCACTGCTGTGCTATGGAGGATGTTACCCACTCTGCTGTATCTATTGCTGTCAGATTCGACTGTCCTCATCAAACGAATCAGCTGACAAATAGACTGTTTGCCTTGAATGTCAGAGTAGATTTTTCTAACTAGGTCTAGCTACTGAGCATATGCAGGAGCCAGAATAGCAGTTGCCTGCCTTTATTTCATCCTCCTCCTCTGACAAAGCTAAACTGGCTGATGCTCCCTACCCAACATGATCATTCACGCCTTTTAGCATCCTCTATTCAAACAACTTCTAAGTCTCATAAATTGTAACCCCTTCTAGACTGCTGGGTGGAGATGACAGAAAGGAATTACCCCAGGTGGGTAGACCCTTGCACATATATGACTCAATGAATATCATGTATTACCAAGACATATAACGTCTAGTTTTCTTCAAATATGTGCTTTTCTGACCTTGAACAACCACAGAACAGCATTCTTATGACACTCTAGGCTGTACATCTAGAAAGAAGTGTAATTTCATCAGTATCCACTAAAGCAGGGTCTGCTGTCTTTTCAAATTTGCTACCATTGGTGGCTCTCTGCTGATCTGCAGCAGTGCACCTTCGTGTACAGAAAGTCCTAATGACACAAAGTCCTGATGACCATCACTCTTACACCAGGGCAATGGCAGATCTAGCTCAACATTTCAGAGTTTTGTTTGGGACCTGAGTGGCTCAGAGAGGGGGACACTTCCCAGGGACACACAGTCCTGAAGGACAGGAGTGCACTGCAGTGCTGTGAGTAATGTACCTATTTGATATGTTTTCTTCCCACAGACAGGTTTAAATAAGTCACAAGATTTGGGCTGAGGGAAGAGTATTTCTACAGCAGGTACCAACATTTCTTTCTGCTTCCTATAGTTTTGTCCTCTTCTGCAGCATGGTGCACAGTTCATTTTCCAAGGACTGTATGTTTCAAAGCTTGTCCACTGTAGCCACCTATATTAAATGGCCAAATAACAGTTATCAACATTACTAATCTAAGATTACCCATGCAGTTTCACCTACAAATGCCCATGAGTCACAGTGTCCCACCCCCAACAAGCTGTGTCATTAATTTATCCTATACTTGTCCTATTACATGGTCCAGTCTTGAAGCTTTTGATCTTTGATGCTGAAAGTTTAAATTGGGTGTTGAGAGCTGCTTTGTGATTAGATGTCTAGGTCTGGGGGGAAGGCAAAGGAGAAATATGTATTTTTCCCTTACTCGCCTTTAGTATACCATGGCAGGGACTGTAGGAACCTGGTCCTGATGACCCATCTAGAATGTTCCAACTCTGTTTTTTCTCTCCCTTGAAGGACTGTGGTTCTTCAACAAAAGGTAAATAACCCTTTTTCCTCTGACCCAGAAATACTTAAATGAGTCATAATGTTCTAAATGTGCCTGTTGGTGTAAAACTACATGCTGATCTGAAATCCTTATTTGTGTTTCAAGGTTGTTTCAGAACAAAGTGGATTTTAATTCCTCACAAATGTTTTACTTTATTGTCCTTAGAACTGGGGATAAAGAACCTATATGTGATTTTATTAACACAGAGCAAATACCTGACTGTTTACTTCTGGTCTTGTAACCACACCCTGGTGAGGAAAGGAAGGGGAGATGAGGAAAGGAGACTGCAGAGATTTAAGCAATTCTGACAAGGACAGAAAAGATATCAGTGCTTCTAGAGAGTCTCTGTCTCCTAAATTTCTCTGTAGTACCTACTGGACCACCCGTAATCCCCACAGAGCAGGATTTTGAGAACTATTGGAGATGCCACAGAGACTTGAAGTCTTCTATAATTTGCCTTCCTGAGCCAAAGAGATTCCCCTCAAGTACCTCAATGTTATTCAGAATAAGGTTATTCTGACTCAGTTAAGCAAAGGGAGCTCACCCTCTAATGAACTCAGGTGGGCAAAACACCATAGCTAAAACTTACTCTTAAAACTTCAAGTTCCTTGAAACAAACTCTTTTGTGAGTGGAACTAGAGTAGAAGAGAAGGGAGCAGACCAAACTGAACAATTGCTGGGAATATAGAATTATACAGGGCCAATAATGAATTTATCAAAAAGAAGAGCTGGCTAAAAGCTGTAGGAGGACAGTGACAGCTTGCCAGGTTTTCTTGTAGGTTTTTTTATCACTATTTTAAAGTTTCACAAAAATGGTCTGTTCTATAGAAATAATGCTCTGAGATACTTGAAAATATATGGTAGCCAGAACAGCCTCTGGTAACTCTAGAGAGTTTGCTCTTTCTGTCTCTGGAGAAACTGTGACTCTGCTGGTCTCAGGTGAAACCTCTTTGTCAGTACAAACAGTCTGCCTACTGTGGGCATTACAGGGTTGGGAGATGCTTAGCTAGTTTTGGCAGCCTAGATTTGAACCCTGAGTGACAACAGAAGGTGAGGGGTGGGGGGGAGTAAAGACAGTAAATGGCAGTGTTGTAATTATTCAAGAGATATTTAAGACAGTGTCATGGACTCTGTTGCCTTGTGCTCCCCTTTGTAAACAAAGCCATGAAGGCAAGAGTCCCCCATCCTGTTGCAGCTCTAAACTTGAGTTATGAGTACAGGTAAGTAAAGTGCAAGGCAATTTCCAGTGCACCAAGAAATTAGGACTAAGGAAGCAATTGGACCATGAGAGACCTCAACAATTGCAGCCAAACATGTTAACACACATCAGTGTTTTGAGGGTTTATATGTCCCTCTTTCTTCTGTATTGAAATCCGCATCACAGGCCATAAAATACTGCAAGAAACTTAAGAGCAGGAGTAAAGGGTGTGAAATTGAAACTATACTATCTTGCAGGATAAGAGTAAGAAAGAGACGTTCTAGCCAACGTCCAAGGTTCCTGTGATAGCCAGGTATGTCCATTGGACAAAACTCACCAATGGCTCCTGGAAAGCAGATTATAGTCCAGGGTACAGAGAGGGAGGGGGAGCCCAACAACACCTCTCTCAAAGTTCACTCCATTTTCAAATCTGGTTGTTGGCTTGAAATTGGGGTCTGTGCATGGATACCCTGACTATGAACCAGATTTAGCTGTTGGGAAGACAGGGATACAGGATGTTAGTGATTGGCTACAGGCATGAAGCGGAGATGAGGAGATCCTGCTTCCTAATTCTTGTGCTGTTTTTTTAGAATGGTGAACTGAAAAGAGAAAAAACTGATCACAGAGAGCCTTGATCATTCTTACACCTGAGAGTGCAGGGATCTGGAGTTTACTATGGAAAAATGATCATTAGAAAAGATGTTTTTGAGCTAAGAACAAACAGAAGGGCTGGAAGCAGCAAGAGCACTGTACATTTTTTTTTTTTTCCCTTATGACTGTTTTTGTGGAAACTATAACTGTTGTACATTGGTGCCATCTACTGCCTGGTCCGGGGCTGTCCCTGCCTGGTTCTCTGAGGGCGTCACCAATTACATGCAGCAAAAGTACAACACAGGCAGGAAAAATTCTACAATTCTCTGCTGATGTCCTGACATAAGAAGAAAAATTGTAACTATCTGTCCTGATGATAGCACCACTGATTTAAAGAGAATAGAGCTGTTAACCAGAAATACAGCTCACTCGCCTTGGAGGTAGGACAGAAACCATGGGTGAGCATCTCTTTGGCCTGGAGAAAACAAGAAGGAATCAGTTGGACTTCTTAACTATGTCTGTGTGATACGGCTCAGTAAGTCTCATCTGATCCCATACAGATTACCACCAGCAGTGAGGGAGTACCCCAGAGAGACAGGAGGAGATCCTGCAGCTTTTACAATTCTGATGGTATTCCAGGAGACTGGTACCAGAGGACAGCCCTCAGCTCACATCCTGCAGCCACTGTGTCATCATGAGCAGGCTGCTGGGCACCTCTGAAACTCCTCTTTGCATGCCAGGGTTTTTCCATGTCTCTCATTTAATGTAATTACAATAACCCACTCACAAAGCTTTCATGGTGATCCGTTAAGCTGCTGTTCACAGTTGCTGTAAGGCAAAGACAGATAAGTGATGTCTCGATCCGCTGGTCTAAGCTGTACAGCACAGTTCACACCAGCACAGCTAACTCAACTGAGGCTACTTCAGAAAACTTTGTGTTTAGCGAAGGCAGGAAAATGATTTCCAAATATGAAAGAGTTTTTGGTTGTACACAGAGGTAGGTTATCAGGGGACTGAATAAAGAGGGAGTTCCTCTGATATGTCCTTAAGTAA
Source organism: Grallaria varia (assembly GCA_013396735.1). Taxonomy (NCBI): domain Eukaryota; kingdom Metazoa; phylum Chordata; class Aves; order Passeriformes; family Formicariidae; genus Grallaria; species Grallaria varia. Next base: position 802,551 of record VWZG01009713.1, read on the forward strand.
TCATAAAAATTGTGAGACCTCTCTTAATCTAGCAAAATTATCCAGATTAAATTTTAGTAAGATGCATGTATTTGTTGAGTTGACCTACAGGATCCTTATTTAGAGGATAGGCCTGTATGCTGCCTCACATTCAGCAGCAGTGGTATTTTCACTGAGCAGTGGCATCTGAGAGAAAATCCAAAAATTACGACAGGGGTAGAGAGAAGCAGAAAGAGAAGTTAAAACTTCCCAGGAGAAAAAGGGTATGACCTAAGAAAATAGAAGCTCAGTAGGGTATGCTTTGTGCCCTGTGTCCTCAGAAAATCCTAAGGAGAACTCTTAAAAAACTGCAAGGACTGTAAATTTAAAATCTGAAATTAAATGTCTTTGCATCACATATTTTTGATGTGATTCACTGTCCAAATAAGGGTCTGAGAGGAAGAGGAGGTATGATTGACAGTCAAATGACTTAGACATTCAGGTGTGCCCTGTAGCATCCAATTACTCTGGAATTGCTGAGCTGATAACAGCGATAACCTTCAGGTGTGACAGCCACAGGGCTCAGGAGCAGGACCTGGCATCGTTCCCTGCTAGAACAGGACTATGGTTAATGTTCCTCTCAATCCATAGCATTTGTTCTTATGAGCAGTCAGACTGGATCTTCACTGGGTCCTTAGCGCCACTGTGGTTAAGGATTTCATCAATACCCTGTGCCCTCTTTGTGAGTGTGCTATCCTACTTTGACAGGCAATAGAAGCCAAAATTCTGAATCCCAGGTTTGTGACCAGCCACCAAGGCAGCACCCAGGCTGCAAGAGCAGTGCCAGCAGCAGTAGAAAACGTCATCTTCTGATAGACCTGCCCAGAGGAAAAAGGGGAAGAGTAGGTGAAGACAGACATGGCGTTTGCCTGGCTCACAGTTCAAGGGGAAGTTTCATTTAATGACATGAGTCTCCCTGTTTACTTTGTGACAGAAACTGTCTCAACTATTTTCAATCTGTGGGTAAATGCTGACTTTTCTGATGTGTCATTCTGATCATTATGTTTACAAGGTAATCTCATAACCAAAGACTCTTTTAAGTGCTTATGGAGTGTTTAGGTTCAAAAGGATTTGTCTGTTTCCTCTGCTTCAAATGAAGACTAATACCTATCGTAAATATCAAAAAGCCAATTCCTATCCATTGATAAAAACTTTTATAGATAAGAATGTATGTATTTGTTATAATGGAAATTAAAAATTAAAATCACACAAATAAAAGGGGTTTCATTCTCCTTTTAAGTGGAAAGTTCTTTAAAAATTATGGCAAGTTGCCTTTCTTAATAATTCAGTTTTATACAAACTGAACATAAACTCTTTCTGAGAACATGAGAAAAAAGAAAGAACATTTTCCCAGAACTGCAAGTCAGTGGAGACTGCCTTTCAGGAGAAGAAACTTGAGTTTCCCACTGGGAGCTGATCCCACATATGACTTTCAGGAAGACCAGCCATGGCCACCAACAGATACACCGTCAGAGCCAAACGTAAGCCTTCGGGGAATGTGATCTGACAAGCAGCTGCCACTGCTGAAAACTTTCTTTGTAGACCCTGACATCTGGCTTCTTCAGCTGCCAAGTTTGGCCTCCTCCAAGGTGCCACAGGAGACAAGTCGCTGCAGCAGGTAGGAAAATGGGAGGACAAAGATCACAATTTTATGTTACTGAGAAGTGGGAGATGAGGTTGGCTGGATGTAAGGCACTAATTTGCAAGCCCGTTGTGACACCTTTTATTTTCTACTGGTTTGTTTATGACTTTGCATTTCTAGAAGCCTAAATTATTGTAGTAGAAGAACGGAGAGCTGAGAGAAAGGAATGGGACGGGTCGCACTAGAACTTTCAATTCATGTTTACATAGTCAAAAGGTTGATAAAATCTGATGTGGCTTCAAATCAAAACTCCAAATCCAGTGCCTTGTTACATTTGAAGAGGGTGTGTATACCAATATTGAAGGTGTACAAAAGAAATTACCTGCATTGATGAGATCTGAGCACTGGACAGTGAGGATGAAAATGAAGGTGGACAAGGTCTGGCCTCTTGAACCACCCTGGGTGTTGTGCACCTGGTGACTGGAGACTCACCTGAGCTCAACATGGCACGGAAATGTTCAGGTCCGTGTTTGGAGCTCAGCTCCCTGCTAGTCTACAGTGGTTTCAATTGACACACAGAGCACCTGCACTTCAATCCTTTATCGGGGTGGGGGGACTAGGCTGAGGCTTCTTCAGATACTGAATAAGTCAAGATTTCAATTCAAGAGGTGGTCACTTGACATCCACATGGTGAGGCAGTGTGAAGGGAAGTTCATGTTGCTACACTAGGTGTGACAGCAACGTCACAGTGAAAACAAGGTGTTTGTTTTCCATGGCTTGCCAAGTCCTGCCTGTACAGGGAAGGAGGAAGAGACCAAGATGAGTCAGTGTTTGAAAGCAGGGTTTCTTACCCCTTCCTCTGAAGTGTCTGTTCCCAGTGTGGGAGACAGGCTAGGTCACTGGTTTCAGAGAGGATACTACTTGGAGTTGACTCTTGGCACTGTGCAAATATCTGTTTTCCAAAAGGTTTAAATGGTTCTTTGCTTTATAATAATTTTTGCATATAATTTACTGGATTGCTTTGTTCAAAACTTGGCTCCTACCTAGACCTCAGTGAGGAGGAAAAGTAATTGCCTGAGTTTAAATGCTCCCCTGTTTATAATCCAAACACTGCAGCATGAAACCATTGCATGAGAACTGGGAAGTGAACCTGACTACAAGCCAGCTCCTCACAAATGTGAAACAAATGTCAGCCTCTTATTATCCAAGACAAAATGTAAAGCAAACAGCTTCACTTTTTAACATATTTCATTGAAAGATAGATGGATTCCTAATGATGTAGAAAAGAATATTTACTATAAATGCTTTATAATAGTAGAATCATAGAATGGTTTGGGATGGAAGTTCGAGCCCCCATGCCATGGACAGGGACACCTTCCACTAGATCAGAGCCCCATCCAACCTGGCCTTGAACATTTCCAGGGATAGGCATCCACAGCCTCTCTGGGCAACCTGTTCCAGTGTCTCACCCCTTCAGAGTGAAGAATTCCTTCCTTATATTTAATCTAAACATGCTCTCTTTCAGTTTAACACTATTCCCCCCTGTTCTATCAGTCCATGACCTTGTAAAAAGTTGTTCTCCGTCTTTCTTGTAGGCCTCCTTCAGTTACTGGGAGGCTGGTATGAGTTTATGGGTCTTTAGCAAACATATTTTTACCAAGTATACATAGCTATCGCCAGGGATTATGAGAGGTTAAACAGCACCTTTTAATATCCACCACGAGATGGCAGAGTTGGACTTAGAACAATTACATTTTCGTGTACACTAATGACTGAAACTTCATACTAACAAAAACCTTTTTGTGTCCTGTAGAGAGCAAACAAACAAACAAGAATCAGTCACTAAAGAAACATCTTTCCATGGCATGGAATTGCACATCTGTGTAAAACCAACAGTAGCAAACAAACTAACCAAGTCTGACTAGACCTAAAGTCAGACACTGGGCTCCCTTCTGAACACCCTGCCCACAGTGGAAGGAACTACCTGGCTGATGATGCGTAAGAGAATTGAGGAGTGATATGGTCGTGCCTCTTTTTTTTTTTTCCCAAGGTCAGGCAAAGCAAAAAACCAGCCACCAGCAGCTGAAAGACAATTCTAAAGATGCCAAAAATGCAAATGATGGTCCACTGCAAACAGCCAGTGTTACCATTAAATTTCCACAAATACATTTACCATAAAGAAAAAGGTTGCGTGCTTCTTGGGAAGTGCTGCCCCTTATGGATTGTTCCCCCCGAGCAGCTCCTTTCAAAAGGAGTATCTTCTTACAGCCACGGTGGTGTCTCCCACTTTCCTAGAATAGGTCGTTCCAATCTCGCTAGGTTTGGAAAGATTTTTTTNTTTTAGCCCTCTCAGTGCCTGGTTAAGGTGCGATTTTCACTTTCCCACTAGATGGCAGATTGTCATAGTTGAAATCCTCGCTCTGGTCCGTTAATTGAGCATCATCTACTTGCCAGCTTTGGAGTTGAACTGTTTCATGTACAAAGAAAACATTGAAAGCAGCATAGATACGGTGACGTGCGCTTCACCAATTTGTTCAGAATTCAACAGGTTAGTTTATTTATTTATAGCTCCTGCCTGACATCAGTCTGACACTTCAGTACCCCTAGAGCAGGATTCATGGCTCCTGAGAGAGAATGTGCATCCAACAGATGTATGCACTTGGCAGCTCCACGAGGCCTACACAGCTGCTCCAGGGATCTTCAGTAAGGAGTGTGTTGGCCGAACCACTCTCACACAGATCTAGGACATGTGGGTTTTGGCTCTTTGGGATTTCTGGACACAGGGCACCTCAAAAAGTGCAGCACTATGACACAAAAAATTTTTTTCCTCTCTGAATATTAAAGGAATTGAACCTACTTTGTAAGAGCTGGCAGCTCTCCTGATTCCATATTCCAAGGCTTTTCCGCGCTCTTTTCCCTTGCAAGTGGGAGAGCTCCTTTCACTAGAGCAGGTCTAGGACTTCAAGCAGTCCAAGCAACAAATTCCATAGTCCTGACACTCCTGTGCTTGCGTGAGGTTCTCCAGGTTCCAGTTCTGGATTCAAAATTCAAAACAAACTCAGCTTTGAAAATCTCTACCAGATTTTTCTTGTTTTGCTCAAACTTGTAAATTGTTTTTGACCCCTGAAAAGATGACCTTGAGTCACAGGATACTTCAGCTGGGACCAGGTTTTCTCCTCTGGAATTTGTTATTTATAACCTCAAGAAATTTTACTGGGGATAGGCTTGTGCTAGTGTCATCCACTGAGTTTAATGGATTTTTTTCTTGCTTTGCTTTGGTGCAAGGTTGATCAGAGTTGGTCCTGGTGACTTCTCCCTTACCAGTAACTAAGTTTGTTCTCATGCTCTCTTGGCTCTGCAGTCTGTGCTGAGGGATGAGCTGTTTAAGTGTCAAGGTCTCTCCATCTAAAACCACAGCACAGATTTCACATACCCAGCTCAAGCAGAGATGGGGATTCGAGCTCCATTAGCCACAAAACAGCCACTGTCACCTGAAATCTCACTTCTGAAGGAACATGTGTGAGCTTTGCATACAAAGGCAAATAACAAATTACTCTTCTGGATGTGTTAGCTTTGTCATGTGCTGTTGCCTCAGCAGTTGGGGGCCTTTTAACAGTCCCAGAGAGGTGTGATGTACTCACACCTATCTGTATCTGTTTTCCTAACTCTAGTGCAAGGCTTTCAAACTTTCATTTGAGAGGATCAATGTTTCCTAATAGGTTTTCAAAGGCATGGGGCAATCTCCCACCCTCCTGTGACCCAGGTAAGGACCTTTGTGTCTACAGAGTTAATTGGAGCCTGTTACAGCTGGACTGACCCGCTCTACTGAGGCAGCATTAGGCACATAAAGGTCACCCAACTTCTCTTTTTGGGTAGGAATGATGCCTGCAACTGCCCGTATCCTGGGCTGTGGTGATCTCGCTTTTTCACACATCCAATTTGAATTACTCCTGTTGTCGTGGATTAGCACTAATTGGACACAGTAATGAGGACAGTCCTGGCGCTCCATGCTGCTGGGAGCTTCCTTACCCCTGTTACATGGTAAACTATTCCACCCATTTTGTAGTTGTCAAGTTGCCAAAACAATTCCCTGGGTTTGTTTGCTCTTTTCCTGCCTCAGGACCCTACTAGTTTGTCAATGTAAAAGGTGGATTTGCTGATCCATCCCTGGGGCAGGGTTTGGCTCTTCAGAGAGCTGTACAAGTCCAGTAAATACAGCCATGTGGAAATATTTCATTTCCCCCAGATGTAGCCATTCCTTCAGGCTCCCAGCCTGCTTCAAGACCATCCCTGTTTGTGTCCATCTGCAATTTGCTGCAAGTCTTTTGTTGCCAAATATTTTTTGACTACACGCAAACAGAAGGTCCCTAGAAACTATCTGAATTGATCTAATGGAAATCTGAAGACCTGTGGCAATGAAAAGCCCAGTTATACGGCAGTGACAGGTTTTTTGTGCATAAAAAGCTTGTGACTAGAAGTCCAATACTTCATAGACTGCAGAAGTGGGAGCTTTATATAATTTCCAGCTCACTAATAGTGTTGCCAACTCTCATGATTTTATCATGAGTCTCATGATATTCTTCTTAAAAGCTTAGTTTCTGAAATCAGGCAATTACATGAGAATCTTTCTCTCTCTTTTTTTTTTTTTTTTAACATTCTTTTCTTAGCAGCAAGTTTCTCACCCTGCTGCCTCCAAGAGGGGAAAAGAGTGAAGAAGGGAAAAAAAAACAGAGAAAGCTTTAAAAGAGGGCCAATGTTTGCCCTGAAGACTCAAAAAACCAAGAACACAAACCAAAAGAGGTACATAGATATTACTGTTTGCTTGTTCCTTTTTAATCATGTGGGTTTGTTTAAAGCCAAACTTACATCCAACTCATGATTTTTGAATGCCTGGGACTGGCAACCCTATTTTGACAGAACTAATGCCTATGTGTTGCACTGGAAGGCCTGTTGTGGTATTTATTTTTAGAAAAGCTATTTTAGCTCATTTGGCACATTTTTTATAGCTCCATCTACCTCGTGTAGTTAGACTCATGGAGCCAGATCCTTTGCTGGAGCAAATTAAAGCAAGACCCATGATTTAAACCATCTGGAGATCTAGTCCATGGTGCAGTCATCTGGCTTTACTGGCAAAGGGATACAAAATATAGTCTCAATAACATTTTTAAAAACTCCATAAAATGTGCCTAAAATAGTCTTTTGTCATTCTTGAGCAGATGCAACATATACAGAGAACACAGGATGGAAAGCTTCAGAGGATTTTCCTGCTGCTTGTCTGAGAGTATCCCTGTAGCTCACTCCACCAGATCTGCCCCTTGTGGGTTTTGCACTCTCCTTATGCACTGCACCACAACTGAGCTGCTGCTGAAGCGTGTCTGTGATGGGTGCTGTAAAATCGTCGGCATATATGTGATTTCCACACCAGGGTGATACCTAATGTGCGTCCTTCTCTTCATAACCTTTTACCCGTTGCAGTGGAACCATGCAGCTCATCAAGAATGAAGAACAGCTCACAAGGAAAATTCTTTGTGCTGGGCTCTCAAAAACCCTCTGAGGTCAAAGAAGGTCAGTGCTGCTCTGGAGCTGGATACCTCAAGGACCACAGAGGAGGTGCAGGAAGCGGTCTTGGTGACTCAGCTGATGGCAATGCTCCCGCTGGTTCAGCATTGAGATGATGCCCCAGCATGACATGAGAAGGCAATGTTTGCTCAGGCATCCTTCAGATGAAGTGCAAGGTGGGCCCTCTGACCACTTTGTATCTAAAAGATCTTACAAAACTTTTTTGTAAGAGCAAAAATTGGTGTGTCGTTTCAGGAGACTGAAATGGTCAAAGAAACGTGATTGCTGATTCAAATCTAGGGAAATGGATTTTAAAAAAAAAAAAAAAAAAAAGTAATTAATTTCCAGCCCTTCTTCCAGATGTTCTATGGTGAAAATCCACGCAGCATCATGCAAACCTCCTGAATGTCAGTAAACCGTTCCACTTTGCTGGCTGCGCTTCGTGAGGTTGAGTTCCCCTTGCTGAACTGTTAACCGTGTTAATTAGTGTTGTTCAAAGCTGCTCTTTGACTTTGATTTCTGTGACTGTATTGTTGGCACTGCACTAGAAGCATGTGAGCCCCTCTCCTACTATTTAGTGATTCCGGTGACAATCACTGGAGAAAATCAAGCATCAATGCTCTGAGCCTCTGCTGTACTTTCCGCGTTGCTGTCTCCAGTTGCTTTGTGGAAGCTGAGTGTTTTGCAGCTTGCAGGAACTCTTTTTGAAGGTGTAGGTGCAAAGGAGACCACAGATCAGCAGCTCCGTTGCAAATTGTGCAATCCCTGCACGACACTTGTGGCTGGAGCTCTTTACCCCCCCTCCCGGGACAGCGTTGTATCTAGGATGGCCCATTTCCTCAGGGACTGTACCCATGCAAGACCCATGGGTCACTGTGGTCTTCTGAACTGCAGGTTTTGTTTGTTGTGGGCTTTCTCGTGGTTCTGCCTGCGTCACTCCTAGATTGTGTTACTCTCCTACAATACAGTTTGAGCTTTCTACCTTTTGCCTACACGGTATGTGCTGTCTCAAGTTACATTAGCTCTAGCCTTTTACTGTGTTTGGTTTGTGTTTTTCTCTGGACTCGTCCAGAACTTGATTAAATAACTTTGTCCTTTAGAAAAGCTGGAGCAAATGGGCACTGGCTAGAGAGCATTTGGAAAGAAACAGAGTTGGTCTGTGCATAGCACCCCTGGAAAGGTGAGGCACCCAGCCCAGGCTGGTGGGAAGTGCTGTGCTGTAATACTCCATAGACTCAGTCTCTTCTTGTCATGGTCTTCAAAGGTGTCACACGCTTCAGGTGGCAACTGTGACATTCTGTGAAAGCCAAGGAACCGGCTGGGCAAGCACAACCCTTCAAGGTGTATCTGATTACTTTTACTACAATTTATTCTTGTGTGGTCAGAAGGGGAAAATGTAATTTCGTGCTGTAAGAAAATGTTTGCTGTGTTAAGTGGGTTCATTTCAGAACATTGGAGTTTTCAGGCACATTGTGGGAGCTGTGTTGAGAGAAGTCCCAGGATGCAGCAAACTGTTGAGCTGCAACAGGATCCCGTGAGTTACCAGCCCAGTTCTAGAGGAACCTACTACTGCTCAGGGGTGCTGCAACCAAATGACAGAAGGACTGTCATATCTTTCTGATATTTGGAATATATTCATAAGTCAGGACTACTGGGCCCTATTCAGTGGTTGTCAGCACCTCTGGATGATCTTTGAAGACAGGAATGTTGTTCTTTGCATTGATTACAATCTACTTGGTCAGTATGGAGGTGTTCATGCCATAAGCACCTGGCCGGGGGAAGCTGGGCTCCCCTTGGGGCTGCCTGGGTGGTTGGAAAAAAGCACAGCTCTCCAAAGAGAGAACAACAACAACAGCCTGACTTACATGCTCTGACATGGCTTGTGCACAAGTCTCTCCCTCTTCATTGATACACAGGAAGCCAAGAGCAGTAGATTAGATGCTCAGCCTGGTGCCCACATTTTCTGCCACTCTTACCATGCTAAATGTAGTATTTAGGTTATATCGTATCAGCTCTGACAGCTGGAATTGAGAATTTTGCAGTGATATTAGAAGATGAATTGTCCTATTAAGAGGTCATATTACCAAAAAACCAGATTTACACCTCATTTTTATATCAACTTAATTTTTCCTCCATATTAGATGCTGAATAATTATTTGATTGCTAATTCTGAGGAAATCAAGGATTAATAAACTACATATTAGTGGCAGAACTCCTCTTCTTGCATGTAAGATTGCTACTAAAGTACATTTTCTAGGATTTGTTCACTCCAAATTTTGGACGTCTTTGCGGATGGAATTTTTTTAGTTTTGGTTTGTTTATTAGTATAAATGTTGCAATTTTTCATTCTGTTTTGGAAAACTTTATTAGAATCCATGTATCAGAAACAACAGATTGAAATGAGCGAATGGCTAGTAGGTGGTAGAAATTAATTTCAGAGTTTTGGTGAAAGTTCATATGGTTCTTGCTAGTCACTTTCTGTTGATGCCATTGTTCCACAAACTTGTTAACAGATCAAAATTGTCTTGGATTATTAACATTGCAGTGTGATTCTAAGGCATAGAAGTTACATGTTTATCTTGTGTATGGTTATGTGACCTAGTACACATATTACCTACCACTGAGGACTATATCCCATGAGACATGCACAGATCACCTCCTGTGAGTAGAGCCAGCAGGATTTCGGCTCTGTTTTGGAAATGTCTGGGATCTTTCTGGAAGACAGAAATTGCATTAGTATTATAGAGCTGCCTATCTGTGCATATTATCCTAAAAAACAGTAACAGAGGGAGAGAAGTGCTTTAGTCGTGTGGAAAGGTTTGATGCTGTGTGCATTTCAATGGAAATAACTTTTGTCTCTGTGGATGTGTAACTTTATAGCATCGGTTCCCTAAGCATATGTAAAACAGATTCTGCTAGTAAACCACTTCTTATATAGTCAATATGCATATTTATTGGCAAAACATATGCACACTGTCATCTGTCAAAAGTTTTACATGTTGCCCAATTTCAAATGGGTAGAATAAAACAACTGCATTAGGCTGCATTACATTGGTAAAACCTATTTATTCTCTTCTCATAAGAGGAAGTTCTGAAGCTCACCAGTGATTGTGGTTCCTAAAACCAAACCCAGTGAAATAGGGTATTGAATCTTGCCCCGGTGGCAGTTTGGGTTGTGTTCCCTTCATGCACAGCACTAAGTAACACATTAAGTTCAGCAGCAAATCTAGAGAAAAGGGGTATCCAAGCATTAATCATTCATTGCAATGCTTTATGAGAGAAACCTCAGTGAAAACAAAAGCAGGAAATTCAACTATTCTGAGAAGCACTTTGAGGTAGCACTAGTTTCAGCTGCCAGGTATTTGCGCTATCAATCAAAATATATTTATTTATCAGTAGAATCATATATTAAAACTCCAGGCTATGCAGAATAAGAGGCAGAAGAGAAATATTGAATGTATACATACAAAAATACTGAAGCCTACACTTTCTAGAAATAATACATAAATGTCATTTGCTGACAGAAAAACAGATTGTTGTAAAAGGAACTCCAGCAATGACCTGATATCAGAATCACAATTTCCTGTGTCACAGGTTAGTGAGAAATTGCTTCTTTACAGCCTAACAATTCAAGGAATAATGACCTAACATTGTTCCACTGTGAATTGGGGCCAAGATATATATTTTTGCAGGTAGCAACAAATAAGAAAAAACCTTCAAAGAACTAGAATGCATAAATCCTAAAGCACACTGGAGAATTCACTAGTTTTGACATAAGCAATCTATAAACAATATAAGCAATTTGAAATATATTAGGTATGATTGCAAATGTTGCTTGTCTCTTTGGCAAAACTGTGCTGGACCTCTGTGGGCAGTACATAGGAGGGCTATTATTTAGGGATATGGGGTTCTTTTGATGCCAGATGTTGGAGTCTCTCATTTATTCAAGAAACGTAGTGGATATTCACGTTGGCTCGATAGAGTTTTCAGACACCTCATGCTGTGCAGACAGCAGTTTCGTACACCTGTGTCCACATTCTTTGCTTATCATCATGTTAGTCAAGGTTTACAGTAAAGGATGCTTATTTTGGATGCCTTACTTGAGATAACTCACAGACATCTCATTTTCCAAGAAGGCAGGCTACCTCTGAACATTTGAATACTGAAAAATAGGAACTCTTTCTGAAACTCTTAGGATTTATACAACTTTGGCTATTGTTCTGCAACCCTTGGAGATGTTATCTTGAGAAAGGGGCCCTCAGTACACAAGAACTCTGAGATGTGGATGATATGGTCATACTCTTCTTTCTAATGCTTTTATTCTTTTACAGCCTCCTCAAACTAGGGCTAGTACAAGAGTTCATGCTTTTGCTGAAATGCCATCTAGAAGATTCACAATTCCTCCAAAAGACTTAGAAAAGTGATTTACAAATGTAAATAACGTGAGATGGTTTTGAATGAGTTATATACCTTTAGTCAGGGCAGAAGAAAGAATACTGAGCTCAGACAAAGGATTTCTTCGTAAGACAGCATTATCCAGTAGCCTGAACTTCAGTCTATGAACTGGGATTTCCTTTCCAGCTTTACCAGGGATTCTTTATCTGGCATTCAATGAGAAGGGCATTAGAGATCCTAATTAATACTTATAGAACTAATAAGGTTAAATGGATACATTTTTTTGGCTGGGAGAAAGCAGAAACTTTTATTAAAGACACTGGCCACAGTAGATAATGTTTCAGCAGCCTGACACCATGGCAAATCAGTGCAAATTATTCATCAGTATATATACACTGATACACAATGTGTATGCAATACAGAATAAAATCTACAGACCTAGATTATACATTTCATGCTGACAGGGATTTCTATTTTTCTGCAAAAGCTAACAGATTTTCTCTTCCTGGAATAGAATGAAAAGTTTTCTCCTTAGTTTTCCCTCATGAAATATAAATACGGCTTCCAACAAATCTCATTAACTTTGTATCAATGGTCCAGCTTTGCCTTCTGTACATTGCCAGCTCCAGTTGTTTGCAGTTCTCCACAAAATGCCAGTTACAGGTATCCCAGTTACTATTTTTTGCATCCCACTCCCTGCTCTCTGCCCCTCCCTCTAAGGAGACAACAGACTTCATGTAACCCAGTCAACCCTGGGCAAGAAAATTATCTGCCTCCTCATCAAATCAAGCATTTTGCTGGGGTCAGACGAAGCCTGGAAGGAGGCCTGCAAGGCGACTGTGCTGCCCTGCTCCTTTCTCACCCTCCCAGGCAGGCAGAGCCCTGTAGCTCATCTCCTGGCTGGCAGAGGGGGCTGCAGTTAGCGGGACAGGGAGAAGGAAAATAAAGAATTGGAAACTGCAAAGTCTCATGAGAAAAGACCATCCCCCAGAAGCTGCACATTTTGTTTTCGCATCCATGCCAAACAGCAACTCTTCTGCAGCGCCGCTTGTTTTCCCTTCCCCACATAAGCACAATGTACTGCTGATTTTCTGCAACTGGAAACTCTGTAAGAAGCATAACGCACCCCATAGCTTTTCGTATTAAACTTTCTGTAGTTTGGGTGTTCGAGTTCAGAGTTGCTACTCTTAGAGCAAACTGTGCTTTCTGTTTCAGATCGGAGTGGGAGAAGGGCCCTCTCACCATCTGACAACAGGCTGGGGCTGGCAAGAGCAGCCACAAGTGCGAGACTTCTCGAAAACTGTGCAGACATGTTGGGCTCTGTGCATTTTGAAGAAGCTTCTGTCCTTCTGCTAAGACAGGTAATGGATGGCATGTATATCCCTAGCTCATGGTGAATGCCCATTCAAACAGTTTGTTTACCATTTTATGAGCAGTAATTTCAGTGTATGTAGTCATGCGAATAAGGTCCTGTTTCAGATGGGTATTTCAATTTGCATTTAAAGTTGAGTAAGATCTTGCATGCTCTCTGAAATGAAAGGCTGGGTTCCAGGCCGGTTTTGCAGTAAATAAAAGTAATGCCTCCTTTGCTGATGTGGCAAGGAATTACTCTTTTGTAATCACAGAAAAACTCTAGAAGAGTTTATGGTGCTAGCTCCATATTCATGATCCAATATAGATAAAGCTGGAAAGAAAGGATCCTTCCAGTGCAACAACCACACACACATACACACAAAAAAAAAA
>VWZG01009713.1:821845-959302 GCA_013396735.1 Grallaria varia
TTTTGCAGTGTGTCAAAGGAGATGTATACAGATGGACAAATACTATTTGTGTTAGGTCATTCAATTAAAGAAAAATTAGAGCCATAGAAGAATTTGAACTAGATGCATATGTCAGTATAAATCTGTCATAATTTCAGTGAAGCTGCTCTAGGTTATACTCAGATAAGAGAACAGAACGTGACCTGAGATATCCGATACATAGCAGTCTGCATTCCCAAATGTCACACTGAACACTGAAGGCACATTTAGAAAAGACAGCCTTTTGGCTGTATATATATATATATAGTAATCAGGATTTTTTTGTCATTGTTTTGAAAACCAGTTTAAACTGTTATGTCAAAGAACTGTTTTTAACTATGCTTTCTGTGACTGTAATGATCTTACAGGTTTATACCACAAGTTCCCTTTCAGTGGCACAGCTGTATAGTAGCTGTGAAGACTCTGGGACTATGTGATCAGCTGTGTATGGAAAGGGTTATGGGATTGGTACCACACTGTATGACTTGGAAATACGTTTTTCACGATCCTGATACTTTTTTTCTATTGAAAGAGTTGGAATTTTTCTAGTGAAATTTCCAGTCCTCTGGCCCTCAGCTTTTTTTTTTTTTTTTTTTAAGGATATGGTAGAGCATCTGCCCTAATAGCAATTGCATTATCCTCATTCTCTGCTTGTAAGTGCCCAGGACACTTGGTTCACTGCCTCCCCCTGTTTTGGTGGCCTACTGTAAGCCAGTTGTTTGCCCTGTAGTCTGAAAGGTACACAGATACTTCATGCTTTTGTACTCTGAGAAGTGCTCTGTTCATAGTGAAGTTTCCAGTGCAGATTAGTGAAGGCAGTGGATTCAGTAAGCAGTCACCAAAATCTGTATGTATTTGTGAAGCAAACACCTATCTATTGCCCCATCACAAAGCCTCCACTTTATAATCTGGCCAAGGGTTTCAAGGCAGTGAGTTTTTTTCAAAGAAGCTACTTAGGAACATTAGATGTGACTATAGCATCAAACTAATTAGTTGCCACTCCATTTCTATGAAGCTTCCAGGGCTTTATAGAAATGCAATATTTGCACTTCTCACTTGCTGCTGAGGCATTGAGGTTAAGCGGTCTCTGCTTTTTGTCCATGTTCTTACTGATGGGAAAGATTCCAAGGCATTGTTCGAGAGCTGCGCAACCCCCTTATATACCTGGGTAAATATTTTAAACAGTTGCACATTTGGACAACTTGCCACAAAGCATTAAGTGGTATTTAGGGTTTGCTTCAGCTCTGTTGCCAGGGCCCTTTTAAAGAAAACCAAAACAACAGGAGGTATTTGGGAATTAATTAAAACAACACTAAGTAAAATAACAGCAAAGAATGAATCCTAGTCTGAATGATGGCAAGAAGGCATTGTATTAGAATACAGATAATACATGAGTGCCTGTGCATATCTGTATGTATGTACATATATTTGTGTGTATGCATGTAATATGCATAGTTCTTGACCTGTGTATATATAGCAGATCCCATATATGTGCATCTTCTAGAAACTGACTGTCATTTGATTTAAAAGTAATGGCAGTTGGGTCTTGCACAGTAATCCTGATAATTCAAGAGGCAAAATTGCAACTTTGCCTTGCTAACAAGTGAGTGGAAATACAGGGTGATCAGGTCTAATTTTTTACAGACCAATTCCAGTTGGGGGTGAATACATGTTAGATGTGTATAGTCCAGGAAAGGCCACAGAACTGTGCTTCATTCACACTTTGGTACTATAAAACCACACCCCACACCCTTTAACTTCTTGTAAACAAAAACATAAACCCAAATAGACTAAAGCTGAAATGTGTTGCACGAAAGGAACAGGAAAGTTGTCCTTTAACTCGGAGCTGTAAAAATTGTTTGGGATTTATGAATATTCAGTACTACAGAAAGAGACCTTGGTGCTTGGAAGTGGACACCCGAATTAGAAAAAAAATTGAAAATAGCCTCCCTTGGGCTCCCATTGTAATGAGTGGAAGCGTTTCTGATACTGTCATGGGCATGACTGCCCAAATACATTAGTCACTGGTGAATCTTTTCTCATCGTTTCACAGTTATTTGCGATTGGCTGTCACCTTTCTGCAATTATAAATATTCTAGAAGGAAACAATACAAATTTGAATTGTAGGTACCAGGATCTTTGTACTGGATGTATTTCTTTTTACTTTCTAAGTGTTCTTTTTCATATGAAAAGAGTCTAGCAGCTTTATCCTTATTCAAGTCTTTTCTTTTTGTATCTACTGGGGAGAAAACCATTAATTTTGAGGAATGGTGAGAGTAAGCCTTAAGCTGTCTTTGACATTTTAGTTTAACTTGAATAGGTTAATTTTTTTTTTTTTTAAGAAAACAAGTTGGTGGGAAGTGTGTTTTAACTGTGAGCGCCCGATTTCGACCATTAGCATAAGAAAAAAAGTTTTAGTGCATTTACTATTGTATTGAATGAAGAGTTCCAACAGTCAGGGAAAAGAAAGTAAAAGGCTGTAAAGAAATGATGGTCTATTCAGATTATTCAGCAGCCCAGAGCTCTGGTCATCTGCTTCTGAAATCTGTGATCGGGGTATCACTTTTATCTTCCTGTGCCTTTCTCTCGCCTTTTTCACATGTTCACTTTTGTCAAGGTTTATTGATCACGTTTTCTTCTCTGCAAATCTGTGGAAAATTTAATGAACCAAAAACAACTGAGAAATAAAAGGAACTTTTTATTCATTAGCCACTAGATTGAATTTTGTTTCTATAGTCACTACTCTCTTGCCTCCCGTGTGCCTCATTGTGCCACTCCTGCAGCACTTACAGTACGTACAGTGGGGGTGGCTGCATTATTAATTCCCTTCCAGAGAAAAGTTTGTTTAATCTTGTGAACTCATGGCAGCCCCAGCCCTGCTGCCTGGCTCTTCTCTGCCCTCCTGACATTCGGATTCTTGACTGTGGTGCTTCTGTCACTAAATACCTTTAAGTGTGTATTCCGCAGAGCATTTACCTCTCCAAGAATGAGATGTATTTGCTGCCTAGCAATTAAACCCAAATTTAAATGATTGCAGATTAGTAGTAGTTATTTACAGTCCTGATTGTTTTGGTGCTGTGATCCTTGTTCATTACACATCTGCTTTGCCGTGGTGGTGCCCCAGAGTGCTTTGTGATGCAAATGCTTTTGTTAACTTACAAATAGTTTCAGTATCTAGATCATCTCAGGTGACATATTTAAGTCTCTTCTTTTTTCCCAGATGGACTTAAAAAGCTGTAATTAAATGTGGCTTCCAGTACGATTAAGCTTTGCTAACATTTTCCATAGAACGATTTACTTGAACTCTGGCACTTTCTGAACCTGTCACTGGAAGATTTTTCAATAAACGCCCCTTTTAACATTAATTTCATTTCATTTAGTGCAGCTTGTAAGTGTAGGGAAATGAGTTAAAATGAAGCATGTATCTGCCGGAGAGATTTCTTGGGTGTTTCTTGATTCTAAAGAACTTTGCTGCTATCCTGTGTTAAATGCTGAGGTGTAAATCCCAGGAGAAGGAAAACCATAGAGTTCTGTAGAATAGTCCCAAATACTCTGCTAATGAATAGTAGCATCAATGCTGATACTTTTAAGGGATGAGCTAAAAGCCACAAAAGGGAATCTATACTTGAGTTTGTAATTTCAGCTACAGTGATGGCACATCTGTGAGTGCATCTGTTTTTCTGTGCATGGAGTGACTCTCTGTTCCGTAGGAGCGCACACCTGCAATCTTAAACCGCCTGTAGATCTAGAGAAAGGACTTGGTGCCCAGCTCAGTCAACCCTGCTGGGAAAATCTGGGCTTCTCTTTGGGGGAGGGAAAGAAAAGGTAATAAAAAGTTCTTCTGTCCCCTGTGAAATGTGGAATTTGTGTAGATAAATCATCCAGATGAAACAAATGAAATCTCTCCAGGGGAAGGTGTCTTCTCTGGGATGCTTTGCTGCACGGCAGAAGCCAGTGTGGGTCCTGCCCCTTCCAGATGAGCGCCCTGGGAGTCCCTCAGCCCTGCCATGAGGTGGCAAGTACCCCCCGACAGGGAACAGGCTGGTCCTTCCCAAGAGCTGCAGGGGATGGTCAGCTGCACTGCTGAATTCCTGCAGGAACAGTGGAAAAACTTCCAGTGTTACAAATGCAATTCAGATGAGTACGAGATGCTGTAATATCACAGTGTTGTGGCTTATATGCATCACTGGGAGCTTTAAATAGCCAGTCTCTGGAAGTTAAATCCTTTTTTGTTTAAATGTCCTGTGTATTTAGTGGTTATATTCTTTTTAAGCAAGTGGATCAACTGGAAATTGTCTTGGACTGTGTTAAGCCGTTTGATTCTCTTGCTAAAATTCATTGAAAACTCCTTGAAAACATCCTACCTATTTCTGTTTTTTTTTTTTTTCAGCTTGGAAAGCGGCATCCCTGGCTAGAATCAGTGTATTGCTCCCCTCCATGCTGACCTGTGGAGCTCTATTAGAGTCCTTTTACCGCACTGTCTTTAAAGCAGGGTCTGTTGATTGCAACGGTGTTAAAAGAGCATCAGTTGCCAACACCAAGATCTCTCCTTTTCAGGGCAATCCTCAGCAATGCCTCTTTGTGCAGTGGACAATGCAATAAGTCAGACAGGACTTTCTGAGCCACCTCTGTAAGGAACTGTAAGGGCTGCTGAAGTACACTTGTGTTAAGTTGAATTGATTGAAATTTAATGGCTGTTAGTAGCTATGAATGGTAATGATTTTCTAGAGTATCTTCACCATGCTTGACATTAATAACTGGAGGGTGTGTATGTGTGACGGTAGTATGTTATTCATTTTTAAAGATGCTTTCTCCCAGCCCTCTTTCCCATAATTTAGTTGTTTTGATGCTTCAGAAAAAAAAAAAAATCAAAAAAAATCTTGGGCTTCAAAGAGCACGTACATCTTGTCAACATAATTTTGTGCTCAAGTTTTTTATTTTTTCCAATTCCAACATAAATCAGACTACAATATAGTGAGAGTGATGAATTTGTTTTATATGCCATCATGAATTAATGTTATGCAAATAGAAGCTTTACAGGTGCCATGATTTACTTAATAATTTCAAGTTCTAATATTTAAGCTCATTCATTATGTTTGAGTAAAAAAAAAAACCACAACCCACAGCATGTTCATATTTTAAAATGTGAAATGTGAGATTTGTGTGCATTTGCTCTGTGTAGTTGCTGTGTAAGCACATTTGATGCCTAAGAAAGAATCAATCAGTGTTTGCATTCAGCATCTTATGCCTGTAGATGTTACAGAGACATTTCAAAGAGAATAATCAAATATTTGTGTGTAAGGAGAGGAAGATGGTGGTAAAACATCCTTCATGGATACAAAGAAGCAGAAAACTGCCAAAGCAAAGTTTTTTTGCTGTCTAAATTTGTGCAGGGCAGCACGATTTTGCTATGCAGAGTGGCCTTTATTTCTTCTGGAGCAGTTTGCTGTGAGGCGCTCCCAGACCTGCTGCCTTTGAGTGGTGGGGATGAGCCAAAGAGCTGGTGAGAGCTACAGGCATCCTGGGTCAAAAGGTGGATGCAAATGTGATCTCAGGGTTTTCAGGCTTTGATATAATTTTTAGTGTGCTTCCCAAAGGCTAAGGACAAGGGGGAGAAAGTGTGACACATAAATACATCTTGAATCTCTGCAGATAAGACTAGATTTTGACTTTATTTCTCAAAAATTGAGGTCACTGTGGTCTGATGACAGGCTGAAAGCCCATCACTCAATTTTTTTCTGTTTCTTACTTTTCTCTCTCTCCCTCCCCCCCGCCAAATGAACAGACAGAATCTTATTTTCGATACATTGTACACATTGAGTTAGTGACAGCGTATTTAGGTTTTGAAGTTTGTGGCCCCAGGGTCAAGGTTTAGTTGGCGCCAACTTTCAGGCCTCCCTGTCCAGATCGTAAGAATTCTACTGATAATGCCACAAAAGAATCAAAACTCTTAAATCAGGTAACATAGTGAATTAAAAGTGAATCTTTACACGATGAATTTCCTCCGTGCGACAGGACCTCATGTTTCTGTGATTGCTGCAGCCATTAGTTACGGGAGTAGGCTCAAGAGCTGGTCCTTGACCTCTCCAAGCTCAGGGGACCATTGGCCAGGGAGTGGTACTTGGCTTTTAGTAATTTTGACAACTTCTTCTTTTGCTCTGTGTCCTTGAGGAACTCAGAGGAGAAATTCATTCATATAGGCCATTCAAGCCAAGGATTTAGCTGGGTGTTAAAAGGCCTTTTGGGAAGTGGTGTGTAGTGTATGTACCGTGATCAAGTTAATTATGTTGCTTTGGCAACCCCAGCTTTGGTATTTCCTGACTAGGATTCGTTGATGGAATCATATTCCAATATCTGGCGTCATCAACATTAAAATCTTTTACAAAACCAGGTCAGTTTTGTAAAAAAAGTAGCAGAAACAAAAAAGAGCTGGAGGATTTTTCTGAGGGTGTTAACAATCCATTGTTTTACAGGCTTTGAGTTGAAATAAGTTTCTGTTTAGAATTTTAAAGGATAATTCCATTGTAGGAATTACAGTAGCAATACAATTGATTTTCCAGTGGACTGCAAGTTATTATTTTAGAATTCCTTTTGTGGAGAATTTCAGCATTTTGAGGTTTTGTTTCAATTCACAATAAGTCAGATCTGGAAATTTTAAATTTCTTTGTAAACTGCAGTAACTGTATTCCTAACTTTGCTCTTTGCTTCTGAGAACTGTAAGGGAACACAGGGCCAAGCATAGCACATATGTTACTGGACCATGTTCATGGCTAAATTTTTCACCTTTGATTTATTGTGTATTTTGTTGGGGTCTTTTCCCCATTTTTCTTATAGAAAAGGGAACAAAGGGGACATGGTGCATATTGGAGTTGCGTTGTCTCAGCGAAGCACCTAATTACAGGCCCTGCTTACAGCATTCATAATCTCCATTTTCTGTTGGAGGAAATGTTCTTACTTCTGCATTTTACTCCAAGGCCTCTGGCATGGCTTGCTAAAATTTAAACTATGCTTTAGACTTCTTCTGAGAAATTCACTGGTGCTGGAGGTGAGTTCATCCCTCTGGGACAAAGCAAACGGGGAGTGGGCGGCAAAAGGCAGGTCTGGATCTGTGTCGAGGGGACGGGGATGAAACGGGG
The DNA here is from genome assembly GCA_013396735.1 of Grallaria varia. Taxonomy (NCBI): domain Eukaryota; kingdom Metazoa; phylum Chordata; class Aves; order Passeriformes; family Formicariidae; genus Grallaria; species Grallaria varia. The sequence goes on from VWZG01009713.1 coordinate 829,000, forward strand.
CAGTGCTGGCAGCTGCTGGAGGTTGCACCATTCTCCCAGGAGTGTGCAAGGTGAGGGATCCTCCTCTTCTGCTTTCCAGAGGGCATTTCCAAGGTGCAGATGGCAGGGGGATCTTTGCCAAGGCATTTGTTTCCTTTAATCTCTTCTCAGGGTAGAGACACCCAAGAGCCAGACTCCATCCAAGCTGTTGAAGGTGGGAGATGAGCAGGGCTTGCATGGTAGAGGGGAATTTGCTGGCTGTGAGCTGGTGTTGCTCTCCGCTGCCCATTCTGAGTTGGCCCATTTTAGGTCACCTTGGGCTCCTCTGCAGCAGCTGATGGCTTGCACTGCCTCAGATTAGGCTGGCAGCTTCTAGTGCATTGGGTGCGGTCAGGTGACAATGTGCTCCAGCTGTCAGGCTGAAGGAACAGGGCACAAAACAATTGGGACCCCTCACCCTGGTCATTTTGGGTGTCTCCCTCATTTGCTGCTGAAGATGCAATTTTGCAGCTTAAAGGGACCTCCTGGCATCGCCCCACTCCCTCCTCCTGTCACTGCACGTAGAATAGCTAGTGTGTTCATGAGGTTCACCAGGATGAGATCTTCTGTGAAGGGTAGGAACCTCCAGGTGAAGTGAAGAAGGCAACCACTCAGGATGTCCTCTTTGAAGTGACTTTTCTCTCCTTTCCCCTGCCACTCTTCTCCAGGCGTGGTGCAGCCTAGGGGCTGCCACCTGGGGCTGGCTAGATGTTAGTCTTGCTGTAAAGAAGGGAGAGCAGTTGGGGTTTGTTTTTCCTCTTGGCGTGTGTTGTTAGTTGCTAGGATGAGGTCTGTGCTCCTGGCGTGCCTTCTGGGTGTGTTAAACCACTCGTCCCATGAACCTCCCATGTAGGCTGGACTGGGAGTCCTTGGTGCAGCAGTTCAACCAAAGTGCAGTGCTGCAGGTGCTCTTTTGCTGCCTGATTGCTTCAAATGTCACACCTATCCTTGGCTTAACATCTGCGCTATTTCAACATCTCATGTGAGCTAATGGAATTTAGGCATCACCCGTTCCTCTCTCTTTCTCCCTGGAGGTTACAGATTTCCAGATACCCTTGAGATGGAGTTTTGAGGTCATCGGTGGCATTTTTAGGTCACAGAACTGCAGGACCTTGTCTTCTTGCCAGCTAATCAAGTGACTAATTAGTTCTTATATTGCTGCTGTTATCTTTTTCTCCAGCTTTGGTTCAGCTCTGCAGGATGAAGCCTGCGAGGAGATGACATCTGAGAATTATTTGATTGGAAACTTAGAGGCAGATATGGTCAAGTGACTCTGTATGAGCAATCGTTGGTACCTGTGTTAGTCTATGTACCTCAATTCATCCGCGTATATTAAAGCATCTGTCAAAGCACAGAATTTAAAAACAGCCTTCCTATAAGCCTTTTTTTCATGATGGCAGTGAAGACACAAAATACACAGCACTTTTAATTCCATTGTAATTTGGGCAATTTCCACAAGACTATTTTTAACAGAGGTGGCTGTGTACGTATATTTTAGTTTGTTTTAATGTACGAGCATTTTTACAGCAGGGTACTTTATCCTGCACCCTCTAAAATGTTCACAAATAGGGACTTGGGCAGTGCAAACCTTTGTGTGTGTATCATAGCCACATTAACCCACTTTATTTCCCACTTTTCTCAGGTGTTGATGGCATCTGGTTGTGACAGATGCTTTCTGATAAAGCTTTCAGATCAACATGCCTTTGGAGACATCGGTGCTCTGTGTTGGTACTTGCAGACTGCTGTATCCAAATACTCTTCTTTAATTGTCTTATTAAGTCGAGAATTAAGCTCTGTGCTTTGACTGTTTTGGTGCCAGTGATTCTTATTGCAGGCTTTGGCACGGCACCACATTGTGTTTTAAAGAGACAGCATCACTTTAATGATGTGGGAATTGAGTTGGAGGATAAAAAAATCCTCTGAGAAAATGGCTGACTGAAAGTACAGTACGTAAAATCTGATTTTATGTTCTTCCCCTCAGACTATTAGGTGGGGGGTTTAGTTCAAATGCCTGCGATGATTTAAGAAATAAAAAGCAGAAATTCTCCCTGCTGCCAGACCACAGGCTCCTCAGCGCCAGACTTGCAGACGAATGTCACATGTTGCTGTATGTTTTGAAAGCATACCATGTGTTATTCTTTAGCTGTCTCAGTCTTCCCCCACAGCTATATCATCTCCTCCCTAGCCAATCTCACAGAAAAACTTTTAATGAAATAAACTTTCCTCTTCCCCCGGCCGGTGCAGACCCCAGGATGTGTTCCCTTGTACCTGTCACTCCACCTGAAGGTCTCTGCCCGCAAACGTGCAAAAGTGATTTTGACTTCATGTAACTCTGCTTTAAACCAGGCACTTTTGACACTGACATTGCAGCTTATGTTATGCGTTAGGATCAAGAGCTCACAAATGACTAAACATATGGTTAAAACTTTTTTTTTCATGAAATATAATATGTTTCAGTTTAACTCAGCTGTGGGTCTAGATAACGAACCACCACAGCTTGCCATTAGAATCACTGCATTTCCAGAAACAAGTTTTTTACTCTTTCTTTTCTACTGCCTTGGATTAATGTTTCCTCCAGCTAATGACAGGACTGGACATGCAAACTAGATTAGAGCATAGTGTGAATAGCATGAGCTGAAAATGCTGGCATTTCACTTTGTTGCCTACAAGGTTAAGCGGTTTACTGTGAGGTCACAAGAAGTAAACTGAAAGCAAACAGGCAAATTAATCCAGATCTCTGGGGTTCCGCCAATGATGACGGTGGCTCCCAGGGCATTTGCCTCTAAAATGTTTCTTTGAACTGCCCACCCCCCCTCACCTTGCCTGTCGCCCTAATCCGCATCAATGGAGCTTTCCCACTTATGGCCAACTTGCCTGCAGATGGGAGGTCAGAGTCCAGCCACCCATCATGTCCTCGTGTCACTCTGGCAGCATGGCCATGGGATGCCACTTCTCCTGATCTGCGGTGCCAGGACGAATGTAGGAGAAGAGGTGGCAACAGCAGCTCGGTGCTGCAGCTCTCATGAAAGGTAAAGGCTGCTTTGCATTAGAGCTGCTCCCTGGGGCTGCCTTCCACAGGAGGTCTGCTGATTTCAGCAGGGGTAGGACACAGCCAGTGCTTTTGCTTGACATCTGTATTAAGTTCACTACACCAAAAAAAAAAAAAAAAAAAAAAAAAAAAGCTACTCAGGAAAACCCAATGCTTGGGTTTCAGAAGAAAAGAGCATTGCGCTGGTCCAGTGGTAGAACTTAAGGTCACACCTCTGATAAGCAAGTAACTGCTGGAGTAATTGCATTAGGATAAAGGGTAGATGGTGAAGGCTGGGAAGACCAGAGGAGTTGGTGCAAGGAATCATACGTGCATCACACCTATGTGTGCTATAGACCTCTGCTGAAAATTCATATTTCATTTATATTCTTTCTAGTTTTTCTTTTTTTCCCTTCTTTTTAAACACTGCCATGAGTGGGATTGATGCAAACACCTGCATCCAGCTATACCTTGTAATTGTACGTGGTGTTTCCACCAACCTAGGACCTTAGGTGTTGTGTGTGCCATCCGATGTCCTAGTTTGCAACCTTACTGACAAATGGATGAGTCTGCATACTTATTCTGCTCAAAAGCTTAGCTTTGAATCCATGTTGAAAGGCTGGATCACGATCTGCATCTTGAGTGTTGGCCTTGTAGTTCTCTCTCCAGTGGAAATGAAAGATTTATTGGTCTTCTGTGAAAACAATAATAGAAAGTTTGTGTTTCTCATTTAGGTGTAATTATGAGTGTGATGCTTGAATGATGAGGTGTACTATGTTCAAAAAAACCTGGCAACATCCCATGTGAGTGCAGGGTTTCTACCAGGCGGTGTCTCTGACAGAGTGGTTTGACAAGTCCCGTTGGGACTGGGCCCTCCTTCCTCACCAGTTCCTCATGTTAACTGGGGAACTGCAGTGCTCAAACCGGAGTCAACAGCCAGCTGCATGGCGTCCCTTCCCTCCAACTTGTTGACTGCACCACACAGCTCGGTGTTGTCAGCAGACTTGCTGAAGGTACACTCAATCCCACTGTCCATGTCACCAGCAAAGATGTTAAATAGTGCTGGTGCCAATGCCAGCCCCAGAGCATCACCAGTCATTGCTGGTCTCCACTTGGGCACTGAGCTGTTGAATGCAGCTCTTTGAGTGTGACCATCCAGCCAGTTCCTTATCAGCTGTGTGGTCCATCTGTCAAATCTGTCTCTCCCATTTAGGGACAAAATTGTTGTGCAGGACAGTGTCCAATGCTTTGTACAAGTCCAGGTAGATGGTGTCAGTCACTGTTTCCTTACTCATCAATGCTGTAACCCCATGTAGGGTTACATGTAGGAGACCACCAAATTTGTCAGCGCTGATTTGTCCTTAATGAAGCCATGTTGGCTGTCACCAGTCATCTCTTAGATCCCATGTGCCTTGGCCTAGTCTCCAGGGGGATCTGCTCCACAGCCTTGCCAGGAAGAGGTGAAACTAACCAGCCTATACTTGCCTGGGTCTTTCTTTTTAAAAATGTGCATTATGTTTTCCCTTTTCCAGACAGTGGGAACTTCATCAGGCTGCCACAGCTTCTCTAATATGATTGATAGTGGCTTAGCCACTTCATCCGCCAGGTCCCTCAGGACCCATGGCTTAGTTCTTTGGAAATACCAGTAAATTTTGCAGATCTGGTAGCCTCATCAAGGGTGCATGGCTGCTCTTTATATCCCAGGTTCATAACAAGGAGCTAGTGAGTGACGACTGCTTTGTAAGATCATGTGTGGCCTTTCTTTCTGCCTTGTGTGTTGTTCTTTCCCTCTCTTGCGGACCCCTGTGACCTGTTAGTACTAATGTGCTCGACGTGGAGCTATACCTTGAAACCACCCAAGGCTTGTGTTAGAACAGAATGGCAACTGACCCTGCAGCCCTCCACAGACAGCCAGTGACATGCATGTACTTCGCTGCACTTTGTCGGCATACGGGTCTGCAGGGGCGATTCAAGATAACTGCCATAGACTGGAAATGTCCACCAGGTTTGGGACTTGCATTGCTGGTACAGACCTTTCCTTTGAAACATTGTCGTGGTGGCACCTGAGAAGCTACCTGAACCTGATCCCCTTGATTTATGAAAGAACTGGTTGTAAGTTTGATTATTTCCTGTGGGGCTTCTCAGAAAGCAATGCATTCCCTGCCCTTTCCTTATCTGAGAGACCCCTTCCTGTGGTCTGCAAAGATCACCTTACTTTTGGGGCATTTGTGGGACATGTATGTGTTACAGTTCTGGTCGGCAGCAATGCCTGTATGGATTGTCTTAGAACTATTGCATTACTATGTAGGAAGTTCATACACCTTTTGTAGTCTGCTTTTCTAAGGGAGATCTTAGCCTTAAATCTGTCAATCTTTAGCAGAAGAGACAGTGTCCCAATAGAAAAGAAGGCTGGAATGTGAAGTTAGTAGCTCTCCGTGCTAGACCTGAGGACTAGTGCAAAACCACATTCAGCTTGCAGCCAGCCATGGCATGTGCTGCCTCTTGGCTCATGTGTAGTTAAGGGACATGGAGGCACAAAGAGACAGATGCCCAGACAACCTGGTGGCATCTGGGGTAAATGCTGTTAGGGAAAGAAGGGACACAAGACACCAAACCTGTAGGAAACCAGTCTTGGTTAGCTTTGCAACTCGTCTGACAACTTGAGTTCTTTTATTAACTTTTTATTACAGCAGAAGTGACTAGAATAAAAACAGTGTAGGTGCCAAGGGGATAAACAGTGAATTAAAAGGATTAAGGTCTGAACATTTTATGGCTTTTAGAAAGATGTTATTAGATTTACTAGCCTAAGTTAAATTTCCATGACTGAATTACTTCTTAGCTTAGTAATGAGTTTTGTGGGGAAAAACCTTCTGTTTAGGTGTTTTTGAAGGACTTAATCCAGAATACATCGTAACTCTTTAGGCCATTATGGAAAAGTAGAGCAGCTATCTCTTCTGTCATAAGATAAACGAGCACTGAGTGGGATTTGAGTCTTCTGGAAGTCAGTGTGACCTGCACATCGTGTAGGAATTGATAGCAGCTCCAGCGCGTAAGATAGCAAGGGAACTATTCCCAGTGTTATGTTATATTGCCAACTGTGATATTTTTGATTATTTCAGTTTTCATAAACTTTTGAGATGCTTGAAGATAACATGGTTTGGTGTTTTTTTCACAGATAAAAGTCTTCGTTTTCTAAAGACAGCTCATGGCAAACTGATGGCTGGCAGTGGCAATTCTGCTTGAGATCACCTGCAATAAACTTCTCTCCTTATACTTGTCGATGTAGTGAAGTCAAGCCAAACTCCAAGCTCCTGCCCTTTATAAGGGTTCAGGGTTGCTGGCAGTCTGTGTGTTGGATTCCTCTGAATCCACAGCACTTGTGTGTGGCTCTTTTTCCCCCCACAGCTCCTCACGCAGCACACTTGCAATGTTGGACAGAGTCCAAATTTCCTCCCTCCTGGGGATTCCTTTGCTGTTAATTTAAGTGATGGCAAACGCAAACTTCTTGCCAGAGCTTGCTGTGTGTTTTTGGATGCTTTTTTTAGCTGTCCCCTGAGGGGTCAGCTTTTGTCCTTCCCCACCATGCTTTCTGCTATGGAGAGAGAGGCCTTGAGCTGGAGCTGATCAGTCCTACCTGGCTTTGACTCAGTCCCTGAAATGGCTTCAGGACTTCAGTGTCTTTCAGTTTTCCAAGACTTTTGCTTTGCTGTTGTCTCTACAAAGCTGGGCTTTATAATAACTTGAGTGTATATGTAATCCTAAAAGCAGAGTGAGTAATTCATTCCTGTAAATAGAGTGTGTCTAAGTTCTTATTAGATGGTTGTCTGCAGCACTGTGACTTGATGATTTTAGATGCTAACTGGAAGTTACAATTAGGAAGGGAAATGACTGTTTTTAATAGATATGCAAAATATCCTTTCAAAAGTCATGTGGTGAAGACGTGGTGTTAATATGAGACAGGGTGAATGTGTGGGAGATAAGTGAGTGCCCATCTGCTCTAAGCCTGAACTGCAGATTTATGGGATATCTTCTCAAACTGGGGCTGTTCACTTAGATCACAGCACAGTCTGGAAAAGCTCTCAGTCTCCTTCCAGGTAGACCAGCAGTAGCCAGGAAAGCTGAAAGGCAGCTCTTCTGTTTGAAGTCATCTGTGCCTTTGCTCACTTCCCTCCCTGGGGTCTGCCCTTGTCACTGGAAGAGGCTTTGGTGCCTGCCCCAGCCACAAGCTCTGCTGCCCAGGGTTATTCTCCAGGGCCTTTTTCCTGCTGCAAAGCTTGTGCTTGTACAACTGTGAACCTGTTCGGTTGTGGGTTCACCCCCTGTCAGCTTTTATTCATTGGTCCTCCTCTTATCTGCCCAGGCAGTTTTGTTGGAGGTGCTGTGCAGCAGGACAGGGAAGAACGACGCTGGCTTTATGAAAACACAGTGTTGGAGGAATGTCATCTGTTTATGCTTCATTTTACGCTGGGGGTCTACAGGGCATTGTGCTTTCTATGACCATGCAGGCTGTTTTAAAAGGCAAAGTGTTTGGTTTAGCACAGAAGTATGTAATGCCAGTCAGTGCGTAGGCGGGGAAGTTGCAGTGTAGTGTCCCCTTTCCTTCTGTGTTAAAAGTCTCTGGTGGAATCATAGAAATGCCCTGTGATGGCACCTGGTAAACTGATGGAAATGGTGGTGAAGGAGTGCTCCATCATAACATCCTGGATGGAGAAATAAACCCTCAATTCTGGAAGCAATATGGCAGGCAGACTTGGTGTTTGGCAAAGGTGACATGTGCTTGCAAGCGGCAGCACAGCTCTTCAAAACGGGATTTAAGTAGAAAGAACACCTAGACTATCAGGGGGGAAAAAGACCCCAGTGGAGCAACATCTAAAATGTAGCAGCTATAGGGACACCAGCGTCCTTGGGAATCAAAAGCTGAGCGTGAAGATCTTGCAAATTTGCTGCTTTTGGTAACCTAAAAAGACCAAAAAAAAAAAAAGGTTTGATTGCTGGTCCTGCACTGAGGCGGCAGCTGGGACTGAGGACACAGCAGTGGTAACCGCAGGAAGTGTAATGCATTCAGGTCTGCTTCACCCCATTACAATAGAGATTGACAAATTGGAGAGAGTTCAGGAGAAAAAAAGAAGTAACAAGAGAGCTTGAAGGATTGACTTACAAGAGAAGACCGAAAGAGCTGAATATAGATAACTTGGCTAAAGGATGACAAATGGGGTGGTTGAGATATAAATCTACAAATATCTGAAGGGTGTAAACACCAAGGCTATGAAGAATTATTTAGAGTGGTACAATGGGGTGTAACTAGAAGTAATGGGATGAAATTTAAGAGAAGGCAAATTTCAGTTGAATAATGGGAGAAGCTTTTTGACAGCGTGATGTATTAGGCCATGGGATGCTCTTCTAGCAGTAGTCCTATTGCTTACCACTTAGGGCACAACCCTGTTTGCAAAAAAGTCAGAGTTTTCCAGACTCTTTATTAAGAATGGCTTCAAATCATGCCTTTGGTGTTTTATGTATTTGATGCAGAGGCATGCAAACCATACCCCAAACCTGCTGTGCCTCTCCACACATGAACTGCATCTGGGAATGATGCAGCAATGGTATTGTGGCAGTGGAGGTGAGGGCAGGGGTGTGAGCGGCCCCTTGAGCCACAGCTCAGCCCAGTTGGCCCCACTGGCATGGAAAGTTCGGCTGGGTCAGTAGTGTCTACTCTTTGATCAGGACCTTCTTTTGCCTCCCGCACTTCTCCCCATCCAAACGCTGTAGTATTACCCTTTGGGGGTTAGTTCAGTTATGGTCTTTGGAATAGGTATCAAAGTTATGCTGCAGCTCTGTGTAAAAACCAAGAAATCTCCCACTTTGCTTCAAAGAAATCAGAACAAACAAGATCCCATTGATGCACGTGGTGTAGGGGCTTTTATAAATCTACAATACTGTACCTTAACTTTTTCTTTAGAAACTCCCATTTCTTCTCCTGCTTTTCACTTCACTTGAAATGCAAACTAAGGTCAGAGGATCACTTTCCTACTGGCAGAACACACTGCATTGTCTGTCGTTTTAAAATGTCCTCCACAGTAACTGAGAAAAGGTTCATTTCTCTACTCTTCGTCCTTAAGAGCGACTCTCTTGAATGCATTTTGCTTTTCCTTATCTAGAAGGGCTAAATTAGAAAATTAGGTAAACTAGCTGCGTAAATCAAGTTAGAGTATCTCAACTAAAATGGTAGTTTATCTTTGGCAAGGGGAAGATGGCAGATTCATGTAATTAGAGAAACAAATGCAGCTGTAGCACTCAGCATACACTGGCAACTTGGCTATTCTGTTGAAGAGAGGGAGGACAGAAAACTTTAAAGCACTGGCATTCCTGGAGCATAAATGAGACAAGAGCTGAAAGTGTATTTTATAATTGTTCGTAAATGTGTTTTGTATTCCTTGTGCTGTCCCTGAAGACGTCTATGTCTGTATGCTTCAGGGACATTTCTGAGTTACATCCTCTCTCAGTCTGTGGGAAAAATGAACTGCTGAAGGGTTTCATTCTCCTCTGCATGGGCATGAATATTTTCCTTGCTGAAAAATGCAGTTTTGGTCTCCTCAGAACTGGATTAATTTGGTGGATGCTTTTCAAGGGGAATTTTCTATGTGGGGAAATCTGAAAACAATTGTATCTTCATTGCAGCCTTTCCCGTCACTGAGGGCTGTGGTGAGAGCACACTTCTGGAGGGAAGAGCTTTGCTTTGAAACCACATTTCATATCCAGACCAAGAGTGGATGTGTGCTCAGGCCCCGTCGTCTCAGGAGAGCAGCATAACCACTAAGCTACCTCAAGTTTGCCACCTTAATCTAAGTGGTTTTTATTCAGCAGAAATAAATCATTTATGTCAGTATGACTCCAGAATTATTTTTAAAAAATTGTTTGGTTTCACTGCTGTGCAGGAGTATCAATTATCCTCCCTACCTTATTTCTGCGGCTGCTTAAAAAAGGCATTTTAATTATGCAGCTGGGGGTCACTAATAGCATTTGCAGGGGACATGGTTGGTTTTTTTTTTGCTGGAGACTGATTGATGATACTTTTGTACCTCTGTTAGTAGACTTAGGCCATACCCATTTACAAGGCAGACTTTCCAGCGTGGCACTCCTCAAGAGGATAGCACAAAAGTGGTCAGGTTTCTTTTAATTGTTGTTTCGGACTTGCCTGAACCTCACTAGTGAAGTGCATCTTTGCAAAGCCAAGCCTGGAGCACACAGAGGGAGGTGTTTGGGGGAAAGGGTAGATCAGAATAAACCATTTGGGGTCACCATAGCTGTCCAGGTCACTTTCTTTATTGACGGAGATCTTGGAGCATCCTTGCAACCTGTTGATAAGTGCCTGCAGCTTCCTGTTCCTCCTCAGTCCCCTTGCAGGTGTGTCTGTACCAGCCAGTTTGCAGGCTGGTATTTTAGAGCTGACCCTCCACAGATGGGCCGTAACGTTTGGAGTATTCTCACCTTGTTGGTCTGGGCTGATAACCTGCAGCTGAAGGGCCCGGGAGATGGGAGCCATGAAGCCCCAGCAGGAGCCACAGAAATTCAGCTCCCAGGAGCTCTGGCTTGCAAGAGCGGATCCATCCAGCGCTGCGGACTATAAGGCACAGTAAGCATACTTTTTATCAGTGCAAGAGAGAAAAAAATGTTGCTATCCCTCCTTATCTGTTAAGGGCAATGAAAAATCTTGAGCCAGTTTGTGCAGTGAAAGGATTAATTTGCTGTGGATGTTTGATTAATAAAGCAGTAGTTTATCTCCTTACATTTTCCCATAGTAACAGCAAAAGAGTTTCAGATGTGCGGGATCTTTCCTGCTCTTCTTCTGCTGTGAAAGGGATGTCTCACTGTCTGCCCCTCAGAAGGACAGATCGGCACCCAAACCCTCCTGGCGGGACATGAGGAGTCAGGAAACTGAGGGAGTCAGCCCAAGTGCAAGGAACACACCTTTCTTTTTGTGCTGCTGTATGAGATGACACATAAACGTGTGTGCATGAAAGCCAGGCAGTGGAATTAGATTATTTTGACTTAAAATAGACTATTCATTTTCTTTATCAGCATTTAAAGGCTGGAGAGTTTTTGGCTAATTGTCCTAGGCAGTTGCACAGCTTCTCTTCTGCCTTGTGTCCTTTCCAGGGCTTTTATCCTTCATGACTCCCATACTAGTACCCTGCCTTTATCTCCTGCAAGTCCTGCTCCTCAGCCCAGCACTGTGGGCCTCTGAGAGTAAATGTTTATAATGTTCATTTAGCTTTCACTGAAATCTCTTCCAGCTTTCAAAGAAAGCTCTTTAATTTGGTCTGCACAGATGTAAACTTCTGATAGGAGAAATTCCCTGTGTTCCACTAATGACTTCAGAACTCCAAGTGCTGCTAATGTGCTATATAGTCCAGTGTCCATGTAAATCCATATAAAAACTGTGTGCTACCTCTGAGTTTGAGTTTAAGCACTCCATAGGAGTGGATTTAGGCCTTCTATACTCGCAGCATATACTAACAGTACCTTATTTTTGTTTACGTATAAATAAGATGTCTCTCCACAAGATCTGTTTGAAGCCAAGTTTGGGGTTTAAAAACTAATAAATAAGCAATGGAACAGTAATTCTGTCATAAGGTGCATTGTGTCAACATAAGTTTATTTTATTTACCTCTTAGAGTAGGAAGTTCTCTGGCTTGTTGGTTTGTTGTTGCTTTCTGTTTTGTTGGGTGCTAACATGGTTCTCGGTGACTTTTGTGTTCTGTTTTCCCAAGAAAAGCGTTATGTCAGCTTCTTTTTACAGTTATTTTCCTTGGCAAAACTTAGTATTTTATTTGTTGTTAGCTGCCATAGGGTATAGGTGAACTAGTGTATGCTACACAGTTCACTCACTTACTTTGCACATTAATTTAAAAAATCAGGGAGATAACACCAGCCATAGGTGACGGAAGTTTTTCCGTTCCTGCATTCTCATTTCACAAAAAATCCAGCAGTGACTGAAGGACTAAGGGCTGTTTGTTCTTTCCATCAATACCCCTACAAGTGTTTTCCACCCATACATCTCAAAGCTTTAGGGAAATGCTTGAGCATTATATACCAGATGCTCATGTTAGGAAGCTGAATCACAGATGGACAGTCAGGTATCAGGAAACCAGATAGTTGTGTCTGGGAAGGGGGACCCTTGGCTCCCTGTCCTGGGAATTAGACCGCTGCTTCATGGTCCCCACCTGTGTCCCACTGCATCCTGCAGAAGTTGGAGATACGTGTTGCTTAAGGTCTTGGTCACCTGCCAGCATTTGAGGATACTGTATTCTAATGCAGAACAAATTTCCCAGGATTTATTGGGATGTCCAGAAAATCAGCTGTCTTTGCAGTATGTCCACTCTGGATGAATCATTTCTTGTCACTTTTCTCTGACAAGATGGGAAACTGAATGGCCGTAACTCTGAGCTGTGTCCTCTGTGTCTCTCCTAAGGGCCAGGAGGAAAGGGCAGAGCTGGAGATGGGCTCCCCTGGTGTGTGCTGAGGGGCGAGGTGCAGCTCCAGCACCTCTAACTTAGCATCAGATAAGCAAGTGATAAGGCAGGTTTAGCAACGTCCTGGCAGCTCAGTGATGAGGTCATACATCCTACTACTGGATTGCCTTGGACTGGACAGCCCAGCCTGGAGGTGTCCAACATGCTCTATTCACAGCACAGCTGTGTCTGCAAATGACTTCCAGAGCTGGCAGGCTGGGGACTTTGACTAGGCTAAACCTCCCTTGGAAATGTAGGAGTCAAGGTGAAATAACTAGCAACCAACCAGTGCTGGTTCCCTGAATCAGTCTGCCTTTGTTATGGTTTAGACCCATAAATCCTGATAGCTGTTGTAGGGATGTGCATGTATGGGAGTGGGGAGAGGAGGAGAGAACTGCTGGTATTGATCAAACTGGATCTTAAACTCTGGTTTGTGTTGAGCCAGAAGGTCCTTATTATATGTATGTAACATGCAGTGAAAAGCAACACAGAACTTGGGTAGACCAAATGTCTAAGTGCTACTTGGGATGATTGAGAGCTGCCGAACCAAGCTTTAGATTTTGGAGATGTGGTTCAGACACAGACCTGTGCTGGTGTCCCTAAACTTTCCTGGTTGTGAGTAACATTTTTGTAGCTGAGGTTTTGCAAGTATGAAGCCTGCAGCCAACTTAAGGAACGTTTATGATGTGAAAATTAAGTTTTCTCTAGTAAGCTGCAGTTTGTCAAAACAACAGCACACATTCCTGTTGGGCTACACTTTGGCAGGATGCAGATTTCATCTCTCCCTTTGACTATCCGAAGAAAATGGAAACCTGGCATTTTAATCGTGCATGGATTTCTACACATCCCTTTCAACAGCTGGGATAAGATCCTCTGCTTTATCACACATTTTCCCTTGTGTTATGAATCACCACCTTCTCTCCAGGCAGTTCACATACAGGGTTCTTCAGTCTTTGGAAGCTTGTGTGTTTGACTAAGAGGAGCAAAAAAAGGTTACAAAGGGACTTGCCCAAGGATAAGATGGATCTCAAATTTGGTTGTCTGACAAGAAATGAACTGTCATATAATTGGAGCTAGTGCTAACTGATATTTCTGGGTTTGGGGGAAATATTTTGGGAAAATTCACTGTTTCCCAACAGAGCCCTTAAAAGTGTCTCACAGAAAGGAAATTCCATACATTTTTTTGCTCTGGAAGCATAAAAAAAAAAGAAAAAAAAAAACCCTGGTTTTAGCTGATTATTCTGAAATGAAAGAGAACAGCTGTCTGCCCCGACTCCCAGAGAAGAGGGCTTAAAGCCCCCTTAAGCGTCATGTCGAAGCTTGGACTTATGGAGCTCACACGCTTTCTGCTCTTGCCTGCAGCCTGGGTCGGGCATTTGGGCTCCCAGGTGCAGAAGGCAGTCCATGAGGTGGGGCTGCCTGGGAACGACAGAATCTGGGAATTTTGAGTGTCTGCCTGGACAGCTGGTGAGGGAAGAGGCGGCGTTCTGACCCACCAGCAGTTCTCTCAAACCGATGCACAGGCACAGACATTTCCAGTGTAGACAACCTGATGTTTTCTTGTGATATTTTTTGTGACAAGAGGTTCCTGACCTTTGTTATGTGTGTTGGTGTATATGCAGTGTGTAGTATATTGCTAATAAGGTTGTATAGAGCCATTAAGATTTGGAGTCTTGCTGGAGAGGAGCTCAGTTGTGAAAGCTGCTTGGAAGGTCACTTTTTGGATAGGAGCTAAATGGTGGTGCCCAAGTAGTTGCCAGCAGGTAATCAATAAACCAGAAATGTCTGAGTTACTCCCTTTCTGCTTTGCAGCCTCTGTATCTCACAGCTTTCTCCTTTATGAAACTCACCCCTGTGTGAATTTGTTCACAGCTGTAAGAGCGATTTAATTCCACTCATTAGTGATGAAGCATAGGTACATGGTAAAAATGAAAGGATAGTACATCACCCAATCTATTTTGTTCCTGGGCTTGATGCATATGGAGCACTTTAAAGTATTGGTTGTTTTCAGATATAGCAGACATACTGTTGTGTGTTTTGGAAAACCTGTCTGAGTAATAGGAGACCTCAGCCATACGCTCCACTATTAAATCTTTTCTGAGCAGTATGGAAAAACATGTTTGCTCTGTGTGTGTTGTGTGAATTATGGGCTGTGCAGATCAGCAAAGTGCAAATTAGCAGCCCTCTACTGTCCTGTCATATCTCGACTCGCAACAGCAGAGTTCAGAAGTTCATTGCTTGGAGGAGGCGGGAAAAGAAAAAAAAGTTAAGAAAGTTTGCTCTGACTTATTTGTGCTTTTATGAAGACTGTCTGGAGCTGCATAACCCCTGGTGAACTCGTATCCTCCACCCCAGCTGCAGCCTTTCAGCTCCTACAAAGACCACTCACTGAACGCAGGAAACGGAGTGGCGCGTGGGTGAGTGGCTGACTCCGCGTTCACACCCTGCCCGTGGTGCGTGGGGAGTGGGCTCTGCTGTGCCCCAGCCCCATAGCACGGCCCCATAGCACTGCCCCGCGGCACGGCCCCATGGCACAGCCCCATAGCACGGACCAGCTGCAGGGGCGCCTGCGAAAACCAATTCTTCACCATCTGCAGAAGGCTGCACTTTCCATTCACTTTTTCCAGCAGTGCAGCTTTTTAGAAACCACAATAAAAACACGGGGCTGTGGGATTTTTTTTTATTCTCTGCATTCCTCACTGCACAAAAAGGGGCACCAAATGTTTTTCTGGAAGCACGATTTCCAGCCCTGAGCAGTGATTTAGGAGGGTGACAGGATCAGTTTCCAAGAATGTTTCAGTTTGGAAAACTTTGAGATTTACTTGAGACATCACCAATCTATTTCCTCTGCTTTGATTACTCCGCTTCCATATACATTTATTTAGCCACTGGCTGTTGTTCTTTTATCCTCAAAAAAATCTGTTTTGATGCCTTAAACATTGTCTTCTTTGTTACACTAAGGCAGGAGATAGAACAGCATGCAGAGAGAGAGATAAAAGCAGTGTTGTTTTATGGATCCTGCGCAGTGTACTTTGCAGAAACTTTAAAAATAATTTGCACGCTGCTCCTTCGTGAGATAAATGTTCTCTAAGACCATTTTCAAAACACGAACAGAAGAATATTAACAAAGACGGGTAAACACGGAATTTCCTCATTTCTAAGGTGAAGAAACAAAGCTCTTTAAAACTTATTTGTTGGTACAGGGTCTGGTTGGAGTTTGAAAGGGAGAGGCTCAACCTTCAGGGCCATCACGTCCATGTGTCGTGGTAATTGGAGTGAGATGGTAGTTTAAAGTGACTGAGGAAGAGCTAGTTCAGTTATTAGGCTTTGCTGCTCGTGTAACATGACAGGTTGGAGATGTGTTTAGGTGACATGGGTTTCTATTACTGTGGTGTCAAAGCAATGCAGACCCTCGACTGCCCCTGCCAGATGCTGCAGTATTTTGTATTAGGGAACTTGATGTTTTAAACAGAAACTTAAATTTTGTGGTTCCTGAAGATCAGAAGGTTCCTTGGGAACTTGAACACTGCAGGCTGAAATGAAGCAAGTGGGCTTTTGGGCCAAGGGGGAGAAGGTCCCCGAAGGGGTAGCTGCCATGGATGGGTTCCTTACTGGCCCTGGCACTATCTGGCTTGCAGTTTTTATTAAAATCAATGATTACTGATTTAAAAATAGTTAAAATAAGGCTCGTGAGAAGAGGTTAATGCAGAGAGTAGATAGAGCTTTGCACATCTCCTGACTGTGCTGTTCTCCAGCTGCTGCTTGGTGGCCTCTCTTGGGAGGCAGATGACTTTCAGACTCACTGTACTTGGGGCAATGCTCTTGGTCAATGGCAGATTCGCAGGGATGCTCTCAGGATGGGACTTGGAGCCCACATGCCCTATCTGGAAACCATCATGAGTCCCACAGTGCAAATGCCAGCCTTTGACAGGCTGAAAAGTTGTCCTAGGTGCCTCGTGGAGGCACATTCATGGGCTTTTCTGGCCCCTCCACCCAGGATCCCCCAGTCTCTGCTACTCATGTGAGAGGATGTATTTAGGATTTTTCCTCTTCAAGGTGTTGGTCAAAGGCAACTTAAACTGATCCAGCTGTTGCAATCCTGTTTCCGTCTTTACCCTTCTGGCACTCGTGATCACACAATATACACATTCAGATGTTGAAAACTGATCTTTTTTTTTTTTTCCTCCCAGAATTATGTTTTTGGCTGGATCAGTTCCCTGAACTGATTGACATGGTAATTGCATTAATGTGAGCAAAGGAGAATGGGAGGGAAGATGGGGGCAAGCGAGACAATGGGATCACAGCATCCCAGGCTTGGTTTGGTGTAGGCTGTCTCCTTGGTTGCTGGAACAGGCTGCATTTGTGATGGCTGGTGAGGCATAAATTTGAAGATCATTTGTGCAGGAGAGTACGGCAAAAAATTCCATTGATTGACCTCCCAGGCCACTGGAGGTAATCCTGTATGTCAGCTACTACACAGCCTAAGTAATACTGTCTCTTAAATCTTTTTAATTTTTTTTTTTTTAATTAGTTGGTTTTACAGTAGTTTCACTTTACGTCATCCCTGCTTAGTCTTGCTTCTGCAGTGTGATACTGCTTATCAGTATCCGGGATTATTCTGCAGCTGGAGCTGCTTCAGGAGGAAAGCTGGTCCCCAGGGTCTGGTCTGAGCAGACGTAGACCAAGAGTTTTGCAGCCTGCAAATGTCAGGCTGATGTTTTTACCTTTTCTGACGGGATGTTTCTATGTCCTCATACCTGTAGGTAGAGTTGCCTTTTCTTCAATTACCCATGGCATCAAGACAAAAATTACTTTGATTTTCATTGCTTCCGGACGTGTGATTTTTCTCCTTACTGTTTGCACAAGCACCGTGGGACGCAGCCTGACTGTCTTGGCCCAGCCTGCCTCGGAGCTGCTCTCTGCAGGCTTCTAGCTGTGGTTCAGTCATGTGTCCCCATGGGCTTGACAGTAAACTGGAATCATCTGTCTTGCAAATGGTCTTGTCTTTAATTAGAAAATCTTTAATGTCTGCAAAGTCACATGTGGATGCCAGAGTTTGCAGCTCTGTAGTGTAAGTTCTGTTGCCTTGCTGGTTTTAGGCGTACAATTTTAAAAAAGAAAAGGTTAAAGGCCTTGGGATAACAGTATCCATTGAACCCAGCTAGCAGATGTTTCACGGGATAATTCTGGCCAAAAAACCCCAAAGCTCTCTTATTCATACTTTTCCCCCCAGTCAAGCACTAAAAAGGGTTTTCAATTAATTTTCTCATATTTTTCTTCAATGGCCAGGTGTATGTGCAGGCTATTTATTTTCATTGTCTCTGTACAAGTGCTAATATGTTTTTTGTTGGGTTTTTTTTTTTTTTTCTGGTTTTGTCCTGTAGTCAGGTCTTGTGAGCCTGTTTTCTCTGTGTCAAGCATTAGCTTGTTTTTCTACTAATGACATGCTCTTCCTGGCTGTAGCTTTTGCTATCTGGATGCTGCTACCAAGTTTTGTAAATCGTGTGCTGGGTACCACTGAGAGAGCAGTATGTGACCCTCAATATGCAACCTCTTCCTGATGAGGTGGCTCTGTGGGAGTGCTGTGATTGCAGCCAGTGCAGAAACCATGCAGATTTGTTGGTGTACTCTCCAAATCTCTTTCTTCTGTGTCCACCCTGTGTTATGGGAACCTCCTTTGCTCCAGGCTTAGAAGGAACCATGTCAAAGGGTAGGACTTTGAGCGAGTTCTTTACCAATTAAACCCTTGAACATTTTTCCAGTTTTGTAGGAACTAGAACAGCAAAACCGTGATTCAGATGGATTTGTGGAGAAAAGATGTGGCCCAAGCTTGGATGGACCACAGGTCTTCTGTTTCCTTTTTTGTTCCTTCGAATTGTTCCTATATGTTGTAGCATCAGAGAAGGGTGCTGCTTCTTTCCAGAGAGTACTGGATACTTCCAACCTTGGGAAGCACTTTGTGGACAAAGCTTGTTGAGTTGTGCAGAGAAGACTGTTAACAAAATAAAACAGCTTCATGAGAAGCAACACTTAGTGCTTTGTCTGTGAGGGAATCAGTCTTTTCATAAAAGACTTTGTGTTCCTCTGATTTATTTATTTATTTTTCCATTGAATGAGCAAGATTGTTTAAAAAAGGTGTTGGGGAAAGTCACTGGGGAAAAGCCCCCTCCTCTACTCACTCATCGATTCTTATAACATTAAAAAAATTAATTTAAATTGCCACTTTCCTCAAAATGAAGTGTAAAGCTTTCATAGTTCTGTTGTTTAATTTCCCAACTGGATATGAAATTAAGGAAATTGTAATTGTTTGACCTCTCGCATCAGGGAGTCTAGGTATTTTTTCATCTGTTTCACAGGAGTACATCTATATGAGCATAATGGCTTCCCCAGAGGCTCCATCTCTTGTAAAATATGATCTAATGAATTAAAATATATCTCCTCTTCTTGGTGCTTTTTTATGCTGTGACCTGCCTTGGGTTTGAGTTCAGGGTGGCTCCTGTTGAATTGTCTGAAGGCTCTCAGCATACTTCCTCCTTCTGAATTGTTCTTCCTGAAGTTTGCCCATTGATTACAATCTCTGGATTGGGTTGGTTGTCTTTCCTACACAGTTCACTAATTTTTCCTCACTAAGCATTGCTAATGTGCCTTCTACAAACTTGCAGCTTTTTAAGCTTTTATGCAGGAACCTTTCCAAATTCAGCAAAAAACAACCAAAGAAGCCGGACTTTTTTCCTCCCTTTCATTGTGTCCTTTGTTACTGAAGAGGGCTGCAGATATTTAATACCATTTGAAGCCAGACCAAAAAAAAACCAAAACAAAAAACCTCTCTTTTGGTGATTTCTCCAAAACACCAGTTGATTATTGTTGGCAGGGACATCACACTGGAAAGGACTAGCTGTTCTTTGTGGTTTTGAGGCCAAAATACTGCTGGGATTGTCCCTGGTGGCTGGGTGGAGCTTGCTGGGGACCTGCCTGAGAACAACAGCATCCCCATGCAGCAGATGGACCTCTCTTGGTTGGGGGGGATACACTGACACCAGAGAACAAAGCTCTTCTCCCCTGAAGAGTGAAAAAAAAAATAAACTGAGTATCACTGAGGAAGCAGCAAATATTGGTCTCCAGATCTCTGCGCTCTGTTTGTCTGATCAGATGCATGTGAGATTTTTCAGGGGACCTGAAATGCTGTCTTTCAGAGAATAGGTGGACGTGTCAGAGTGTGGGGTAAGGTTGCATTCATTTTAGGGGCTCTTACAGAGAAATTTTTGCTCCAAAGTCAGCCCTTAGAGAGGTTTCCCATACGGGAGTGGAGGCTGAGCTGACTTGCCACCAGAATAAGCATATTTTGCCCTTGAAGAGAAGTGAGCAAACATCAACCTCACTGATATATTTAGCTCTCAGGGATTGTAAGGATGAGTTCAGCTGGATCCATGATCCCTTGCTTAGCTCTTACTTCCCAAACGGGCCACACAAGTGGCCTGGTGCACACCCATAGCAGCTGGTAAAACAGCTCCGCTTGCGCAGTGGAAGAAGTTGGCAGGAGAGGACTGCCGGGAAGGTTTTGCCAAGGTTTCGTGGCAGAGAGGTGACTTTGTCAAGACCACAGAAGAGTTGGTCCAAACTCAGTCAGAAGTCAGGACCTGCTCTGTCTCATTTCAGGTGTTAGAAGCTCTGGCTTATGTAGCACGTGTATCTTGAGTTTTTAATACGCAAAAAGCCTTGCGGTTAGTTCTCCAAACCCCATTGCTTTGAAAGGGGAGGAACTTTTCGGCACGTCCCAAAGAAAGAAGTAGCAGAAACCAGAGGTCTGACTGTGGTTCAGGGCGAACCCCTCCATCCCGGCCGGCAGAGGAGACGCGCAGATGTCGGTGCCCCCGGGAGCGGCGGGATGGCCGGGGCGCTCCGTGCTGTGCTGCCGGACCGCACCGGCGTGCGAGCCGAGCTGGGCCGCCTGCAGTGGGAGCAGGATGGGGATGCAGAGCCCTGCCTGCGGCCGGCAGGCAGCTGTGGGGCCGGCAGCGGCGGCCAGCTCGCTGACAGCACGGCTCTGGCACCGCAAAGAATCAAGCCCTTTGTATCTAACCATCCAGACCTAATATACTGACATGGTCGTCATCAGATACACCATTTGAACATGTGTCAACTGTATCTCGCTGCTTTGAACAAGTGGGAAAGTGTTCTTGGACTGCTTTGCTCTCTGCATTTCTGCAGAGTTTCCCACTGTCCATTTTCCATAGTTACTTACAGCAGTTAACTGGAATCCGAGGCTGCGGCGGCTGCATGCATAGTCTCTCAAACCACACCTGTGGCTTTTTTGTGTCACATATAATTCATGACTGAGTGACGCTTCCTGCCTTGTCGTCTTTAGTCCTGGATGAATGAATGGTGTAGCTAAATCAGCTTAGCGCCGAACTAAAGCAGTGGTTCATGTTTAGCTGTGGCTCTTGTACAAGTCGTGCAGAAACTTATTTGTGTTGGGATGGCTGGGTGTTCACTGGAGGCTCCAGCTCTTTTGATATCGGATCCACTCACAGCTTGCATGTCCTGCCTCAGCTTTATTTTCCCTTCCAGAGGCATAGATACTGCATGAATCACTGTGTCTTTGCAGAGGCTCCAGTGGGCGAAGGTATTTGTGCTGAAACCTCACCAGGCTGTAATTAATCTGTAGACGAAAGGAAATGGTTTTGTGACAGCTAAATGAAGACCAAATAATGCAATGTGATGAAAGGTATGCTCAGCAGTCTGATTCAGGATCTGAAGTTATATGCATTTAGCTTTATGGTGAGCTGAAAAGTGTTTGAAAAAAGAATTGCCTCAAGTCCCAGTTAGTAGCAGACAAAAGCAGAGGAAAACCTGCATGTAATTGTATATTAATATGCAGAAAACTGCACAGGGATTAAAAAAGTTACACCCTTTTATTCACTATACTTGAAAATGTTTGGGAACTTACACATAAACTGCCAGTGCTGTGCACAGAGAGGCGCATGCTTTTTGTGTTTGATCTGTGAGATCAGCATATGTTTGAGTGAAAAGGCTGTCTTTTCTTTGGGCTTTAGCTATGCTGAGATAGAAAACATCTGATAACATTTGAAAAAGTATTTTACTCTTTTGCAAATTAGACTGAGGGCTTTTTTTGCCTTCCTCCTGCCCCGCCCCCTCCCCGCCACCCCCCATATTTGTTTTGCAGAAGGAAAGTTGTTGATCATCTTGTTTGAAAGTTAAATGTTTCTCCAGTGAAAAGTTTAGGGATTATTTTTTGGTTTGTTTTTAAAGAAGGAAGTCATATTTTGAAGTCATGTTTCAGCTTGTTCATTATCCGTTACACCTTTGATGCAGGTTCTCTCACATTACTTCAAGTGTAACTGGGATTGGTTTTAGCAAAAAGACACAATGGTAAACATGGCAGCTTCCCTGTAGTTTGGTGATTGTGGCCTTTGGAATAGGCACTCTGAAATTGGTTGATGTTGAACATTTCAAGCAGCAGCAGCAGCGGCAGTGAATTCTTGGCTAACTGGATGATCTTCCAGAGCATAAAGATTTCTCAACTCTACTTGTGTAGAATCACAGAATCCTAAAAATTTCAGGTGAGAGAGGCCTGAGGGGCGCTCAGTCCAGCCTCCAGCCCCAGTGAGGATTGGCATCGCCATCAGGTTAAGTTGGATGCGGCTTGTCTTGGGGAGTCTTGGAAACCTCCAAGGTGTCCCAACCTCTCATGAGCTTCCTAGAGAAAACTTCTCTCAGCACCCAGCCTGAACTTCCTAAGCTGTGGTTTTTGGGGTTTGGGGTTGTGTTTGTTTGTTTTGTTTAGTTTTTGCAACTTCCAGGAAGGATTTGGCTCCATCAGTTACAACTGC
Organism: Grallaria varia; assembly: GCA_013396735.1. NCBI lineage: Eukaryota > Metazoa > Chordata > Aves > Passeriformes > Formicariidae > Grallaria > Grallaria varia. The sequence goes on from VWZG01009713.1 coordinate 851,406, forward strand.
AGACTGTCATACTAGGTCATGTGTGCATGCTTACTTTCACTTTTAATCTAAGACTTTGATACTGAAACTCCAGTTAGACTTCTGTGTTTAAGCTAAAACCAGATCATGATTACAAAATTTTAATGAAATCTTAATTACACTACCGTTATATCACACATGGCTATATCATACCTTAGTAGCATTACAAGACTGTGACAGTATTGTTGTTATGACTGTGATTGTTATCATCATCATCACTATCTCTGTTCTTAATATGAATATACCATTTCAGGTTGCTATTGCTATTTATTACAGCAGATAGCAACATTTTTTAATGACTGGACAGAGTTGAATACTGGTAGGAGAATGAGTTGGATTCTGTTATGGCTTAAGCATCATCAACAAAATGATCAAGTACTGTAAATTTACATGATAATTTTGATGTCAGTCAGAAACAATATAACTTGGTTTTCAGGTTGACTGAGAATGTGCCCTGGGAATTTGGAGGGAATATATTTCTCTCATTTGGAAGCTGAATAAGTCCTAACAGAAGTCTTTCAAGAATATATATGTAGTTCAATGTTGTTATATTCAGCAAGTATTTTATAATTAGCTCAGGTTTTAAGGCCAGAACATATAATTTTGTTTCTTGTTTTATTTACTTGTCATAAACGAACTCAGGACTCTGCACCTTTTTTCAGTTTCAGTATCATTTGCAGCAGTACTCCCGTTTGTCTGAGATGTGAATTATTCATTTAAGTAAGCAGGTTGTAGATAACTTGAATCTTGAGAAATGAACATCGGAGGGAAAGCTGTTTTCAATACTTTGGTTAAGACATAGGACAGCATTTTTAAAAGGGTGTAGTGAATTGACTGCTGGACTTTGTAGGGACACTCTGGAATATCTTGTATTTGCAGAGATGGACCAGGTATCTAACTCCTCCTGGCTGTATAATTTCTTTTAGAAGTGTTGTCATGGGCATCCAAAATCCTCCACGTGCAAATGATGGCAATACCTGAGTCACACTTGGCCTCTGTTAGAGAAGATGTCCAAAGCCATACAGGATCCTGGCTGCTTCTCCAAGTTACCTGGAGAGAACTATTCCTCTTCAAACCACATCTTTGTACCTCTAGTGACTTAGTGCTTCAGAAAGGCTTTGTCTTCAAGGTCTTTCTGGCTCTTTCTTAAAGGAGGCCCCACTAGGTCCTACGCAGGGCTTTAGGGATTCTCCAGGATGTCTTCAAGGAGGTGATGAAAGCAAAGGGAGTGACGTGGAGAGTTATGCCATCTCTCACACTGCAGTGGGTATGTGAACTCATCTGCTGTGGCGCGAAGCAATAGCTCTTCCAACAGCAGCTGGTTTTGCTTCAGTTGGTGCTGGTGTCCGATGCCTGTCAACTGCTTTGGAAACAACGTGGAGCTGTGCATCGTGGCTGGGCAGCTGCATGGCCCTGTGGATTTGCTTTCTTACCTTCATGCCTCTCTCCTCCCCTTCCCCCCCAGTTTCTACTACACTTTCTCTTGTAGAAGGCAATATAGGATCAGACTGCTTTTCATTTTCATCACTTTTCCCTGCTGTGACTGAATCTGTTGCAATTAAATTTTAATTGAGATGCACACTGCTTAAATAGACACAAGACAGCTACAGCTATCGCTAATTAATTTTCTTCCAAAATGACAACATTTAATAATTATATTCCTTGTCACTTACATTATTTATACAAGTTTAACTCTGGGAATTTTTTTTAAGAGACGTCAGCTGTGAAAGTGCTTTATGGTGTTAATCTCCTGTAAGGCAATTGTGATTAACTTCAGAAGTGGAAGTATGTTTATGGTGCATTTAGTAAAATAACATGTAACTGTGCTAGTTGCAGTAAAGACGGAGGTGTTTCTACAACAAGGTAATGGTGTTTCATGGTTACAGTATTCAAATCTAGGGAAACCCTAATAGTAATAATTTGTGCTCTGGTATCCTCTTTGGCCTGAGGATCTCTAAGTACTTTCTGCCTATGAACAAAAAAGCTCACACTTTTGCAAAGATACTTCACCTGCCATAGCACAGAGAGGTCATCTGCTGCCCCAGCTTGCAAAGTCCTTGCCCTCTGCTACCTTGTTCTAATACCAGGCAAAGAAAATAACCTTTTTGTATTTTAGTCTGAAGAATCCGTTCCTGGTTGCTGACAGACAGGGTGTTGGATGAGCGGGACCATTTGTCTGTTGTGGCCTGACAGTCTTGAGGCAATGCGGTGACAATTTGAGGATTCTGTCTGTGCTTGAATGTGTCATTTCTGCATCATGGTGTGATTTTGGTGTTTGCAGAGAGGTGCATCGTCAACCTCCAAATTTGAAACGTTCACCAAACAGGTAGAAATTCCTTGGGACAGCCGTGAGGAGAATTTTAGCAGTGTCTCCTGCAGGGATGTGCAATGGTGATGCTCCCTTTGCAGAACAAAGGAGCTGGCTATGGAAGGTGAAATGCATCAGCCCTGGGGTTTTACTGGCAGATGAGGAACTTTAGGATTGACTGGAGAGTTGAAGAGCTTTTTTTTTTTTCTCAGTGAGAGCCCTGTCTAGGGTGAAAGTTTAAGCTGGAAGCTACAGCAGAGGGATTTTGTAGGTCAGAGAAATAAATGTGAGAGGCCAGGACAGGTAAAAATTTGATCTCTCAGAGGACCCAAGACCAATAGAAGTCAAAACTAGATGCAAAAAGTGACTGCAAGTACCTGGGTGTGTGTATTTTCTCTGCTAGCATAGAGTAACTCTAGAAATCTCCACACCTTTCTGGTTATCACTAGCAAAGTAAAGCTGCTCTGGGAACGGAGCTCTGGGGAAGTGTGTGTTTGCATTTATTAAGGATGTTGGGGATTAGTACTGATGTTGCAGAGCAGAAGGAGTTGGATGGTGAAGCCCCATTCCAGGGAGACACAACAGAGAAATTTTCCATGGATGGCATGAAAAGCAATTGTGCTTTGTGCTGCCATGATCAGAGGAGGTTAAGGTGTTGTGGATGTAGAGGGCTGATCAGCAGAACATTTGGAGTCTCTCAGTCAAAGGAAATTTGAGTAAATGTCTTAAATGTGTATATAGTGAAACTCCTTTGTTGGACATATGGGACTATCATATAGTATTGACCTCACATAAATTTCAGTGTCTTCTTGAAGCTAGTAATTTCAATTCCTTTTATAGCAAATATATAGCAAAAGAAGTACCTCCAAAAGCTTTTAGCTTTGTGTTATGATGGATTTGAATGACAAGCTGTCTGTCTTCTGGTCATCTGTCTATTCTCATGTACTGTCACAGCAGCAAAATTGCATTACAAAAACTCTTTTCATTGTCACTTCAGTTTATGTTCCCCTCAACTTTGACAATAGCAGAAGAGACTGGGCAATAATTAGTGCTATGTTGGTGTCTGTTTGGTTTCTTGTGCAGTGTTGCACAGTGGCAGGGTTCGATATGCCAAGGAACTGTATCTTGGATTTTTCAGAAGTGGTGGAAACTTTTTGTACCTTTATTTTACCACATGTCTCAGGAGATTGTAGTTTACTACTCTCTTCCTAAGTAGGTACTGCACTTGATTATATATGGGGTTTTGCACTTATTAGTAATAGAGTCCCAGTCCTTGGCAAGGACAGCAGTCTTGGTAGCACAGCGAGGTGGGACAACAGTGTGTGCTGCCCATTTTCCCTGCAGTGGGCCTGCCCTGGAAGCCAAGCTTTGCTCCATTGCACCTGAGGAGACAGGAATCGTTTATCCCTCTAACAAATAGATCTCTTCCTCTGTGTGTTTTCCCTGAAGTTATTTACACACCATCTTGTTGGCTTTGAGGTCTCGAGTGCTCTGTAATTTGCATGCAGTGCTGGAGTTGCTGATGGTTTGTTGCTTTGATTGCCAGTTCTCACTAGTCCTGAAAAATGCGTTGAGCTGCCAGTGCAGTTGGGTAGCTCTGGGGGTTGGAACCCAAAAGCCACACGTCTGGTAAAATCTGGGAGAGTTTTCTACATAACACACAATGCGCTTGGTTGTGTCCAGGTCCCAACCAAAAGGCAGGGCAGAAGCCACATGGCTTTGGGGCTGTGTTGTATCATTACACTGACCAGCAAAGAGGAAGGTCCAAACATTAATGAGTGTTCGCAGCTACCAGTCCTCTGCATCACAAATCTCAGTGGGGCGCAGTGACGAAAAGTCAACCACCACACGCTTCGGGTCTATTTCTTTGCAGGCATCTGCTGGGATAAAGTCACTAAATGAAGACCAATCTTTGGTTACAAGAGTTTGAAGGGAAGACATCTACTGTTTTCTCAGTATGCCACTAATGTTTTGGGGATGTCCAACAATTTTTGTTTTGAAACGTTGCATTTTCTGCATTGTCTTTAATTAACGTTTTCTAAGTTAGAAATAAACCTATGAAACTCTGAGTTTGCAGTGGAGATATTGGCTCCAAAACAAAAAGTGTGTTGAGCTGTCTCACTTGCAATGCATGAAAGGCTGGGAAAAGCCCAAGAGGACAAAGTAGTACCAAATGTTGGGTAGCTATGGACATAATTTAGAGACAAGAAATTGCATGGTCGTCAGTAGCTGGTGACGAGTCCCCCATCCCTGTGCCTTCAGTTCTATGAAAGTTTGGTTTCAAAAGGATGACTGTAGAGATGGAAAAGAACTTAAGTTTTATTTCTTCAGTAGAGAAAAAGCTAACTGGCTTTTCAGTGCTAGGTTATGACAGCAATTAGAAATACTTGAAGAGGTGTTTCAATATTTCTAGTGTATAATTTTGAATGTCAGGGTGCCCTGACTCTCTATGTGTTGTGCAGAGCAAGGGGATATAAGAAGTAGGATCTTTCTTTTAGTGAGGGACAAGTGAGTTATTATAAATAAGTTATGCAAGTAATTACTCCCTTACAGAACAAAAACTACTGTTAACTGTAAAACCCTCGTACTTCTAAAACCAGAATAGATGTGTTCACTGGCTCCTGATTTTTCTGAGGGGGGGGTCTGAGTCTCATCTTGCAGACCTTTAATAGGACAGAAGGCAGCCCAAGTCAGTAGTTTCACAGGTGAAAACTAGTTATGAATGAGACTGGGAGTGGACAGATTTCTTTGGTCTGCGTGACCAAACCCACCCAAAGAACACATGTTTAGGCCCTGATAGAGGCAAGTGCATATGCATTTGCTGAAGTTTTCCTAAAGCAAATGACATTGAAAGCATAGTGTGGTAGTCTTTGATAGGCTTTGAAAGAGGAGACAATGGTTGAGGCAAAACAAAAGAGCATGCCATCAAAGGATGTAAAGCAAAGTGACAGGACCAAAGTGACAAGCTAGGAAAATGCTCTTTGCTCCCACATTCTGAATGGCTGTGAAATCAGCTTTGTACTCACTAGAGCCAATGTAAAGGAACTTGCTGTAAATGAAAATGAGTGGCTTAGAGGCTGGTGTTTTGCGTTCAGCTGTGTAGGTGAGTGGCAGGAAGCTCAGGAAAGTGCCAAACTCTAAGACATTGTGCAGAAGGAAGAAGAAGGAGTCAGAGGTGGCCTAGAGGCAAAATCTTACAGTGAGGTTGGAGGAACCTGAGGACCACCCCAGATTTCAAATTTGAATAAAATAACAAAGAAGGTGCTACCCACTTCTACAGCATTTGCTGCCATCTAACCACAGCCAGACTGCTATGAGAGATATTTGAGAGAGAGACTGAAGTTTCTGTATGATTGGAGGGAATTGGGTCCGAACTAGGCCAATATGAGAGAAAAATGTAGGTATGGTTTAGTGGAGAGAAATCCCAAAGGCAGCTGGGTACAGAAGACTGGGTACAGCTTAGCTGTGAGCAAGGAGGAAGATGGAATGAAAGTTATAGACACAAGTGGGATTTTGTTCTTAGAGAAAGGCAAACCAAGGCAGATCAGGAAAAAGAGAGAAAGGGCAAGGAGAGTAAGAAAAGTGGCTGTTATGTGGCTTAGAAGATGGTTGTGGAGGAGTGAGATGATTAGAGGGAATAAGGAGATTAAAATTCAGGAGCAGGGAGGGAGTTGTAGGTAGGAGGTAAGAGACTTACCTTGTTTTAACTGTTTTCTCTAGGAAGAACTCAACAGGCCTGCATACAGAAAAAAGATACAGAGATAGAATATAATTATTGTATGCATTAATAGGCAACAGAAATAAAGTACAGTAACTGCAATGTAAATAATAACTATAATTAGCAGTGCTAAAAAAAAAAAAAAGTATGTGTATATGTGTACATGTTCCTACAAAAAGAGTTCTGTCCTGAAGAATTTATATTAATCTTTTGTGTTTTGTCTTAAATTGGACAGTATCAAGGCACAAAAGCAAATAAGGAGGAAGTATTTACAGGGTCTTCTCAGCCTACCCTTAGTGATTTGGGTCTTACTACAAAGTAAAAAGAATCTTTTTGTGTGTATTGTCTAGTGTCCACATCAGCTGTTGTGCCCCACCCCAAAAAGCTCTGGGAACCTAACAGGAGCACATGCAGCTTCCAGTGCTCAGCCCCTGGCCTGGTTTTCACCACAGTTCTTCTGCTTCACTTGCTTCAGCTGCACAGTCACATATGCACAGCATGGTTCCCAAACCTCTCCTCTGAGCCATAGCAACCTGCCTGCATTTGCGAAAGGTTCACCGCTGGCTTGTGGTTTGTTCCAGTAAGTTTTGTGGACATGAGATGTCCTGGCTTGTCAGCCCAGCTTGTTTTGGATGTGAAGCAGACACTGCAGAGCAGTGGAGGACCAGACCTCCTCGTATTCTCAGTTTTCTGTAGGCTGTGGAAACAACACTGCTTGGGTTGAGAAGGGAGATTTTTCCCCTTAGCTTTTATAAAAAGAGAAGGCAATAGATTACAATGTTGTTTCTTTCCTTTTTTGATACTGGCAGCTTCTTGCCAGACCAAGAAACCAAGTCAGTTCTTGCAGGCTGCAAAGTGAAAATTGCGTGATACTCTTCTGGTGAACAGTTTTATAATCTGTCTCAGTCATCAGAATACTTGTAGCACAGTAGACATAACTGCATAGTGAAGGAATGTATAGTCGGCAACATTGCCATTGGCAGGACATAAACACCTGAGAGTTTATCAGTGTTTTGGGAGATTTGTATTACTTGAGTCTACTGTAAAGTCCTTATCACAGAAGAAAAAAGGTTGGAAGGTGGAAGTTAGTTCGCTTGTCAGCAGAGACAGGCATGGTAAAATTTAATCATAAGTGCAGATGTTTTGATCTATGCAGGTAAGGCAAATCAACCATTAATAGCACAGATACATAGGTACACAGGGGATCAAGGTGCTGATCTAGTCTACCTTTGTATGTAACACCACCAGAGGTGTTTCTCTATAACACCATCAAGTACTTTCCTGTACTTAAACCCATCCACATCCCATCATAAGTCTTAGATTATAGCAGATCTTCTGGAAAAATACCTGAAGAAAATGTCAGCTCTGCCATGCTAGAGGTGCTGCCACCAGCCTGAATCTAACACTCCTTTCTGTTGAAAATGAGAGCCTTGTTTCTAATCTGAATTTCCCTAGTTTAACTTCAAGCTCTTAGTCTTTGCAGTTGTTATTAGGTAACTGTAACTGGTTTAGCCATAAATTCTTTTCATGGCTCTTACCTCTGTCAAGAGTCACCTGTTGTCAGATTTTTTGCTGATTGTGTATGTATTGATATTACTGATCAAGTCATCCTGCAAGTGTCTCTCTTTTGAGCTCTCTTTCAATTTTCTCATATATGGCACTGGAACCTTTGCAATTTTCATCTCTCTGCTTGGACCATTCCATTAATAGTCAGTTTAGGGTTAAGCAGACAGGCATTATAACCTCCCAAATTCTGTGTAGACAAACACACATCGCTTTGTTTTAATACTGGCAACCTCCATAGAACTTTTCAGCCACTATTTGCCCTCTGTAAACCTTAAAGTCATCTCCAGTCAGTGTTTCTCAAAGCACAATCTTCATTTTAATCAATTATTTTCCAGATGTGTGGCCTTGTATGTGGTTGCTTTAGAACCTATAATCTTTGTATCTAGCCCATCTAAGGATGGAGAGCATGTCTCTGGTACAAAGCAATCATCTTTATTTACCACATCAACAGTCATTTGTCACTGACAGATTTCATGACTCTGTATTTGTTTCCAGTTAGTGATACACAAAATGATTGTAGCTCTCCCGTGAATGTTTCCACCAGATTCAGTAATGCTGGTCAGGACTAATTTGTGTATTAAATGAGCTATTCCACTTCTTGTTTATTACTCGTGTTCATAGCATTAGAGTCTACACAATTAAGGAATCTCTTCTCTTTGAGTCCCTTGGTACCTTGATTAATTTTAATCTTGACATCTTGATTTCTGGCTAAATGAGTGCTCATTTTCACCCTTGTCTTTTGTCATTAGCTTAATACCCTCCTGAATACTTTAGCCTGTCTCCTGAAAGACTTATTCCCTTCCACTCAAATGACAGCCAGCCACATCATACAGTCTCCTTTCTCTGTAGAAAGTGGACCTGCGTCGCTGCAAACTTAGAGGCTCTGCCATTCGCCACTTACTTAACTGTTAATTTTTTGGAAAATATATCTAGCCTTGTAACTTGAGTCGCAGATCTCAGAATTACTGTTCAAAGTATTGATTTCCTTTTCCATCGTATGAAATTCCTTGAAAGGACTTTTGGTTGTTCTTGAAGTTTTCTTCACGAGCTTGATTGTGTCCTTGCAGACTGGGCTGTGTTGGGCTTCGTGGGTTTGTCCCATATGGCTCTGACCCCTCCTATTACAGCAACTGTCAGATATTTCAATAGTTTTGGGGTTTTCAGATGTTCTGCTAGTGGTGAACATAAGGCTGAACTTGATGACCTTCATAGGTTCCTTCCAACCCTAAATACCCTGTGTTCCTCTCAGAAACTCTTTTCCCATTCTCATCTGGATGAATTTTTCTCCATTCTCTTGTTTATGAACTGCCAGCCATTTTATGTGGTCTGCATCCTGCCTTCAGCTGGCAGCTGTAGTCTTACAAAGACAATATGTGGAGTGGAATAGCAGCTTATGTGGTGTATGTGTTCAGCAGAGGAAAATGAGCCAACTGAAGTGTTGCTTTTTTGTTTTTAATTACATTCTTGCTTCCTTCCCAGGCTTCTCTCTTCTGCATACTTACACGTGTGCGTCCGGAGGGAGGATTCAATAGGCTGATGAGCAGAACTGGACTGTTTAAAAATAAACCAAAATTTTGTAATGAAACATGTTCTGAAAGAACCTAGTTGCCATAGGGATTTTCGCAAGGATGCAGTCCTTCATCTTTCATTGGTCAAAATAAAGACTTCCATTTTTTGAGCCAACTGAGAGGTTTCTTATCCAAGCTTTGGAGGCTGTTCAATGTCATCTGGAAGGACTAGTCACTACAAGACAATATTACTCATCCCAGCCCTACATAAAGCAAACCCATTAAATTTCAGTGCATGTGGTTTGTATTTGGGGTTTCATTCATGAGAGTTGAAAGTGCCCAAACTACTGCAGCACGGAAGTGAAACCCTGGGAGGATTCTCCTTCAATCACCACCAGCCAACAAAACATTCACTTCTCAAAACCTCCCTCGAATCTGATTTCAAGGCAGCTCTTTTCCTCTTAGCCAAATCTTACAGGTTAACCCTGATCTGTTTTGTGGAATCTGCATGAATGTGTCTGTTCGGAATCAGGGTTTCTTTCCCTCTTGTAGTATGCACAGTTTATGTTCTTAGAATTTTTTTAATTCATAAACCTGATGAAAAGTCAATAGGTTATTACTGATTTGCAATTAGAGTCTAAGTTTAATGGCCCTCCACCGTGGTCTTAATACAGTCTGTTGCCGACCCTATTTAGCTGTAACCCACCCCGGTGCAGCTGCCAAGCCCCACAGATGTTTTATCTGATATGTCAGTTATTAGCAGTTTCTTCTCTTGTTTGAGCATGAAGACTCAATGAAGGGTTTTTTTTGATTCTTCAGTTTCTCTTTTTTCCCTTTTTTTTTTTTCCCTATTCTGGCGTGCAAAGTTTTCCTAAAATAGAAACAATACTTCTTCGTTAGATACATGTGTGCACATAGGTAATATTTGTCTTTTTGGTTTTGTTTTTGGAAAAAAACACAGACAATTCCGTAACAGGAAATTGAAAACTTCTTTGGATTTACATAAAAAAACCTAAACGTAGACAATGCTTTGCCACAATTCTCTCACTCTTGCAACAAAACCAAACAAATAAACAAAACCCAAGTGAAGATTCATGGACCAGTTATAATGATGATGCATCACTTTTGAGCAATTTTTGTTTACCTGGTGGCATCCTCCCATATTCTTGCAGCATGTTAATGCAGAGTCTGAGGAGTGTCTTTATTATCTTCCTTGACGGTTTTTCGCGTGTTGGAATTTGCTTAGTAGAAATGTTCTCATGATAAGACATGTAGGATTGGCTTTGTAAAAGTACAAGCATGATTTTGTTTTCCTGTTCTACCACAAAAGGCTCTTCCCTCCAGCCCCCACTCCTCCATCTTCTCAGTTCTTCCAAAGTAAGAAACAGCTTCTGAGGGAAAGGAGGGAAAGTCAGGTACCCCAGCCTGCATGTCTCAGCATGGACCACTGCCGAGTCTGTGTCTGGCTTTGAGCTTTTATGTCTGTCCGTGTGTTTTGATGATGTGTTATAATTGTTTGTAACTCAGCATCTCAATGATAATTTCTGTTCAAGGCTTTAAGGCTGGCAACTTGAAAATGTACTCAAAGTGGAGAAACTGTTCGAATTTATCTGCTATTTTGTAAATTGGTCTTATTTGTAATGAAGCAGCAATATTAAAGGGACAGTGTTTGAAAAAAATAAGAACAGCAGGCTAAATCCAAAGAATGGGTGAAATGTGAGTTTCTTCCTTCAATGTCTTCTCCATTCCAATAAATGCAGGCCAGACAGTAAATGGCTTTAGAAAGGGAAAAAACATGTCCTGTCCCTGACGTGTTAGACATCATGTTGTGCCTTCCCCTGCTCTGGCAAGGCAGGTATCTCCATCTCCCAAGGCACCAGGTCTGTCTGCAGTTTCTTTCGTCTTCTTTCCCGTGCTTCTCTCTTTCCACAGGATTTGCCATTGCCTGCCTCGTGCCTGTACTTCCACTCACTCGCGTTCTTCAGTAAGTCTATAAGGTCATCCCTCTATCCCCTTGTTTGTCTCCCAGGCTCTTCTGCATCCTCCTGCTCTTTCCACATCCATCCAGTCCTTCTTGCAAACATCCCTCCTTCCCTCATGCATCCTTCCCACCCTGCATTTTTTCTTTCTTTACCTTGCTGGACAGAGTTATGCTTGGAATATCCGTGGAACCTGTGGATCTGGTTGGAGGTGATGTTATTACAGAACAGAGGAAATTGCCAAGCCCAGGCAGTCCTGGGTGCACTTTGACCCCTCACAGTAATGCAGAGTGGCTTCTTCCTCATGCTTTTGGTTTGCTGTTGCCATATGGAAATGGCAGATGGTGTTGATCAGGAAGTTAATCTAGAAGCATATCCGTTTCATGCCGTACGCAAAAGATTTGTTCATTAAACTTAGAACTCTAATTTAAAGCCAATTAATGGAGTGATTTGAAGAGACTTGTTTTTGAAGTTCAAAAGAGATGCTAAGTCTCTGATTTCAGCCTTTGTACATTCCAGAACCTGTATAACTATTGCAGTGTTGCCAACCCTACTGGGTTTTTTGTCTCTCTCTCTCTTTTTTTTAATCTTTTTTTTCCTTTCCTTTTTGAGTGATGCAACCTTTGCCATGGGCTGGAACTGTTTGGTGAAGCCTTGTGAACTCCCAGCTTTCTTAGCAGTTTTACCCTTATGTTTGGGATTGGGTGAGCAGAACTTGTGTGTGTTTCTGTCCTCCCTGCTGAAAGCCAGCGCAGCTCCCTCCCCCTTCCCTCTGGCAGCCTGGGATCACCCTTCTCTCAGCAGGAGTTGGCGAAGGGGGTCAAAAAACGGAATAAGCCCTGAGCAGCTCTGTGCCCTCCTAACACTGCTTCTGTCAGAATGGGTTTGCCTCTGCTTCCTTTCCTCCCTCCCCATGGTGTGTCCCAGAAGCTGGGAGGGACTCACCGCCGAAGGTTTCTCAAGGGGAAGGGGCAGGAGGGGCCCCCACACAGGCAATGACTGCTCTACACATGCATGTCACAGCTCTAACTTCCATGTGTAACCAACGCTGCAGGACTGCCCCAAGCGAACTATTCCTATGTCAAGATGGGAAACCTTGTGTCAGGAGGACCCCAATAGTGATTAGTTCAGAATTAGTGTTTGTGCTGCTTTTACCTGAGATTGATATTCTGTAAACACTTGCAGGTCTTTCAGCAACACTCAGCATGTTTGGATAGTCCCAATATTTAGTAGTGGCATGTGGGCAGAGAAAACTTTCTTGAGTAATTTGAAGCTGTTGCTGATACAAAAGAAAATAGAGGGGTCAAGTTTTGCTGTGGTATAGAGCCTATGGCTGCACCGGGTTAACTGCTGCTGCTTCCCTGTAATTGAGAACATAATTTGGCTCAAACCCTGAGAGACTGAAAAGGATCACAGCAGCCACTGCATTAAGCCCATGTTTAGTACAGTTGGCTCACACTGAATTTCATAAGTAGATCATGTATTCAGAAGGCTTTAACTGTATGACACAGTCCACTGCAAAAGAAGAGATGGTGGGAGTATCTCTTTGTTTATCTTAACTAAAGCAGCATGCCAGGAAAAGATACCAAATCTGGGATTGCACCTACATGGAGGGAGATGATGTGGCAGAACTGCTCAACCATCTTCCCGTGGATGTGTGAGCACAAACCTGGTGAGAGCTGTGCAAAGGCTGCCCTTGGTTATCCCAGCTCCCGTTGGTCTTGCCAGGAGCCAGCAACAGTGGAGCTGCATCCTGGCTGTCCAGCGCACCTCCAGTGTGTCCCGTCAGGGGTGATGGCACTTCAGTAGCACCCCTGGAGCTGTGCCCAAGGAGGTCAGAGAGAGATGAACTCAAAATGAAGGAGAGAATAGCTATTGGCCTGTGAAAGCCCAAACTATTCACAAAAGCAGGGTGGCTTCTGAAAGCTTACTTTGGAAGCCCCTTTCCTCCCCTCACATAGGGCTGCCAGGCTCGAAGGTGGCATTAAGGATTTGACCTGTGTCACAACGCTACTGGCAGTACCTGCCCTCTGCAGAGAGAGTCTCATTCCCATGGTGTTACTTAGCTTTGGGTAGAGATGGCCAAAATTGGTCATTTTTCACGGAAAAAAGATGTTTTCTACTCTGTCTAGGGGAAGAGAAGGATTTTTTTCCTGATGAGAGAACAATCTTGAAGAAGGAAATAATGCCTTTTCAAAAAAAAAAGGGTGTGAAGGCGGTATGGCTGATGAGTATCTGTTTATTCCTAAGTTTGCTAGCAGTCCTGCTCAGGCTGATGCACTCCAAAAGAGACAAGCATTTTGGGACAGCACTTTCGACCATTCCTCAAGCACTTAGCGGGAGAGATTGTTTTATTAGGAAAGTTTACAGCCTCTTGTTTTCCCTCAAAGGCAAATGTGACTTTGTTGTTTTTAATTCTGTTGGGATTTCTCCTTTTTAATATACAACACAGCTGTTAAAATAGCTGGGGTTGTCTAGGGCAAATCATATAGCACTTCCCTTGTTCAGATCTCAGATGGCTGCCTTTTTAGTGTCGCTGCAGAATTATATTACAGGGCATATGAATAGTGCTGGTATTAGTGTCAAAATCAATTACCCAACCCTCCTCCTGCAGAGAAAGCTACAAACCTTAGGAACAATCTGAGTAATCCATTCTGGTTTCTAATTCTGAGTAATGACGGAGGGCACAGAGTTGTGCTTGAATAAGTGCATAGGGTCTTTCTCCGTATAGTCACTCCTAAATGCATGCTCTTTACAGGAAAAAGCAGGCTCCCTATGAAACTCTTTTTCATGCCAAATGGCTCACTGCTAAGATTAATCTGTCATTGAATTTATAAATTCTGTGTGGCACAGAGCAGCGGAAAAAGTTTAGCATCGAACAGAAAGCAAAGTACGTATTGCTTAAAAAATGGATGTTGTGCTCCTGGATAGTGTGGATTGACTGCCTCCACCAATATATCTTCTTATACTGGTAATAAAAACACTTCCATAGCCTTGTGCCTCCAAGGATCTCAGAGCACTTTGCAAATAGGGCAAAGTACTATTTCCTATTTTATAGCTGTGGAAACTGACTGCACAAGAGGAGTTAAGCTTTTTGCCCAGGGACACAGAGGGGACTTCAGCAGATCCATGATGGGGACCTAAATCTCCAGAGTTCTAGTGCTGTGCACCAAAACAGTGCTGAGAAATCTGCTGGTCACCGACTCTCAGCCATTGTGTGTGAAACCTCAGAGGGTGGGATATGAAATCAGTGTTGGTGCTCCTTTGCTCACTGGTCTCTGTCCTGGTCTGTGGGTGGAGGTGCTGAGTAGAGGAGGATCTGGTGGGAAGGATGCTTGTGTGCTCCTAGGCTGGATGATCAGCTCTGGTTGCGGGGCGCTGTGGAAGGAGAATGACTTGTGGTTGCTGCTGACTTGGGGAAAGGCTTGGAACCTCATAGTCAGCCTGCTCTGCCCCAGGCACCTTTACGAAGCAAAAATAATTATAGACTTATTACCTTAAATCCTGGGTGATTAGAGTAGTTGCATTATTTATTTTTTTCTAATCCAGTATTTGAAGATTTACCTGTTTAATACAACCACTTATTATAAACACTTGAATATTTTTTTATATTCATAATTAATCCGAGCTGCAAAGCCCGGATTTTCAAATATGGGCCTGATCTCCTGTCACATTCCAGTTGGATAAATGACACATCTGAAAAACTGGGTCCCTACTGAGGTGTCTGTGGCAGAGATTTAGAGATTTTGCTTCAGGCACTTCTCTGGAAAAAAAAAGCGTGGCTCTAACCTGTGTGTTTCACAGACCAACTTCTATAACTGGTCCCTTCCTTGCCCTCGCTGGCTGCTGAGCTCTGCAGTGCCCCGAGGAAGCCCCTCACCCCTGGGGCTGCCCCCAGGGTCAGGGTAGCCAGGGAGGGGGGATGGCGGGGCGAGGGGCAGAGTCTGGTTTCAAACAAAAGTGCAAAGCCTTGAAAGGAGGGACTAAGAAGAAACAGGTGGGGGGCTCGTAATAGAGCCTCTGAAGTTTATTTGCTTAACGAACAGAAGCCAGGCTGTCAGACCCAGGTCAAATACTCCTCCAGTTTGAGTGTATTTATTTCATACGTGGTCTGTAACCCAACCTGATTCCTGGATTAAACCACTGTAAAGTCCTGGCCCCTAGGAGCCCATCCCATGTTTGCCATCAAGCCCAGCACATGCCGGGGCAGGACCTTGAGAGGCCACCTCGGTATTCACTGGAGCCTTGTGTCATCAGGAAAGCCTGTAATTGTAGGTCCTGTCATTTCCAATGGAAGCTTCGCAGTTTGCAGCTGCAAACTGTGACCGCAGATCCATCACTTAGTTGTCCCATTAATGCGAGCCATGCCTGAAGGCTCCTGGGATGAGCCACTCGGGTCACAGCGCACAGGTCCTTGGTGGGACACCACTCTGCCAGAGCCCGGGCGGTGGTGACAGTGCTGGGGGATCACATCCACCATGCACCAGGTCCCTCTGGGCTGCCAGCAAGGGTGGGAGTTCCTGAAAGCTTCATGCTTAAAAGTTTTTGGGAGAGTTAACTTTTAAATCCAAGATGTCCAGGAGTCAGTTAGTCCTCCGGAGCGAACGGATAGAAGTTTGAGCTGGCACAGTGGCAAGAGAACTACCTACACACAAAAAAAAGTTTTATGGTTTCCCAGGTGTTTCTTGCTTCATCCCATTCATTCTGGTAAGATAAACAGCCAGTGTGCTCCAGAGTATCTCAGGAGCTGAAAAATCTGCATTTGAAAATTTGCATGTGAAAAATTGCAGATCTGCATCAAAATTAGAAAAGAAAGGAGGAATTAGCAGTGGGTTTTCCCAAGACCAGCCTGAGGCCAGTGCCAGGTGACTGTGCAGGTTCTGTGTAAGCATGAGTCAGGTGGAGACATGAGAAATAAAACAAGTTAAAACGGGGGGAACAAAAGTATTTGCATTCAGAAACAAAGTATGTCTCCTCACTTAAGAGAAACCCCATTTTAAATTAAATTTGGGATACCCGTATGCTTGCTTTTCGGAGACCGCTGAAGTCTGAATCATGCAGAACAAATGGTCAAGCTTGCATACTTCAGGAGCTGCTATGTTTCAATTACCTAAGTTTAAAAAAACAGGTTATCTGTGCTTTGGTATCTTCTTGGTTTGTGGGTCTTCCACAGCATTTTTTTGACTATTTATAATGGGGGTAAAGCCGTAGCTGATTTTCACATGCAGCCGGTCACGACAGGAGAACTTTCTTGGGAGAGAAAAGAATTGTAGATGTTAGTCCTCACCAGTGAGAACTGGATGGGCTTTGGCAGACCTGCTGTGGCTTATCAGTAAGCATTGTTGAAAAGTTCTGATCAGGACAAGCATTCCAAACCAGCCCACAGCATAAGCACCCACTGCAGGAAAGTAAAAATTAAACACTTTAAATGTATGTTTATCTGTATTATACTGGAAATTTTTAGCTGACTGAGTTTTTTCTTATGATGGGCTAGGTCATGTGTCCTACACATGAGACAAATGGGTTTTATACACGCTCATTTTTGCATCTCACCTATCCTGTAATCCTGGAAAGCCCCTTGAATCTGTAAGCTTTATTGTGTAGCCCAAGTTTACACGGGTAAAACTTGGTTTTTGGTCCTGATCCTTTTAGGTCTGTGAGAACAACCATCCCTTTACGTGGTTGTGCCTTTCGTGCTTGTCATTGCTGTACTGGCTGCACCGCTGGAGATAGAAGCCCAGGAATTCTTTGCTGCTCACAAATTACTTTTGAGCTCTGCCAAACCATCAGCCACTTCCTCATGGAGCTGATTTTGCCTGTTTTGTGAGTGGTGACCAGAGTCTGGTTTTGTTTTATGTCCTGTAGGGTTCCTGAGCTGGAAGATGCCCGTCTAAGATGGAAACCTCTGCTTCAACGGCTGCTGGGAAAAAAGAAGGGAAAGGTGCCATTCTGGAGGGGAATGGCTTTACAGAGACAGGGAAGAAACCCACTCCTTTAGCAGCTGCAGGAGCCGCAGTGGCACAAGGAGGTACTTTATGTTTTCCACAATTTGAAAGCAGCAGGGGTGTTTTTCATTAGACTGTAAGAATTTAATAAGTATGGTGACATCTGTCTTCCTGTGAACACACTGAGTTTATTGGGGTTCTTGGCAGTCGGAGGGCAGAGGAACGGGAAGCTGTGTCACCGTGTGGCATCCAAACATCACTGCACTGGGACGGGTCACCACCGCTCCAAGGGAACTGGGCTGGGCTGAGGGACAGGATGGGTGGTGAGAGGTGGCTGTCGAGGAGCTGGGTCATCCCTCTCATCAATGCTTGGCACCAGCTGACTGGTGCTGTGTAGTTGGCAGCATGGTGCCCTCCATGGTGGAGCAGAGGCTCCAAAGAATGGCTGGTGAGGCTGGCTGGAAATGGGAGCATCCTGTTATCGTGGTCAGGGAGGGGTTTCGTGTGCCAGCTGTGATCCTGCTAATGAGCTAAACAGACTCAGTCATTTCTGCTGGTATTTCATGGTTAGGGAGGAACTTGAGAATGTCCAGGCCAAATGCAAGAATGTTCACAAAGGAACCCCTCCACTTGCGCCATTCCTGTTAATGGCAGAAACAGATCAAGTCCTGAGTTCTTTTTTCATCAGTGTTTTAAGCAAGATTTTGGTCTTGCTGCAGTTGAATTCAGCTGGGAAGCTCTTGTGGACACCTACAGGCATGGGGTCATTACTGGTGAGTGTAACACCAGTGTGCAGGAGGACGTGCAGGGATGTTGTTCCTGCCTCCTCTTGCTCGCTGTGACAGGCAAAAAATCACATCCCCTTTTGGCACGTCTGCTGGTGGGTCTCCAAATTGGTGCCAGGGCCCACCATGGTGGTACAGCTGTGAGCAAGGCTGTGCCCACTGGGGAGGCACTGCAACTGCTCTTGCTGAGGACTGGGTGTCCTCTCTGGACAGGTTATAGGGGGAAAAGCTTAGGAGAGGCTGTACCAGTTTGAATGTGACAGGAGACATCCCAGCTGTGTAAACTTTGCAGGCAGCCTTTTTTTTCCCCGTCTTTAAAATATACATTATTGCTAGCCAGAGCCTACCTCAAAATGAACCTTTTCCATCCCCTTCCTTCACTGCAGGGTGGTTTTTCATCACCCCAGGAGAACAGAACAGCTCTTCTGTGGGCTCCTCTCTTTCTTACCCAGCTCATCTGTAGAGTTTGATTTTTCTGTTGGCTGAGTTTTGAAGATACTTTCCGACCCAAGTCGCTTAAATCTGCTCTCTCCTCCTTTTTCATAACCTTTGTGACTCAGTTTTCATTTCCACCTGACCTGTGAAGATTCAGATACACAGAATAAGGTAGCAGTGGCTAGATTATAATCTATCAGATTATTTTGTGTGTTTGATAGACTTTGTTAGGTTTTGTTAGCAAAAAGAAAGTTTTTTTTTTTTTTTAAAAAGAATCAGAAAATGTTTTACAGGGTTGTTTGGAGGGAAGCACAATTTTGTGTTGCTGGATGAGTCTGAGCCACCTTCACTGTGAGTGCTACACAAAATAGTAGAATGGAAGGCTTGCCAGGAAGCAGAAATAGGGAAAAGGCAGAGGCAGCAACATGCAGAAGTTTGCCATCCCCCAGCAGATCCCTGCTGATGAAGCACAGGCTCTAGGAACTATTGAGGCAGCCCACTTGAGTTATCATCTCACTGACTGGCAGACCGGAAGGGTTGATTTGCACCAACATAGTCCAAGCATGTGCTAAAATTCACCACCCACAGATGAGCTGTTTATCCATAAACACCTTCTCCCCACTTGGCACTTGCCTTGGGAGTGCCTCCACCGAGGAAGCAGTCACCACATCTCCAGAGATTCAGTGGAAATGAGGATGCCCCGAGGTGGAGTGTCCATCAGCCCATTTGGCATCCTTGGAGACCTAGTTGGTTTTTAAGCATCCAGTATAATATCGCCTGTTAGCAGTGTTCTCTCACCTTTGGGAAAAGAAAAAATATTTACAGGCTCAGTATTTCTCCTTTTATTATGAGGAAGTGGAGGAGTAAGTTAAGGATTGTTTGAAGATGTCAGGAGAATTGTGATGAAAGCATTGTGTAATGAGATGTAAAGAGTGAAATCTATCTCATGCTGAGAAGAGAAGTGCTCATAAATGACCAAAATAGGCAGCAGTGAAGCAGCATGTGATCAGACACTGGCCCCAGGACTCTGCAGGTGATGCACGTGCTCTTGTGGCTCGGAGGGCTTTCCTTTGAACTCTGGCTGCAGACACAATACAGGCTTCTGAAAGGGAGCAGCATGCTTGTGCATGTGCTTGTAAGTGGAAAAATTAATACAAAGTTGTCTTCTGACCTGAGTTAACTGCAAAGTGTGATTTAGCAGATGATAACAAAAAGGCTGGGTACAGATGAGACTGTACTTACATGGTGTTCATGCTAATATAACATTTGATTCCCTGAACTAGAGCAATTGCTCATAACAGGCCAGAAATGCTCATATTTATGCTCATAGTTTTACAGAAGAAAGCAAACAAGGCTTGGAGATTAATTAGAAAATTCAGCTTGAGGAGGGGGATCAGGTTTAAAGGGTGGACCTCTGAGCTCCCCACCCTACTTTAGGGCCATACAAACAAGTCTTTATTCTCATCCAAGATAAACTCTTGATTTCATTTACTGCAGAGGTTTTACTCTTTGTACTAGCATATGAGAAAGTGGCAGCGAGGCTCAGCTAATGCTGCAGATCACCAAGCTGCTCTCCAGAGCCAAACAAATGTAATTTGCAACGCATTTCTTCTCCTTCATTCTACTGAGTCACGCAGATGGAGTGCCAACACATCATGTTTTGCATGTTTCTCAGATCATAAGGTTTTCTTTTTCACTTGTAGAAATGAATAGATTCATAAGGTTTTATTTATAATTAAGGTAATTGAAGCAACAAGCTGAATATTAGCTAAGTAATTGAAGAATTGCTATTTAATTATATTATTATTTAGACTGTATTATCATAAAGTAATAGGTCCAGTCTCCATTTCTCGTTCCTTTGCTTTGGATATTTGTCCCAAATGTTTCTAGCCCTCTACAAATTAAGTTATGGCTGTAGGAAAAGAGATCGATACTGTTGATGCTGGCACTGGAGAAGAATCCTTTTATACTAACAATATGCATCTCATATTTTTAGTCTTCTGAAGCTTCTGTTTTAGAGATCTTCTGTGATGGCTTTTTATAGTAACTCATTGATCAGACGTTCAGAAATTGGCCTCACAGAAATGACATCAGGGAAGTCTCTTCTAATTTCTATTTTTCCATAAATCAAGCTGGCCAAGGAGTCAAAGCTCCTCTTTTCTGTTTCAGTAGGGCATATAAATATGTGTGACTGAGATGGAAACTGTTTATAATGACAGTACGTAGGAACTATAGACAAGTCAAATCTGCCGAAGAGGCTCTCAGTTTCGGTGTCTTCACTTCTGGAAAGGCAACTCATAACACTTTGAGTTTAGAAAACCCTTTTGCTGAATGTAGAAGTGCATATTGTTGCGTAGGGTAGGAGACTTTGGAGCAGAGCACCGCATGAGTGAGACTGGGCTTGTGTGCTCCAGGCTGGCACTGCAGCATCCTTCATCCCTGCATGCATAAGGAAGCCCCAGACAAGGGGCTGGAAGGGAAATTTAAATGAGGCGCTCTTTCAAAGGCAGAGATATTTAGGAATATGGGTTTCTCATCTTGTAATAAAAATTACAGGCAGATTCTCCTAAATGCTAACTGCCTGACTTTAACAAGGCCCAGAATGCACCTTTCCCTCTCCACCCTACCCTCTGCATGACACAAACACCAAGTTCCCAAATTGATGGTGTTTACGTTTGAAACATTTTTCTGATGTCTGGCTCTGTCAAGACTAATTTTAGCATTTCTAAAGCTGGGTGAAAATACAGCCTCATTACTTTGATGTCAGAGCATAGTTTACTATTAGTATATTCTGGGGTTTATCATTTTAGTCATGTTTAACACGGCTACAGCAGGCATGCACTATTAAATCTGGCTTATTTTACATTCCTGTCCAAAATTATTTATTTGGAACAATTTCCTCTCTATCAAAAGACACGGCTAATGCTGAGTTTTAATGCGTTATTTACACACAAAATAACCTATTTACAACTCAGTATCTGCCGTAGGGAGAATGAATGGGGGAGTGCTCCCTTCATCCTGTTGTATCTGAGTTTAACAATCTGGATTGCTAATAGAACCATTTATCACAGGGTGGTAATTTATTTTATGTTGGCTGCACAGGTCTCCCTGCCTCTGATCTATGGAAATACTTTGTATATAATGAAGTTCAACAAGTCATTTGGTGTAAACATGGGGAAGCCAAGCTTCAGAACTAGTCATACTCTGGCAAGGTTCTTTTTTTTTATTTTTTTTCCAGGAGGTAACAACTCTCCTCTAATATTAAGGCTTCAGTTGATGAAATACAGCTCTTTGCCCTGTGTATGCTGTAAAGGCAGAGTATGGGGCTTTTTTGCAGTGCATCAGAGATTGGGATGGAGTTTGGTCACTTGATTTATGGGCTGGCAGGAATGCTAAGTTCTGCAGAAGTAGCACACTCAGCCCTTTCATAGGCAGAGGAGAAGGCCAGGGAGCACCTCCCATCACTCTCCAGAGGTCTTCCATAAGCAAGCCCCAAGTGGGGTTGGCAGGGAGTCCTTATGCAGTTCAGCTTGTCTCAGTGCTAGATTATGGGAAGACCATGTAAATGAGGAGGAGGAAATGCCAGCATCCCAGCAGACCTCAGCACACTGAAAAAATATATAGTTTGTGTGGCCTGAGACTCAGACAAATTAGAACGAGAACAGCCCCTATGAAGTCATCTCCTCTGTCCACCCTGGAGGGGCAGAGATCTTCTCCAAAGAATATTTTTCATTCAGTTCACATTTTCCAGGAAAAGGAGCATAACCAGTACAAACATATTCTTAGCCTCCTTGCCCTGCACTGCTTTGCTGTATACCACTTAAAACATAGAGGGAAAAGCTGGCGTTGGCTCCAGGAGGGAAGGGCGCAAGTGATCAAAACTGAATAATGGGAAAATCCTGTAATTTAGACTGCAAAATTCTCTTGATAGCCACTGTCTACTGCATATAGTTCAGTGGCCGCAGCTTCTGGTAGGACTTCAGTGTAACGCTGCCACAAGAGCAACAGCAATCAAGAATTTTATTTCTTCTCTGTTTCTGTCATAAAATGAATTCCGTTGGGTCCTAAAGTGTATTTCTTTGCTACCATAGGCCTTCTGAAGGGACAAATTGCCTGCAGGTGTCTCTTGTGTACTGACTCGTGTCCCTTTGGGCAGCTGGAAGTCTCAGATGCTCAGACTGGTGCAATGCTGAGGCTGTTCCTCAGTCACAGGATATCAAGGGCTGACTAGTTGTTGGCTTTGTATTGTGCTGGTCACCTGACACCTGCACTTTGGGACCATTTAGAAGGATCCATATAGAGATGGATGAAGTTAAAGCGTGCTGCATCCTTTTAATGTTCAATGAGCAGCATCTCATGTGTGGACAGGGCAGAGAGCAATCTGGGAGCAGCAGGTTTATTTCTTCAGCTATGCATGGCAGAATTTTGATAATTAAGATTGTTATAAACTGTGCCACAAAAGGACCTTTGCTTCTGTCTTTTTCACTTCTATCCATGGCTTGCAATGCTAAGTTTCTCTAGTCTCTCTTTAAAGTAGTCAACCATACACCTTGGCCAGGTAACCCCTTGCTTTGCTTAAACAAGTGAAAGTTTGACTTAGAGTCCTACTTGTTGACCACTTGAGGTATGTTTTCCTCATGGGGAAAACCCCTTTCCCAAGCCTCCATACTGGGTTTCTCTGTGTGGTAGCCAACCCTGAGGGCAAAGGTGCAAACCTCAGAGTGGATAACCCTTAGTGTTTACAGACTTTTTGGTTCACATTGTATAGGCCGTATAGATGAAGCTACAGTCCATACCCCTAAAGTATTAGATAATGCAGCAGCTTTATGGTTGGACTCTATGATCTTAAGGGTCTTTTCCAACCTAAATGGTTCTATGGTTCCTAACACCAGCCAGCATTCCCTGATTGTGTACAGCTCCCCAAAACTGTCATATCAGGAGTTCCTATAATTTCAGCCCATTACAGATGCAGAGGTACTTTGAAGACAGAGAAATTTTATGTCATTCCTAACCACACTGCAGGCTCGCACGCCAAGTTGGAAAGCTTTCATGAGTTTAAAATATGAAGTTATTCTTCACAGGCTGGTTCTGGCACTGGTGATCCCAACCATCAAGTACCACCTGAAAGACCTTTGTATTTTGTGAGTGTATTATTTTTACCATTAATAATAGGTGTAATGATAATAGCTTCCACTTTTCTGTTTTGTAAGCTCCAAAAGTTCATTCTGGCAAGTACTGATATGTCTTCTTTTCCACGGACCCAGCTTAGACTTCCTTAAAATGTCTCTCTGAAGGTACCAAAATATAACTTTTTTAACTAATGCTAAGCTTGCATATTGTGGATTGGTCACTTACAGTCAAGTAAGAAAATCCAGTAATGATAATGGATTATCTCCTGGATTCTCTCCTCTATCAGCACATCCTCATAGTTTGAATTTTTGCCTGAACATCTGTGAATTTGCACAGGTTTTTTAAATTAATTCTCCCAACCAGGAATGGGACCTGTTTTGTCTGAAATTTTCTGCCTAAATGTCAGGTGTCTAGTTTGGGATCCCTTTGCACATTGTGGTGATGCCCTCTTTATTCCCTTGAGGGCTTCATGCCTGATTAAATGTTATGTGGAAAAATCCCAGTCTTCCCAACTTTGCCAAAAATTGCAGAGTGGGGTTAAAGCAAGGAATTGAGGTAGGACTAAATTAGTGCTTTAAAGCCTTTCGTTCGTGTTCATCAATCCACAGCCTGATGAGCAATCTGAGAGCCCTGACTTCTGGCTCTGAACTTAAATCCCACCCCATGGCTTCTCAAGTCAGAGGCAAACTCAACACCCAAGTGTCAACACAGCCAGAGGAGCTGCTTCCCGGAGCTGCTCCAGCTTTACACCAGCATTGACAAAACTGATGCTTTACCAGCCTGTTCAGAGAGATGGGAAATTTAAAATCCCCACTAAAAAGGCAAGGGAAAGAAACCTAGTAAATTCTAAAGACTACAAAAAGCTCCTAAAAATAACCCAAGGGGAGAAAGGCTATTAATGCAAAAGTAAATAATTATGTTAAGGAAAGCAACTAGAGAGGCCAGTTGTGTAAATCACTTTAAGGGGAACAAGCCTTAGATAAAATCCATTCTTTTATCACACAGATTAAGTCTACCTTTTGACGCTAAATAATTGATAGGGTTTGGCAGAGCATTCCATGGCTGCCTGCACGGAGCAGTGGGACTGCTCCTGAGGTCAGACAAGTGGCAGAGAAAAATGTTCCTAGGAATGCTGTGCATCCAATACCAGCACCAAGAAGCAAGGCTTGTATTCCCAGCACTTCCCAAAGAGTTTCTGCGTGGCCTTGAGAAGACATCCATATACCTTAGAGTGAAAAGAGGACTTGGCATTGTTTGTCACCTCATTAAACTGTCCCCCATGAAACCTTGTGGTCTGTTTTCATGGTTTCCTGTGGTGATGAGTGAGGTGCAGAGGCCTGGGAGGACGCAGCCAGTTCCACTGCACTATTTTTATTTTTTTTTTTTAAATTAGAGAAGATGAATTGTATTGTCTGGTGGCTTCTGGGAGCCCAGGTCCTCTGGAGGTTTCTCTTGCTCTGATCAGCCCCAGCACTGCTGGAACTCCTCAGCCTCTGTCTGAACATGAACATCCTGGCCAGACAGGAAGATGTCATTGCTCCCATTCTGCAGAGAGGGAGCACAGAGGATTTTTTCCAAGGCCAAAGTGTCTGAAATGGGTTGAGTGGTTTCAGAGATGTCAAGAACTTATCTTTGCGACTTCGAAAGTTCATCTGTAGTGACATGGGACATCCATGGTAGTACAGAGGTCTTAGCCCAGATTCCTTGGTTCACTGTATCCATGAGCAAGTCCTTCTTCTCTCAGTGATGCGCCATGTCATCATGGTCAAATGACTCATGTTCTCATGCCCATCTGCCAAACAGCGGTGTTGTTTCTTTCCCGACAGGAGAGCTGAACACAAGTTGTCTATGCATCATGCAGCGCTTCTGAGAACATCATGATGCATCAGTCAGTTTCATTCCTTTTGGTTGCATAATGGTATGAACATGTTCGGTAGCACAAATAGAATGTTAGTGAATTTAAACTAATGTAGCTGTGCCTTTGTCCAGAACCCAGCACAGTGGGCTCATAATTAGGGGCTACAGCTTTTTTCCAGAACCATGTGGGCCATGAATTGCAGAAACCTTAAATTCAGGAATAAATCAATATCCTGTGAATTCTGTGTGGGGACTGTGCTTGACAAGATGAATTGGCTGATCTTAGTGGTAATGACAGAGACTAAAAACTCAGCCAAGACTGTAAGTTCAGCTCTTGAAGGGTTGAAGGGGATATTGTATTTTCATGCAAACTTCTTTAAGATTATGGTAAACTTGTGGCTTTATATGTGTTGGGAAATGACCTACACTGGGTGTTACATGACTCCCATCATGATGTTGGGTTAAAATCAGATGAAATTTGATGGAAAGAACAAAACAAAACGTCAGGCACATAGGCTGACTGAGTCTAAAATGAAAATAAAAAAAACACATCATGTGATCCCACATGAATACAAACAAGAAAGGTTTTTCACACAAACTTGTCTGAAGTAAAATCTGCCTTTTCTGTCATTTGTTAGAGAGCTCAATGTGGTTTTTCTCCTTTTATACCTCTTTCCTGCTCCTAGAATCCCAGATCTTTTTAAGACCGTTCCATTGAAAATGCTTCCAATTATAAGCAAATTGTAAATCAGAACAGGAGTATTGTAAGCAAAATATTTATATTTACTGCCAACATTTTCAGGGATTGAATGGCGCTGTTTTGGCCAGAAAGCTGTTCTGTTCTGTTCTCTTACAGTGAGAGTGATCAGCTCCCGATTCTGACAGATTTTCAAAAAAAATCACAGCTTGCAACAGTGTCTGACATTCCTGAAAACCATCCAATAGGGGAGGTACCTTCCTGTAAGCCCCTGGCCCTGTGTGCGCTGCTTCAACAATAGTTTAATCGTTTAAAGAAAGCGAGGTATTTATGCACCTAATGAGATGCTCTGAGCTGAGAGAGAGTGGTAAGGGCTCAGCACCCTTGATCCTGGGGTCAGAGTGTTGGGGGATGTTAAAGTTTTTCCCGAGTGAAATTTTTGTTCTGTTTGTGAAGTGGAAAAATGATTTTCCTTGCTCAGTCTTTCTGCCTGAGGTTCACCTGGGTTTATGGCTGCTCTTTGTGGGGTGAATCAGCAGTCGGGGGGGAACAGCAGCGTCCTCTCCTCCATCCTGGCGGGTGTGAATATCCATGTCCTGTGGGAAGGCATGCAAGTGAGGCTCGAGGGTGAGCTAAATCTGGTCATGTCATTTTGCAGGTACAGCTGGTGATGTGCTTTCTGGGGCATTTACAGCCACACTATAAAGTACAAACAGGGAAACACTAAGATGAGGACTTTAGGCATTAGTTTGCACGTCCCATTTTAACGAGCGGAATTATTATGTGTTGTGGGAAGCTGATCCGACTCCCAGAGGCTGATTGTGTGAAGATACCCAATTTTTTGGTGGCTCCCTACAGTGAGGGCATGGAACTGAGCCTGGAGAAAATTAGTTGCAGTTCCTGATGAAGTCACAAACTTCCTTCGTCATTTTGGGAAAGCTGCTTGACTTCCCTTCGCTCCCTCATTTATATAATGAACTTGGTTGTTCTTTGGGCCTCCAGGCCCATCCATCAGCATCTGGTTAGCATGTTTATGGCATCGGTCACACTGAAACACTTAATGGGTCAGACTTGTGGCGTTTGCCATCCCCTGCTCCCCACTGCCTACAAGAGGGTGCCCCTGCCCCTGGGCCCTGTGTTACAAGGGTGACCTTGTTCATATGTCTTAGGTGTCAGCGTGCTGCTGTCAAGGGGGGGCAATAAAACAGATTTGTAGGCTTGGGGAAGATAAGGTTAAGTTCTTACAGTGAAGGTATTTTCAATATCAATAGTAGAGAGACCGTTTGGGTATATAGAGATTGACTGTATTGCAAATGGCCATGCTGTGCTCTGGAGTAAGAAAGTTTTCCCAGGTCCAGTTACCTGGAACTCAACTGGTGAACACTGTGTTTTTAATAGCTGTGCAAATATTTTGTATCAAAGCAAGAGAAAATTAATTTTCTCAGTTTAAAATTGTTTCCTATATGCATAATCTATGGGTGAGCTCTAAGTAACTGGACGGAACTTTGGACGCACTTGGATGAATTTGTTGAAACCATGGAGAGCTTCAGGGTTTCACCCTGACCAAAGCAATAGACACTCATAGGCACTTACGTTCACCCAGTCAAGCCATGGACAGTGGTCTTAGCAAAGTCCTTTGTAATTAGACTCTCAGGTAAGATGGTATTCTGGGTGCCAGGTGATGGAAGGAGAATAAAATCACGGTCATGTGTTGATAGCTTCAGAGAGAAACTTAGTTTCAGCTTTCCTTCCCGTTAGCCTGCTGTGCACACGCCGGCTCTCATGCTGTAATCAGCTGCAGAGGAGATGGCAGTACTGTTACATGGTGCATTTTTTTCCCTTTGAAAACTCCAGAGGAATCTTCGTGTGCTGTTACAAAAATGTCCTTAAAACATCTTTACTGCAGGGTCCTGTATTTTGACTGCTGGAGCAATGACTCTTAAAATAGATATGAGATGACTGGATGTGTGAAAAACATTTGTGTCTCGGTTTCTGAGCTCTGTGCATTCTGCATCGCTTCTGCAAGCAAGATAAAAGGGTTGAGAGTTTTGCAAATTTTTGTGCTGCATTTAATTCTGCTCAGAACAATGTCTCAGCAGATAAAATAAGATCCAAGGCTATCTTTTGGTCACATAGTCACTGACAGTTGAAACAGGCTGGATTTATATGTAGTTACTAAAAAATATATAGCAAAATTAAAGTCTCAGACACTGAGTTCATGTGCATTGGCCATTGTAAAGATAAGTAACGGCTGTTATAAGAACACTTAAATGGTTACCTTTGGGACATAAAAGGGATCTTTGAAGACAGTAAGTCTTAATACAGAAATGTTTACTCATAAAAAATACATTTGGAATGGGGGAGGGGAACACGTTTCCTATTAATGTGGTTTTTGCCTTTTATGGCAGGTTGTAGCAGGTCTTTAACCTCTGTAGCACTTGAGTGAGGATAGAAATGAGCTTCTCTAAGTATCAGCCCAAAGGGCCTTTCCTCAGTGCCTGTGTCTGCAATGTCTCTTGTAAAGATGGTTTTAGTTTATTCTTCCTTTTTGTGACCGAAATGAAAAACTATTCTTTTCCAACTTCAAAACCTTCCAATAACTAAGTCCTGAGGGCAGAATAGAAATGTCCTCCTGAATTTGCTTCACTTAACCTTGTTTTGTGAGGTATGGGGCTGATGGCCCAAACCATGTTCAGACACAGGGGAGATTTGAAGGGGATATCAGCTGAATAAGGCACAAGAACAGAAGAGGGAATTGGTCCTTGAATGCCATGTTTGTAGGTACCACAAAGAAGGGGTGATGTTTCACCACATGCTTACAAAGGGTGTGCCCAGCCTGCCCAATCTGCCTTTAAGTGCATATGAAGTGGGTGGTGGCTCATGTTACCTTTGAGTTTTCTGGTAACAGTCCTGCAGGTAATTTTGAACTTCTTTTTTCCAGGCAGTTATTATGCTCCTGAGTGAGGCAAGAGAAGGTCATCAGTATTTGATCAGTGTGAACCCATAAAAAGGGAGGATGTGATTTCTGCTTCAAAGTTTTGCAAACTTATTGCTCGATGGGGTAGGACACAAGGTGCCAGTGGCCTCAGAGTAGTAGAGAGAAGCTGAGAGACCTTTCTGGAAACCATGTCAGATTATGGTCCAAATGCTTTACTCAGGTAATATGATTTACAGAGCAACAGAAGCAGCCGGGACCATTTGTGCAGGAGAAAGGTTGGGTTGTGCAGAGGGATTGGAAGGCCTTTGACCAGCTACTGTCCAGAGATGTGAGGAACAAGAATGTAACAGCAGGGTTTGAGCCAAAAGACACCATTGTGTGGGATCTTCAAGAGGAAAACTTGGTAGCAAAGGGAAAAGTTAGGAAATATTACGCCCTCATAGAAGCATAAGAAGAAACTGGCTGGGTACATAAAAAGACAAAAGGTAGAGAAGCTGGAAAAAAGTACATCTTGTTGTGAAGATGAGGTCACCAAGGTGAGACAGCTGGACTTCTGATGAACCTTTTTTTCTAAGGCCATGGCCCAGTGCAAAATTAGCTCTTCATTAGCTCCTCACATGCCAGTGACAGGGCAGAACTATTGGTGGGCTTTGTTATTCTTATTCCAAAACATGGTGCTCATCCAGGCAGTAATGGTTTAGGTAAGTAACAGAAATTAGGTTTTGAGTCACATACTGACCTGTCTTTGTAGTTAGTACAGCATGTTCTGGTCACGTAATGAGACAGAAGACAGATTAAATGAAAGGCAGGCAGGATTTTCATTCAGGAAATTGGTATGGTAATGACAGATATGGGGTCTTGGCATGTTTCAGAGAGGCTTCATCTAGCCTCTTCAGGTAGCAGATACAAGCGCGGCTCTCACTTATATTCACCCAGTCAAGCATGAGGAGGTAACAAGTTCTCCAGGGAGGCTGGTATTTAATATCTGCCAGATGCCTGCTGGAGAATACTAATACAGATTCCAGATTTAATGTGCCCTGGGAATGCAGATGGTTGGTAGCAACATGCGAGGCCCGACAGCCACATCTCCTTTAGCTCCGTGGCAGAGCTGCCTGGATTTTCATCCCCTGCTATTTGGATTGTAAAAGGGATGGCTTGGTCAAAGAAGCCTTTTGCTGACTTTCCTGGGAGGAGGGTTAGCAGTTAAGAGAAGCAATGACACTGGGATTTCTGTCAGGGTATCACACTGGTGGGTAAGGGAAGCGGCAACATCGACTGCGCTGGATGTTTCTGGGACCATTCTCTTGGGCAGGACAAGCCAAGTGCTGTGACGCAGCGAGTGCCACAGGGAGGGTTTGTGCTTGAGGAGGGGCTTCAGTCAGCTCCTGCAGTGTGTGCATTCCCCTCTGAGACCACAGCAAGGGGAGAGGGAGGGTGGCAGCCCTTGTGGCGATCCCACAGCTTGTCCTCCGGCTGAAGCAGGAAAAGAACTCCTCTGAGTTTCGCTTTCTTACCAAATAAAGGGAAGAAAAAACCTCCAAATCCCTGTGAGGCTCCATATAAATCAGGGCAATAAAACTGCCTGTGGTCACGATCAAATTATACGGTCTAAATCTATATAAAAGAACCGGAGCAGGTTCAGTCCAGCTCTGATGTCCTTGCTGTAAACAGTGAACAGGGGGTGAGGAGGAGGAGAGAGGGCAGGCACTGGGCTCCCAACACCAACACTCCGGTGAAACAATTTGCTGAGGTGCTTGAAGTATGTTTTTCAAAACCTGTTCATGTCCATAAGGGTTTAAGAAAAGGATGTCGTCTGCTTACTCAGTAACTTGTGTGTGGCCTGCGAGTGGTTTCAGATATTCGGCCAAAACCAAATAATCTCTTCTTTTAGGAAATTTGAAAAGTATGCATGCATCCCAAAAAAGAACAGAGATTTGCTCTGATGTCCCATGCTCCTGCCACAACGCCTTGTGTAATTGTGGCACCGTGTGTTGTCGAGGTGGGGAGAGAGGGAGAATGCTGAGCCCTCTCTGCTGGAAACAGTGACCAGATATTATGATTTGGGCTTTCACGAGACACTGAGTTAATAGATTGTTTTTAATGGGAGAAAAGGCTACCAGGGTATGTCGTATATCTTCAGAATTCAGCTGAATGCTGCAAAAATGTCCATATTAGGACATGGTACTTACTAGAAGTGAAATAACAGAACAGAACTACTGAGCATTCACAGTATGAATAACTTGCAGATGAAGTTGAAATTTCTGATGGTGTAGGGGATTTTTAAACTGAAGGCTTTGGCTTCTTTTCTGAGTACCCTGGTCACGCTGACAAGTTTATAAATCTCTGTGGTATTTGACTAATATCCCGAGGATCTGCACTATCCTACTCAAAAGTGGTAGCTGCCTTCAGTATTAATTAAGGGCTGTATTAGGGAAGAGCGGGGGGAGCAAGAGGGGTCTTTCAAGTCCAGCAGCCACCGCTTTTGGAGGAAATGAGCAGAGATTGGACAGGCACAGCCTGAAAGCCGGTGAGACTCCCCACGACTGTGCAGCAGCTGTACGGGGCCACCAGAAGGTGTGAAAGCCTCATTGGCTTTGGGGGGAGAAACATTAAATCTCCTGGGGCAAGCGAGGGAAAAAAAAAAAAAGCTGGGAAGCTAAAAGCAGTAGCAGGTTTAGACACAATCCATCGAAGACCACTGCAGGCTTAGATGAAGGAAATGGCACCTAGAAATTTGATAACCTGTTATATTTATGTAGCACATTTCATCCTCAAAGCATTTTGCGAACTTAATGATGTGCAAACTATGCACACACGTATCCTTTCATCTGCCACCGACTGTAGCTGCCTTCGGTGGGAAGCTGATGATGGCTGCTTTGCCATCACAACGGTACAGGACAGCAAGTGAAAAATGCCTGAAGTGCAGGCAGATTTAGGGAGGCAAAACTTAACCTGTGGGCAAGACAAATGGATTGAGAACTCCTGTGCTGGCAAAGTGCGTGGATGGCAATATCTTCTGTGACTACAGTCAGTCAAGGATTAATCTTTTAGAGACATCGTCAGATAGAGCTCTCTTTAGGGAAAGCTGGAAAATTCACCTTAGCTGTCTGGAAATCTGGTATGAGCTTTCTTTAATGCCACTTGGCAGTCTCCCACCCCAAAAAGTACTTGCTGACTGACTCACATGAGCTGCTTTTCCACCTGAGATCCAATGGGATCAAATAACAGAGTTCTATGGATGGCATTGTGTTGTCATCCATTTCTTAAATTTTGCCACTTAATGGCATTCTTGTCTCAAAGGAAGGGTGTTTATTTTTTAAAAAGGTCAATAAGTGAGCATTAGCTATCCTGGGAGATGTGCAAGTTGATAGCATTTCAAAGTTGTCATGAAAGAAAAAAATAAATCCACACCAGCACCTTTGGCCCTGTTATCATCCCAGTGAAGTTCTGCATTTTCAGGCATGATAGTTTTCAATGTCACCCACCCTGTAAGAGTTTTGGTGTGCTGTCTAATCCCCCAATTTAATGAGTTCTGCAGGGATGCACCATGATAACTAAAGATCATTTACCTGAATTGCTTTTTAATTTCTGGAATGGGAAGCTGCTTGTGCAGCAGGATAATTACATTATAATTTACAGCAATCCAAAATCAATAAATTTAGTCATATTGGGATGGAGAAGGAGGATGAAAAATCCCCCCACCATTAAATTATTTCACACTCTGTACTTGATGTTCCAAGAACTCAATAATAAACTTTGGGGGTTGGGAGACACGATTGGAGAACTGCTGGCTTAGTGAGGCTGGTCAGTAAATCAGATTTGTCTGGTGATTTCTGTAGTGAAATAACACATGGTGTGTTTGCAGAAGAGGGCAAATACAGCAGATAATGTCCCCTTTCTGATTTATTTTAATTCCAGAGTATTGAAGGAGAGAGAATGCTTTGTGCTCTCTGGCCCCTTATTCCAGTGGGGAAAAGCTGATGAACCATCGCCAGCTGCAAGGTAAACCTGGGCGTCTGCCTGAGCTTTGCACCCTGCCTGGATGTGACAGTTGGAGTTGAGTAATTATTGGGATGAGCCACTACGGGACCTGGTGGGGTTTCAAGCTCTAGATTTCTTCATCAGGATGAGATACGAAGCGTTTCTCCAAGTTAGCATTTTTGCCATGTACAAACCATTTGGTGTATTGCACAGAGGAATTAATGAAAGCCCATGAAGTGTGTTGTAAGGAGAATGGGCTATGTGGCATCAGTGTTTCCTGAGCTTCCCTGTTCAGGAAGGACCACATAAAGGATGCTTTTTATTTCTGGAGAGTGTTCAAAACCCAGCAGTGCTCTGACTGCTGGAAATACTAAAGGAGAAGGGGTGACCTTGCTATAAGAAGTTTGTTCCTAGGACCATTGCACGTGCTGCCAGCACCTCTTTGATTTAAGCCAAGCCCTGTCAACACCAGCACTAATCTCGCCCATCCCTGAGCCTCCAAACAGGCGATGTCCACAGCGCTCCGTGTTTTCAAGGGTCCACCCAAGAGTCAGGTTTGGTTCTGGCAGGTGGGAGGAAAGACAAATAGACAAGAGGTAGACCAAACACACCCCTTCTTCATTTAAGAGAAATATTATTCGAGCAGACAGTTCAAAGGAGTTCAGTTGGGCTCATGGAGATTGGGGCTGTGGTTTCGGTTTGGTTTTTTTTCCTTCTATTTTCTTTAAAAGAAAGCTTCCTGGTTGTATTAAATCCCACCCGTGTCTTCACTGAGGTGTGGCCTGCTGAATTCATCTCACAGGAAGATGTATTAGGTGTTTCTGGACTTCCCTGGCTCAAGCTGACTCAATTTTAGTTTTCCTTTGAAACCACAGAAAAGCTGTCGATGCTGCACCCAAAAAAGGATGTTGTATGAAAAGGAAATCACTTTGTCTCTTGCATTTGAGGCGGATTGTGATCTGGCATGACCTCATTATGGGTTAGGCGAGGATATTTCTGGAAATACTAATTAAATACTTTTTCCATCCCTTGTGCCCTTGTAGCAAATGTAGACTTTATAACAAGAAAAAGAGGGGGGGAAGAAAAAAAGCTGTCTGCAAGAAATTTTTTCAAGTTCTTTCTCCAGTCAAATGAAGGAAGTGCAGTTACAGTCATGGTAGCAATATTAGAAGCTATTAAACAAAGTTTTCTTAGTTGTGATGAACTAGAGGAAAATAATTATCTGAAGTAAGAGGGTAAAGCTGGGACTCTCCAGACACTTTTGTCTAAGCCTGACTTGAGAAGTCTGAATAATTCTTGTGATTTCAGCAAGATCACTCTGGATTGCTGAAAGCATCTTTCCTTCTACAGTGGTTTTTATTTTGTTGGTTTTGGGTTTTTTTTTTGCTTTACTTTCTGTATTTCCCCACATTCAGACTGAGTGAGCAAGCAGTAATGCACAGCCCCACATTGGTAACAGCTGGTGGTGAGCTGGGGCATGGGCTGTAAATCTGTTACACTTGGCACAGCCAGGGAAGAAATTACATGGTACCATGTCCTAATGTGTTTATTAATGGATATTCTCCTGTTATTTCTTACGGTGGTGTTCTCCTCCTGGGCTTTCCCACTTTGCCCCAAGAGACATGTCTTGAACTTGTAGCATTTCAGTGAGTTTAAGCAGCTCCGAATCCTACCCTGACCGTCTGAGCTATTTCCTATTGAGGTCAGTGGGAGTCTTCCACTTAACTTCAATGGAAGTTGGACTTGGCCACTGACAAAATGTCTTTAAAAATTGCCTTCAGCAAATAAGCTTGTAAATGTTAGCACTAAAATAGCAACGTGCAGCCCCAAATATGTCTATATTGAAAACACATGCTGTCAGATAAAAATGTGTTCTTACAAAACCTTGACACCATCATCATGTAGAGGCTGTAAAGATCTTTTAAATTTTTTTAATTGTATATTTAGCACTTTGATTTGCCAGCCTGTTGTGTGGCACTTCACATAGGGTTGAGTCTAACAAGGCGAACACCAGACTTCTCTGAATGAGCAGTCGGTGGCTTTTGTTTCCGGTTATTGTTCTAAATCCAGAGACATGGTTCTTCTTTTCCCTGTGAATGTGAGATTTTGTCCAAATTGCAATGTTCCGCTGGTATGTAACAATACCCAGTCCTGCATTTTGTTTAAAGTCTCATTGCTCCCATGGAAATGAAACAGGACTGCTCTATTGCAGCAGAATGAGGAAAATGGACATTTCCTCGTGCTAACTTCAGGAATTACTGCTTGACCTGTAAGTGGCCAACCTTACGCTGGAACATTGCAACTGGAGAGAAGATGTGAGGGGATTGCCCACAGTTTTACACTTGTTCTCCCTTTGTCCTTCACAATGTTAAGATAAATGAAAGCTGTGGTTAGGGTGGCTCGAGGCAGCTGATGAGTGGACCATGGCTTGTCTGTCATCGGCATTCTCAAGTGCTGCACTTGAGAGAGTGATGGTTAAGGCAGACGGAACTGGGGGATGGCTTAAATGCCTGTTGTAAATTGTTGAGTCCCAGGAGTGGATTGATAAGGGATAACTTGATTCAAGGCAAAGCGGGGGCAGCTGTGGAAGTAGTAATTCCATCAGCCATCCCAAGCCCTGCTGCCTCTGCCTGTCAGAGAGCCAACGACACCTGGCCTTTGGCAGAGGGAACTGAAAAGGTTTTGTCTGGGCTCATGTGAGGTGACTTGTGTAACCATCTCTGTCGTGCACATTCAAGTTAGTGATGTTTGAAAACTCCTCTCAGCCACACAGGTGATGTAAATGCTCTTGTTCCCTTTGTTTCTGGTTCTCTTATCAAAAGTAGGCCTTTGCAGGGGCCAAAATCAAAGCTTTTCCTTTAAAGTCTATTAAAATGAAGTGAATCTGCCTGCTTCAAACAGTGAAATCTTTGGCAGGGTGAACCTTCTTGGGGAGCTAACGGAAGCTGGAGCTCGACAGATAAAACATTGACATGGGCTGGAGTTTGCCAAGACAAGCATTTGGACTTTTTCAGACCATGTCCTTGCCTCCCATGGGACATGCTCATATCAGGAGGTCTTGATGGTCCCTGTGTGTGGCGGCAGACACACGGTTTTGGTGCTGTTGGTTTGGTGTGACTCCCTTTCCTCTTGCAGGAGGACTGATGAAAAAAAATCTCCTGTTAGTCGGAGCTTGGAACTTGCGTTATCTCAGAGAGGCCTCTCCAGCCTCATCTACATCAACAAACTACTCCAGTGGAGAGCACAGTTTATGTCTGCAGAAGGTCTCCTCCAGCTAAAACCCTTTCCCCAACCCAGCACAGACTACACAGGAAAATGATGTTTTCCTGATCTCTCATTTCTTTTCTTTTAAACTTTTTCCCTATTTTTTTGTTTTGTTTTGTTTTTGTTTTAGGTCAGTGCATCTGTGTGTGCTCAGGACTTTCGGAGGGTAGAGCAGGGTGTGAAGGAAAGGTCCTGGGACCCGTCCCCCCTGCAAAGATGCTGGAGATACTTGCAGTGCTTTGCAAATTGGATGCTGAGTGGCCAGTCCAGCCTGACCCCATCATCTTAGAGGGGAAAAGCACACAGAGACATCTGCACAGAGATTTGTGCATGCCACAACATTTTTGGCTTTGCAAGAGAAGGGGCCCCATTCTTCCGTTTAGCCTGGGAGGCTTTGGAGAAGCTCCGACCTCCTTCCTCTCCAACTCCTGAGCTGAAGTAGGGCTATTCCTTTGGGTAAGAGCACTTGTAGGATCAAGGTGCAGGTGGTTCGGGTCCTGGTCACTGCTGTTGCAACGTGCTGTGAGACTAAAGCACAGCTTGGCACAGCCACAGAGCCCAAGCCGATTATGTGAAAAAGTAACACATGAGCAAATTCAGGGTGAGGCAGAAGAACAGTGTGGGATTTAAAATTCTCAGCCCTGTTATTAATTTCTCTGGAAAAGGTGAATTAATGATTCTAGTTTTAATTCATTAGTATTTAGGCTAAAAATATGTTGGCTCTGAAAGAAAATTATGAAGTAAAGGGGAAGCTGTAATAAAATCTCCCTCCTCCTCCTCTTAAAAAATGTTTTGCACAAAGACAATTCACTGATTAGAAATGAAAGTTGTAGTCCCGTGGGGCCAGGTTGGAATTACTGCATACCACTTGTCTTTGAAATCAAGGCCTCCAACCTTCTTAATGTCCAGGTGGGGAATTCCGGTGGCTTTACTCTAATCCAGGCAAATCTGAAATCCAACCCTATTGGGAGGAAACAATGTGGGAAACAGATTCATCTTGATCTCGGCTTTGTGCCTTGGAAAACGATTAAGACCAACTGTTAAGCAGCTCCTGATAGAGTTCACAAACCTGCCGGCCTCTGTGTGACACAGATTTCTCCGTTCAGGCTTCACCCCTTAAAATAACAGATGGAACTGATCCGGTTAAGCTACAAAGTGGGTTTCCATTATTCCCCAGTTGTTAAAATATTATTTCTGTAGTTGCAAATGATTTTTAATCTGATTGCTTTGCTGCAATTATTTTTTTCACTTTCCCATTGTTACTTTAATAAAATCAAAGCCAAACAATTTAGTGCTGCTGACAGGCAGCCACACTGACTTCTGTGAGAGTGATGTCCTGAGACACTAAATCCTCCGCAGCACTGCGGAGGTCACACACGTGGTCCTATCAAACTCACGCAGTGGGGTTCCCTCTATACCCTTTTTCCTGTCCCGATCTCAGTCAAGATAACTGGTTTTATAGCAGCTTTTGAGGATTTCAAAGTGATTTAGAAAATCAAGTCCTTTGAGGTAGAAAAGTATTCATGTTCTGCACATAAATAGAAGGGGGAAGCAGAAAAGCTGCTCTTTGTTAAAGCTTATTTTGGCAAATCCATGAAGAAAACCAAGGACTTGCAAGTCCATTTACTGATATAGTTGTTAAGAAAATGTTCTCCAGGGAACCTTCTTCCGTAAGGTTTCAGCCCTAGTGAAGGCTGGGAGAACATCCTGGCTGTGCAAAAGCCACCTGAACATTAACCTTGGAAAGTGTCGAGGTCTTTATTCTCTTGCAACAATGGTTAAGGTAGGGTGGTAGGAAAATAATAACTAAACATTAATGTAATCTTTGTTATTTTTCTTATATTCATTGCATGTAGTTACAGTCAACACCCGTGGGTAGCAAAACTTGTTGCTGGTTTGATTCTTGGGTAATTTTGCAAGTAGTTACTAGTAGATTTGTGAAGTTTGGCACCAGACTGTGCTATTTAAGGGTGGGATTTGAAAAGCTTCCAGTGGAATTTGGAGTACAGATCCCTCCATTTCTCCCCTGCAAATAGACATTTTATTCTTTAGAGTGGATTTATCATTATTGCAGTTTTGGCAAGAATTTACCATCAAGTTTTGTTTAACACCATTCCTCACCATTCCATTACTTAAAAGGCATGGACGGCTTTGTTCTTCTCCCTTCCTTTTAAGACAGCCCATCCAACAGGTGATTTTTAAAAGTGTGATTAAATATGCAGTATCATGCACCTCTTTTACACTATGTTGCGGATAAAGGGATTGATTCTGTTTTTCTTTTCTACTGGAAATATTTTGCTAAAACCCTCTGTGTGTGTACATGTGTGTGTTGGCCACCTATCCCACTTCATGCTGGAGGCATAATTGAGGTCTCTTGCTAGGACCAGCAAGAGCTAACAAACCAGAAGAATCATAGAATCCTAAAATCAATAACCAATCAAAGAATGGTTTGGATTGAAAGTGACGTTAAAGATCATCTAGTTCCAAACCTTGTGCCATGGGCGGAGGTACCTCCCACTAGAGCAGATTGGTCAAAGCCCCATTCAACCTGTCCTTGAACACTTCGAGGACTGGGGCAGCCAGAGTTCTCTGAAAGTCCCTTTCAGCCTTTATATTGGGGCAGAAAGTTTTGTCACTTTATCATGGAGGAATGTTTCTCTTCTTGGTGGGGTTTGTTTTCCTCTGTACCAGCCCCATTTTCTCCAAAGATTGTCCCATTTCACCCCTTGGAGGCTGCCCAGACACCACACATTTGAGCTGAAACTTGAACTTTCCGGTTTGTATGGCTTCAAGGGTCCTTCCCAGCCCCATTCCCAGTGCCCAGCAGGGATGAGCAGGGTAAAGCCTCCCACCAATCTGTTTTAGGGTGGGGGCCAGGCTGTGCTTTGCTGCCTGCAGGTGGTCCTGATTCCTCTTGCTTCTCACGTGCAGGGCTCCAAGCCCCTTCTTTACCAAATAGCATCCCTGCCCCTCAAGTGTCAGTGGTCTGCTTTCACTGCACTTTGCTATGGTCCCTGCTGAGTTCGGTTATATTTAAGCATGTCCTTGAGGTTGAATGTGAGCGCAAAAGTTGGGCTGAATGGGGATGTCAGTGTGAAAAATAACACTCGAAGATGCTGGCTGATTTTGCTCTTCACCTGTGCAATTTTGTAGGGTTGCTTGCAGTTAAGAATGGGTGTTTCCTTCTTACATGGTGGGAATGCAGTAAAAAAACAAAGAGCTTGAAAGGGAGCTCTGTTAGCACCAAGCCAGGAGCCCAGTCTGATAGTCGAGGAGAAGCTGGAAAGAGTTTGAGAAAAATTCACATCTGTAACAGAGTAGGTTTTTATGTAGCAATATACATATTTAATTTATGCTTGCAGCGACAGCAGTTGTATATGCAAAAGCAGGCGTGCAATTACATGTGCACTTCTGCTTGGGATTCCAGGACTTAAGAAAGAAGTGATTATGATCATGGATGAGTTATACTCTAACGGCTCTTCATGTTGTATAAGGAGCATCTGTGTGCCATATTATGCACATGTGAAACTATTTTTATTATATTAATTTGATTTCTGTGGGAGATTGCAAAGTAACCATTTGTGTTTAATGGCTGCATAGAAATCTGTCTTACAGAGTTCACTCTTTATGTACATGGCTCTTGATTAGGCAGAATGTACTGAGATGGTTTGCATTTACACACTTAGAGTTAGTATTTTTACAATCAAAAATCCAGTTGGTTTGCCCCAGAGGAGTTGCCGTGTGATTTTCATTGTAATTACAAACATTCAACCTACCAATTATTCTATTCCGGTACGTTTGTTAATGAATAAGGAATTTGTTTTGATAAGATCTGGTCCTCTGTTCACTGATTATGAGAGAATGATTGGACAAGATCTCTGTGAAGGAGCTTTTTCAGTTGCCAGTGTGAGATCTCTGCTTCTATTTATTTATTTATTTGTTTTGAACAGTCATTTCCTCTTCGACTTCTCTGTATGATAAAGCTCACTTTTCACAGATTGTAATTTCCTCCTTTTCCTGGCTCTTCTAAGGCTTAGAAGAGTGTGGTTCAGCAGTTCAACTTGCTATATTGAGCTACCCCCTTAAAAAAAGAGATGCACAAAACCTTGCCTCAGAAGCAATGTAGTACTTAAAGTTCTTCCTTTCCAAAGATCATCCTTTAAGTTGGTTATTTGCTGTCAATGATGTTATCCATACAGATACACTCATGTCTTTTATGACTTTCCCTGAAGTCTTGTCCACACCAATTTCTTATGGCAAAAGGTTCCTCTGAGGAGCCACTTGTTAAAATCTCCTAGTTTGCATGGATTAGTGAACGGTGTGTTACAGCTGACCATCTCAATTTCCAGTGGAGACATCAGACAGTGTCGCATTTTAACAACCACCGTTGCTTCTGACTGTTTTTTTTTCTGAGTCTTACAGCTTCCAGTTTTTAGACTGCCTCTGACACAACCAGGAATTTTTTAACTTAAAAAAAAAAAAAAAAAGCTTGGGAGGAGGATGCATGAATGATCAGCTCTTCATGGTTTTCATTCTTTGCAACACAATAGCAGGATAAAGAAATTACATGGGTAGAGATGGATTCTAAATAATTATGTTGATTCAGTAGGCAGAGATATGCCAAGCCTTGCCGCAGAAGTACTGCTGCTCTGTTTTATGTGGCTTTTACATAGTACAAAGGGAGTCCCGTGAGCACCACAACAGGCTTTTGAAGCCTTTCAGGGGTCATTCCAGTATCCTACCAGTCCCCTTCCACAAGAAGTACTCAAGGGGAAAGGTTAGAACAGGAGGCTGCTGAGGACTGCAGAGAAAATCCATGTACGTTAACAGGTTTTTTTGGTGTAGAGTTTAAGGTTATTTTTGACACTGGTAAAATAGATGTTCATCTCTGAGTTTTGTTAGCAGAATATTTAAACTGTAGGGGTAGTCCAATGTTGATGTATATCTCTTTGGTGGGGCTTTTCCCATTCTTTTTCAGGCTCTGGGTTTAATAATAGCAATGTTCTTCTCATATATTTTAGATAATGGTCATCATATTTTCTTGTCTCCTTAGAGACACTGTGAAAATTAATTAGCTAGTGTTTATAAAGGAGGACACTCAGATCCTGTTACTCTGACTAATTATTCTCTGAATACCTGTATTGATTTATAGCGGGAGTGCTCCCAGCATGGGATGATGTTTTGCAGGGAGAAGAGCATCAGTGTCTGGCCAGAAGTGCCTTGGGGTGACACATGCTCCTGGTTACCCAGCAAGCTCTGAGGAGTATGTTGACAGATACTTGATACTCGAATACATCACCTTACCTTCTCCAGTCTCTGCAGGATGCATTTATTGCAACAATTATCTCCATGGTTTGTTAGACCAAATAAAACATGGTTTGAGGGGGAAGTCCTCAAGTTTCAGGGTCTGAACGTTGAGGAGGGCACTATCTATTGTAGGCTAATATATTTATGAATGAGTGTGTTTGGGTTCATAGATAATGTTCATACATGTCAGATCAGGAGAAGTGTATTTCGCTATGGTTGTTTTTTTTTTTTTTCCTGATCTAACAAGTACAAACTTTAACTGGTTGTAAGAACAGTACTTTGTAATTGCATTTAATAAGGCGACAGCCTGGAGCCAAGCACCCGGAGATCCCAGCACTGCTGGGTTCGAAATGAAGCCGGTCTCAATCAGGGCTCTGTGGTGCAGACACATCCTCCCCCTGTACTCCATCCTGGCAAGGGCTCTGGCACCCACTCTGCGTGACAGGTACAACAGCTCCAGCCAGATTTTCTGCCCAGAGAAACCAGAGCTTCAGGCAAAAACCGGGCCAGAAGAACATGAGCTGAAAGGAAAAATGTAGTGACTGAACAACCACCAGGTTCAGTGGATCCCTGACTTTAGCACTGAAACCCGTTGTTCAGATTGCAGCAGCAGTTGAGCTTTAGTGGCCCAGATTGCAAAATCCACACCAGCGCTGTGCAGAATCACCCTGTCCCCAGGCCAAAGTATGATTCTTTAGCTTGCTACCCACACCAAAGGCAGCTTGTTGGAGCCACCTCATGGCTATTGGTACAGATGAGCAGCTTCTCCTACTAAAGGACAAAAGCCATGAACTTGCACCAAGAGGC
Organism: Grallaria varia; assembly: GCA_013396735.1. Lineage (NCBI taxonomy): Eukaryota > Metazoa > Chordata > Aves > Passeriformes > Formicariidae > Grallaria > Grallaria varia. Next base: position 893,649 of record VWZG01009713.1, read on the forward strand.
TGGACAGCAGTCAGTGGTATAAAGAGAGGGCTCTGGACATCCCGAGTTTCATGGCTTGCAGTGTTCCAGATCACTGTGCAGACTGGAAAGCACACAGAGCAAGAGGACCAGCTCCTCTTCCCAACTTGTATCTCATCCTTTTCCTATCACCAGGCTCTGAAATGAAGAGTTTATCTCAGGCCAGGTATGGAGTGAGGGATACGCATTTCTGCGTGCTATGACTCAGAAGCAAAGTAGCAGCTTTGGTCTGGCAGAGGTGGAGCTGGGTATATGTTGCAGCCCAAGCATAATAAAGGTCTGGAGGCTATAAGTGGGGAAAACCATTCACAGTCCTGACTTGGCAAAGCTCTTTAAAATGAGCTCTTTGCCCCAAGCCACAGAGCCTCCCAAATCTCGGTTGGTTCCCAGAATTCAGACAGCAGTGTTCCTACCAGGGACGAACACACAGAGCTCGTTTTAATTAGGATTGAATTGGCAGCTGCGTGGAGTTACAAGAACATAATAGATGTGGTAGAGGGAATCTTTAAGCTGCTAAGAGTGACTGGAGGGATGTCCTGTCACTCCTGGAGTCTTTTCCCTTTGCCTTCTTCCAAACAGTTGTGCTGCAGAAATGTGTGATTCTGAGGAGGGGAGCACTCAGTGGGATAGTGCTGCTTTTGAGGCTTTCACCACTTCCTAGATTGCATTAAAGGATGTGCTTTGCTGCAGCTTTTGATGTGTTTGCTTTTGTAGGCCCTTTCCATGTCTGAATATGTCCTGGGTGTTGTGACCTTTCAGCATAGCCTGTGTTTTGTGTGACTCTTGGTGTATTGCCTCATTTAACAGTAAAGTGGCATCATCTCAGCTTTGCAACCTCAGGGGTCAGATGTTGTGATGACTCAGTTTCAGCAGGGACAGTACTGCTCACCATTATGGAAGTTTGTTCCTGCAGAAACTCATGAGTGTGTGTGTGCATACTTATTTTTTCATGGTTTATTCTTTAAGCAGCCTGAAATCTTTGTGGATCCCTGACTAGAATCAGGGAAGGTGTACATGTGACTCAATTCTAGTTTTCTTTGGAACGTAATGGCTTTGCCTGTTGGAGCAAGATATATGTTGTATCAGAAAGGCCTTGGATGAGATACCATGTCTCTGCAGCTGAGCAGAGAAGCTTTACTGAAACCACATAAAATGTGTTTGGGGTGCACTGCTGGTGATGTACAAATGAGCAAATGTAAGGTTGGAGAGGTTAAGACCATGGCATCAGAGGAAGGACCTCAAAACTACAAGTTTCAGCCCATTTGACAGCATGGAAGAAAAGAAACCAAAGTTACTGGTTCTCCTGGTTTGGCCACTAAGCACAACTGCTCATGTACTGCTGCAGCAAAGTGTCTTCATCAGAGGTGGTCCCTAAGTTGCCTGGACAAATCACTGAGTATTAAACCACAACAAAATATCCTCATCACTAAGTCTGCAGATCTGGAGGGGAAAGAAGTGAGGGATAGAAACAATAGATGTTTTTTACTGGTTGCCAAGATTTATAATGAAGATTATGATGATGATGAGTAGCTGAAGGAATGTTGCTCACATTGTAAACCACTGATCTCTTGATGCTCATCAGCAGAATTTCAGCTCTCAGATATTTTAGTGCTGGGGTGTTTTCTGTCCTTATCCAAGTGGTTTATTTAATACAGCTGCAGACAAACCCCCAGCATCGTGTCTTCCAGCTAAGGAGCCGGTGATCGCCCTTCGCAGGCCAGCCCCTCCCCGAGGGGCTGCCGTGCTGAGAGCCCAGCATGGAGAGGAGGAGAAGAGGTGGATGTCACCATGCAACATATCTTGTTTAGCTTTTGTTTAAAGTATTTATACAGGGCAGGTCTCCCTGCTCCCAGTTCACAACTTTGCACCAGCGGTGGCTGCCGCTTGCCAGGCAGAGGGAGGAGGAAGGCAAAGGAAGGGACATGAATAATGCAGTGCAACATATTTATCGACATTGTCAAGTTGAGCCTCAGATCAAGTTTAGTGGGTAAAGAAGAGGCTTTGAATTCCTGCCGTACTACACATTAAGATTCAGATAACTTGATTTTGTAAAGGGAGTGAGTCCAAGAGGCTGAAACACAGGAAGTCTGAGTACAAAATGCAGCTGTTTTCTTTTCTTTCTTTTTTCCCTTCCTTGTGTCACTAACGTAGGATTTGATGTGGTGTGGAAATTGCCTGAAAAAGATTAGCTGGCCGTGCACACCCTTCTTTCTCCACTGCACGTCTCTCCCACCCGGCAGGACTGCTCCCGTGTGTGTGGAAAGCTTGTTCCGGTGCCTTCCCCATCCCTCATGTAAATTGTGGCGCTTCTTTGATATGTACCATCATTTGTAATTGTCTGGGCAAAAGTCATAAACTCTTCCAAGAAGTCCATGCGGGGCACGGCGCGGCGGTGGGGGATGGCCGTGGTACTCAGAGTGGTGGAGCAGCCCTGCCTGGGCTTCCCTCACTGCCCCGGTCAGCTGCAGGAACAGGATGGGCTGCTCAGGCTTAGAGAACAGTGATTTGTCTGTTTATTTATTTATGTTATTTATTAGAACGCTGGGCTAGACCTCGAGAGTTATGTTCTGTCACAAACTACTCCAGTTGTTTTGAATGTGTCATCAGGGCTGGAATTTCCTTAAAGGAGGTGGCAGTGGTTCAACTTTTCTGCTGTTTGAAAAGAGTGACAGTAAGTCATGAAGAACATCAAGAGGTGGGGAGGAAAGAAGTGAAGAGCAAGTTCAATTAGTGCTGAGTACTTCTGAATCCCCCACCCTTCATGTTCCTATTTTCGTCCCTTTGTGACATTTTCTTGCAGCGCAGGAAGCCCTGAAATGTAAACCATCCCTAGCTGCAGTGTCTTGCAACTCTGTGGACACAAATAACTTATTTCAGTAAAAATTCCGTGTATTTTTAAATGCATAAGAGTGTATGTAATCTCATTTTAATATGAGGTGTTGGTAACCTAGATTGCCCTAATGTGTTGGATCCTGGACGCCAACAACCCTGTGCCCCATCTTTTGGTGTTGTCCCTTGGTTTGTCCCCTGCATTTGGGGAGGCAGATGGTTTTGCTGTGCTTTGAGGTTAGGAATTCATCTGCAGCTGCTTGCCCACAGGTAGTCAGTCATTCCTTAAGGCATAATTCAGGAGACGTGTATTGATTGTTATTGCTTTGGGCTGCAGATAGTAATGGCAGATTAAAAAAAAATAAACAAAAAACCAACTAGTAAAGGTAGGTAGAAGCCAGACTAGCCCTTGTGTGGTGTGAGATACTTATAGGCTTATAGCCTCTGGTTTTTAACTGTCTGTGCAAGGACACCCTGTGGGGTGTGTGTGTGTGAAATTAAAATGGGATTGTTATTCAGCCTGCATTTTAAGTGCCTAACCTCTCCATTTTGAAGACATCCTTCTGCTTTGTGGGAAAGCTCATGGTCCTTAAATCGTATTTTTCACTGACGGGGGAGAAGTCCACAGGGAGTTGTGTGGACAGTTCACACTGTCAATTCAGCATTTTTGCACACTCAACAAACATAAGTCCTCTCAGTCAAAAGCCCCTGAAGAAATTATCTTAATTCTTAACAATTTTTTTAATTTAAATGTGAAGGGTCTGGGATTTTTATTATTCAAACAAATAAATATTTTCCAGAAAGCAAACATAATTTCACTCTGTCTACTGCACACAAGGGAAAGGCATAAATGATTACTTGACCCCAGGATAACATGATGCTCTTTTTTTTCCCGTTGTCTGGTTGTGGTGCAGGAATGTGCAATCTGCAATCAGAACTGGCAGATGCACAACTTTTGTTTGTAAAACTGACTTCATTATTCCTGCTGTAGGGGTGGGCTGGACGAAAGACATTTGGGTTGCTGACAGTTTCTGGACTTCCTGTTGAATCATCCGTGTATTTGGCCTGGACTGAAGGAGCAGTAGCATCACTGAGCTCAGATCCAAGGTCCTGGGAATCAGGGAGCAGCTAGCATGTTTTAACCATGGCTTTTTAGTACTAGTTCTCATTATCTCAGCATTATCACGGTTCTACTCCACCCTGTCCCTCGGTTTTATTTTGACATCTGCTGAGACTACAGACTTTTTGGACCAGGGTCGTCTCTTCACATTGCCTGCAAAGAGTAGACCAGAGATGATTTTTACTGGAGCTTTACATAGCACTATCACATTACAAATAACTATGATCTAATGTTATATATCACCCTAGAGCTAAAAATCTCAGCCGCCCACCAGTGCTTAGCTATATTCTACCTCTGATGGCCTGTGCAGTGCTGCACCTCCTGCTCGTATCACTCTAATGACTGTCTTCCCTTACTTACCTTCTCAGATGCCTGCCCTAGTCTGAAATTATTCCCTTAAGGATAAGACAAAGGCACTGGGGACAAAAATGATGTGTTATTATGTAATTAAAGCCTGTGTTAATTTATGCAAGGTAGTCTGAGCAGCCCAAACTTTTGCATTTCTTTCAGAGTTCTTGAATCAATCTTCTTATTTTTCTAGAAGGAAGAACTTCTTTTCATCATTTTCCAAAGTGAAATTTCTTTGTTTTCTTAATAGAAAATGCCAGTGCCACTAGGCCAAAAAATGACTTTTCTGTTTCCTTTGCAGCCACCCGTGGGGTTTGAACCACAGACCTACAGCACTGTAACAGAGGTCTCTATCGTGTGCTAATTAAAGGAATTAAACCCAAAATTAGACAGAAGGGGAAAGCAGCAGCTTGGAGCCAGGTGTTAAAAAGGGGGTTTGAGGCAGGGACACATCCCATCCCCACCACGGCAGACCTCAGCTGATCATAGTGTCACTGACCTTCCCCATTTGTCACCTCTCCCCTTCAAAGTCTCAGCTGGAAAATTTCCTTTCCCAGTGCTGTGGGACTGGTTTTCTCCTTCTCTCTCTCTCTGCTGTTGTTTATTGCTCTGATTGTGTAAAATGTTTTGGGCTGTAGTTTCCATGGAGGACGCTATGCAGAATAAAGTTGGTGCTGTATCTATAAGATTGCGATCTGTAAATTTTATTTTCTCTACTGTATAACTCAAGTTTATTACATAAGGATGTAGCTGGATGAAGTTCTTAATATCAAGTAGACAGTGGAGATTGTTTTTACCATTTCCTTTTGTTGATCCCTCTGTATTACTTCTCAACTCACTTGGAAGCACAGGACATTGGATTTGTGGCTTTGTGAGCATCATATCAGTGGGTCAGAGATGTAGGAGCTGGAGAGGAAGTTAGCAGGCATGATTTGAGTGTCTGTGACTCAAAGTGACCAGCAAACTCCCTGGGGAGAGTTCAGTGTCTGTGAATCTCATTAGTCTGTTTATTTTATTTTACCTTGCTAGTATTTGGTTATTGCTAACAGTTAGAAATCTTGCACCACTGAGTCTTCTTGGCCTGGGACCTAAAGCACCAAACAGCTCATTACTATAGCAAAGCTCAACTCCGTTGTGCCTCGTGACACTTCAACACCTCAGTGACCTGGGTGGTGGCCCTAGCAAGGCCTCTGATCCTACCTTTTTGTTAGTATAGAGAGAAAAAAGAAAAAAGGGGGAAAAAAGGCATTAAAATTAAAGTCTCGTGACTGTAATGAAAAGGTTATTTCCCCTCTCTGGCAAGCTGAGTTCTGTGCAATTGCAGCTCACTTTGTCCTGTCCATCTTGTAGTCTCATTAGCTGCTGGGCCACAGAGGAATTCAGGAGAGAGAGTTGGGGGTTTTATCTGCATGCCGTTCCAGTGTGGAAGATTCAATGAGATGATGGCTTGTCATTTTTTATTAATGAGTTGGAGCCTGATTCATTATAGATGTGTGGAATGAGCTCGGTGTGGCTGCGGGGGGAGGGGAGGGACTTTGCCAATGGAGAGGTACCCCCAGTGTGGGTCTTCTCCTGCTTAGTCTGAACCAAACTGGCTTGCCAGGGCTGCTTGCCACTGTGCTGCGGGGCAGCTGAGTTACTGTGCAGCTCCAGTTTCTCACTGCCCAAGCCTGCCTGTTTCAGCATATGACAAGTAAACCCAAAGGAGAAACAAGTATTTAGAGATGCTCAGCAATTAGACATTACTAAGAAGTTTCTAAGGCACTGTCCTTCTGTGTCTGGATTTCTGGCAGGTTGGTGGCTGAGAAAGTCTTCCTAAGTTTCTGTTTGAGGGGGCAGATTGGCATGGTGGATTAAATCATGTTCTCATTAATGGAAGCAAATAGCTGTGTGTCCTTCAGTCCTTCCTTGAATGCTGATGACATGAATCATGTATGTGTGATATGTGTATATATAAATACTAACATATTTATGTTAAATACGTTATATATTTTTTTTTAATCAAAAGTCATGTGGTCAGAAAACAAAAATTTGTGTTCACAGGGAGGTGTGTTGAGGGTGGGTGACACTCTTGCCCTTGGCAAATCCAAATACCCTTGAGTAGAAGGGGTCTCTGACACTTTGAGGACCCCCAGCCATGCCGCCAGAGGAAGCCCCTCTTGGCAGGCACAGGCAGAGCAGGGTTATCGGCTGCAGCTGCTGCCCCTTTGCCAGCAGCTCCTGGCTCTGGTGGCCGTACAGTCAGACTGTGCCCACGGTGTCCCTCAGTGACCACACATGCCTCCCTGAGATGCTTCCTTGGGGGGAGAAGGAATTTGGATAGCAAGAGCTATTGAATGTTAGAAAACAGGATTAAATACTTAAAGGGTATTTAAGCCCAGTTTAAAGAGTGTTTAAACCAGCTTAAAAATCCCAGCACAGGCTCTTCTTGCACAACCTTAATGAATTCTGTTTCTGCTGCTTCTGTGCTTCTGCTTACTGCTAGAAGGAGCCCTCAAAAGCTGCAAGAGGGGCTCCTCTCTCCCACTTTTTGTGCTATTTCTATGGACCAAAGAAGTGCAAGTAAATATCCCAGCTTTTGTAAGTGTCTGTGACAATAATCTGGCCCTTTCAAGAGCCATAAAATTGTAGCTAGAGGCAGAATGGGCATCATTTAGCTTGCCTGTTGCATTGTGTTTGTTATGTGTTTAAATTTGTAAGCTCTGTGCTCTTTTCAGGCATAGGTAGCCATTCAGCATTAATCTCAGTGCAGACTGTCAGAGGGGGACATGCAGTTGCAGTTGTCTTATCTTAATCTAAAGTGAAGATCAGGCAGATAGAAGTTATTTGGCTGATCTTTGCATACAGAAAAACATAAATTCTGTGTGTTTAGCAGTGGTCTCCCATGCGGAAGATGTGGTGTGTACCCCTGTGCCATGGTGGTGCACCGACTGGCACACAAGTTTCTTCTCTGTCAAACCACCAGCTGAGAGTGAATAAGGAAATAATCTTGGGTGTCTTAGAAGGTCGTTAATTTAATAGCTCTTGTTGAATAAGGGGAATTTTTCCTGCTTTGCATTTACACTTGCCCTTAGATAAATTCTGGCTGAGGTTATGTTCTGGTGATCTGCAGAGGACAGAACATGCTGTTTTCTAGTCTTGTTATTTATAATCACGCGGTATGGTTCAGATATTTCAGAGGTGGCTGCACAACTGAGTACACATGGAAATAAAGATATGCTGCTCCTGTCTTTGGTGAGGGCTTTCTTTTCCAACATTTTTTCAGGACCCACAAGTATTTTGAAATGGTTGGGTGTACTATGTAGAAACTTAAATAAAAACTCAGGGAGCTGTTTGTTATTCTCTGTTTGCAAGACAAAAAAAAAAGATCAAGCTGTCCTTGCAGTAAAAGTGCAGGCGTGAAAGGGTTAATGCAACAAACAGACCTAAAGGAATCTTTTCCCCTTGTAAAATATGCAGCCGTAGTGACAGCAGTATTCCCAGAGTCAAGTTATCTTTTACATTAGTGAATGTTGTTCCTAAAGCTTTAGCTGTGGTAATAAATGATTCATGGTAACCACACCTTTGTGCACAGCCGTCCACTTGATGTTCAGTCCATATGCAACTTCAAGAAGCCTTGTGCAGGAGCTCCACGGCTGCAGTTCAGCAGCTTTCTCCCAGTAACTGTGACAGGGAGAAAGGCATTTGAGTAACAAATGGTAAGTTGAAGGGAAAGGTTTCTCTTCTGCCTCTTAAAGTGTAAATTAGCAGTGTTTGTTTGTGCTTTCTGTGCTACCCGAGTTTGATGCACACTCCTGAGAGTCTCGATGTGGAGAGGAGGCTAAGGAGTAGGTGGTTGAGTCTATTCTCTTTGGAAAAGAGGAAAATAGGAAGGAACTTTTAAAGTTCAGTGTGTCAGTTCTTCGAGCACATCCCCAACTTGCAACTAATGAGACCTCCCAGTGCGTATGTACTACAGGACCCCCTTGCAGAGGAGCTTCAAGTCAGATGACGTTGAAAGTTGGGCTGGAGAGCAGGTGTCCCACTCGTGACCTTCTGCTCGTGCTGGTAAATGTCCAAGAGTCTGGGGTCCTCCCAGACCTTCTGTGCCCATATGCAGCTGTGGACCCAGGCTCCTTCTGCTAGGGGAAGGTGACTGACCCAGATGGCATTTTAGCTCTGGGTTTTGGAAAGCCAAGGCTCCGTCCCTATTGCCTCTGTAGTTTGTCCTGCTGGGTTAGTAATTCTACAGACTCTTGATGTGGTATGTTAGATGTGTTAACTCGACCTGACCAAAAGCACATAGCCTATGCTCAATTTTGAGACTCTGTGATTACTAAAGGTAGATTTGTCCAAGCAGTAGGACTTGTGGAAGATTAAAAAAAAAAAAATCTTGAAGAGTCTTACCATTGGGAGAAATAAAGTAAGTACGAGATTTGACCCAATTAGAGAGTGAATATTGCTAACAGGCCGTTATGTCAGGACACTGGATGGTAATGCAAAACACTCAGTGTGCTCTGAGATCCAGTGAGAAGTGAGTGGAGAGAGGAGGTATTGAAAAGCAGTTTTGGACTAGCCTGAGAAGTTTCTCAGAAGTTGAGAGAGGAGGTTAGAATTAGTCAGGCCAGCAGACATCCAGGAATGACAAATACTAATGAAGGGAATTTGTCACAGTTCATTCAATTTTCTCCACAAAATTGTGTGGGGACATTTTTGGTTTTGATCTTGAGTCGACTTCTTAACAGTCCTCATGTCATTCCTCTTACGACTGTCCCCTGTATGAGGATGAAACGGTGCCACGTGTGCAGCTGACTTTCCCAAAGCCTCGTTTCAGAGTGCCACAGCTCCCTGCAGCAGCAAGCGTAAAGTATTGGAGACCTGTGCTTTATGTATCTCTCTCTCCAGCAGTTCATGAATAGTAAGCACAGTGGGTTTTACAAGGACAGATATGGAATAGTCTCCATTGCATTTGAGTAGAAAGTGCGGCATACGATTGACATAGCTCAGTCTTGGGCATTTGCTGGTTTAAAACAAAAAACAATTTCAAACAATTGAGGGTTTTTTTCTTACCAGACCAATCACAAACTTTTGAAGCATGAAATGAATTTCACTGGTCCTTGCCAGTAAGCTTCTTTCCCCGATATTGGTTTTTATGAAATGGCTATAATCTTTGTAGGTAATGAATGAAAGCTACACTATGAAGTCCCACCTAACATTCTTCTTCTTGATTTATGGTGTATTGGTCAAAGTAGTAAACTGATAATGATTGCAAAATAGTGATAAATCACTACGGGATGATGTATCAGAAACAATAGAAAATGTTCTGGAGGAAGAAACTTGGAGCCAGTTGGAGAGCAGCTGGGTGTTCCACAGATACCAGGGAATCCACAAAAATACAAATTAAAAGGCTCTCTCCCTTTGTTTCTGTCAAGATTGGGCTGTTCCTTCCTTCTGTATGAAATAAACTTGAGACATTTATGATGAATTAAGGTTCCCACACCCCCAGTGTATCAAATCTAATTAGAAAGTGCTGGTGGAAATCAATTTAGGCCAAAATCTTGGCTGGATCTGAAGTTGAGACCTGGACATGATCATTCCATTTTTGTACAGCTCTGCAGAACACTGGTATTTTGATCTCACTCCTTCAAAAAAACCCAAAAGTGACCCTTGTGGATAAATTTATGCTCATGAGTAATTTTCTAAAGACGAATCAAAGCAACATTGCTGTCTTGTATTGCTTAGGCTTCTAGATAATGTACCTTTTCTCTTTTCTGGCCATCAGATGTGTTCAGACAGTCTGTATTTTGTTGTTGGAATCTTATGATCATAATACATTCTGACTCAGACGTGCTTTGTCTAATGATGTGACAATAGATAGCAGGTGGAGCAAAATCACCCCTACCTAAATGTAGTTCGAAGAGACCATGATGTCTCCTGAGAACCAAAAAGTTACCCAGTCTTTCGGGGACTTGATCTGTCCCAAATGGGTTTCCCTAAAAGGGTTTTGGGTTGAATTCTTCCTGTTGTCTTGTCTTGTAATGGAAACTTTCTTTGGACTTGGTGCTAATCATACCAATGAGCCAGCTCTGATTGGTACTAGCTTGCAAAAGGCCGCTTTTGTTCTTGTTAGAGTATCTAACCTCTAAATCTATTTAATACCCTTTCCCTGGTTGTCCATCATTATGACACATGATTTTCCAAAGGATTTACTATTAGTTAGCAGCACAGGGCTTTCTCCCTGGGGTAGCAGCTACTTGCAGTGAAGAAAATGCATGTTCGATGTAGCAATTTGTCTTTTTTTATATATTTATTATAAGAGTAAATGAGTTATTGTGGGGGACTTCAATATTATTGCAAATTAGGTGCTACAAGCCAAGCCATGCACATTTGTTATGTTTCCAGGCATACACAGCATGCATAGCAGTTCAAAAATCAGCAGTCGTATTATATCTAGGCCTTTTCCTGGGCAGCTGCTACTTTGCAGGTATTTTTGTAGTGTGACTGTTCCATAACTCTGCTCACTTCAGATGAATGGTGGGGGGAATCTGTCACAAAAGTGATTGCTATAAAAAACGTTTTGATGAGCATGAAGGCATGAATTATAAAATCTCTCAAGATTTAGTTTCAAAAGTAGGTGTGGGCTAATGAATACACAGAGCTTGTCGTGTATTCCTTCTATAATAGTAATTTATTAACTTTTTTTTTTCACTTGCACCTTTCTGGATGTACTTGTGAGCTGGAAACGTACCAAAATTATAAATTGCTTCTTTATTCAGAAAAGTGTACAGAATTGAGCAAATCACACAGAATCAAATTCTACCTGACCTCTGCTTCAACAAGGGTCTTAAATTAATTGCTGAACTTCAAAGCAGCGGAAGTAATCCAATGTTTTGGTTTCAGCAGCTCACCAAAGCTGGGGTCTCTGTGGTGGGGAGGGAGAGAAGGGCTCCAGGTCCAGGTCCAGTTTTTTGAGTTTCTGGTTTGGGGGAAAACAGACTCTCCCCAGGAACGTTCTCCTTTCATGTAATTTCATTTCGCAAGGATGCTGAAACGGGCAACCAGGCAAGAGACCCATGTTCAGATCCTCTGCTTCCCAAACTGAGCCCTTTTTTCTAGTTTAGCCATCAGCCTAATCCTGGATTTAGAGACTAATCTGGATTCAAACTCAGTTTCTTTTGATGTTTCCGCAGGACGGGTGGTGTCTGGTGGGAGGTGAAAGCACCCTGTGTGCAAAACAGTAAGGAAAAAAATTCTGAAAATCTCCTTGGCTCCAACAGCTTTCAAAAGAGAGGAATTGATAAGAATGTGGACCCCTTCTGCATCTTTTCTCTTCTAATTTTCTTTTTTTTTTTCTTTCCCAAGAAGAGAGAGCCCAATGTGTCATGTTTCATGTAACACTCGTTGTATTCATCATAGGTGACCTGGATCATTTGTACTTGTGGTTTATAGTCTCTCGACATGCATTGTTTTCTCTAGCTTGAAATATAGCACATTAATGAGGTATGTATCTGTTCAGATGTACGCAGTCAGCTCATGAAAGATGCTTTGGTAGCACTTCGACTAGTTTGTCAACAGCTAGCATTTTGGCAGCTGCAGAGAAGAAAGCATCCCAAATTTGTACAAGAGAGAAAAATCTGATGTTAGACTTTTGTGAGCCATGTTTACATATGCTGGAGCTAACTGTGTAATTAGGCACGTTGTAACCTCCCCAATCCAATCTCCAGTGAAGTAGCTATCATTTAACAATTACATGCACATCCACTTCTAGTGTGCCTGTATCAATACGTCTGTTCCCTCTGTGTTGGGAAAGGGCTGCAGCTGGTGTAGGTGACAGCTTGAAAAGGCACAGCAGTGCTGGGAACTAGCACCTGGATTGCATGCTCACAGCAGTTCATGTTGAAGAGTCAAAGATGGGTGTATTTGGTGAGAGAAACCAAGGGTGCTGGCGGTGTGGTGGGGCAGCCTGGGGAGCTGCTGCCTGTGTTGCTGCTGCGGCTGGACTAGGCTGTGACCTCCAGCATGGGAGATTCACACTAGCCTTCGGTCTGTGTGGGATGCCCCATGCAAGCCCTCTGTTCCTCCTGCTTGGAGACCCCCCATTTGTCCTGTGCTTTCCTGTGGAGCACAAGCAGCCAGTTCTTGGCCGTGCCCAGCCGGGTGCTTTGCGGCAGCCGCTCCCTGCCTGCTGGTTGCCCATGGGTTCTCATACTCCTGATCTGCTGCAGTGGCATCTTTGCTCTTCCTTATTACAAAAAGGAGCCGAGTTTTACTGTTTTCCTAAATAAGATCTGGAGTTGTTTGGTGGTGAGAGCAGAATTACTGGGAAGTGCTGGGAGTCCTAAGTTTAGCTCTTTATTTGGCCTTGGGTTACTACTTTGTGTGTATGTGCTTTAGCAGTGCCTTGGAAAGATGTTAGTATACCAGTTTGTAGCTGTTGACTTCAGTAAACATTGGACTAGGACCTATGTGCAACATGATATTAGGTCTACAGGAGCACTGGGAACAACCAGTTACCGAGGCAAGCTGGAAAGACCTTTCAGACAAATTTGGGAAGGAAAAAACATTATTGCTGTTTCTTCATCAGGCAAAGGGAAGAAAAAGAATTTCCTTATTGAGAATTTGTGAGGTTTAAGCAATTGTGGAGTACAGTCCTATCACTGCACATGAATGCAACTTTTTCTTATTAATATACAATCATCCCCAAAGCTGTCTCAGTTTGGCAGAAATGATTTTATTTGCATCTTAGTGCCTTATGTATTACTGAATTATGGGTACCGATCTGGAGTGGCATCCTAAGGACAAAGAACATGAAAAACTACATCTTGAAATCTCTCTAAACTTGAATAGTTCAAATCTCAAGAGGCGAAACTCTGTTATAAGTATTCCTGTTGAGTAGTAACAAGTCGTGCCATTAAGCAGGAGCTGGAAATCAGCATGTCTCCGAGACAGCCCAGCAACATTTATTCAGAAACCGATTTGTGGGTGAGATGAGCGGTGGTGCCTTTGTAGTTTGCTCTGAAATACTTATCCCCCTAACATCCCTCTGAGCTCCTGGGTTTCCAGAGGCCAGGGCTGCCTCTTAATCTTTGTTTGCATTCACCTCTCAAAGATCAGTATTTTCTCATTACAAATTGCTGTGCGTTTTAAATGACAATAAAGGTAACTTTTAGCCCAGAGATTGAGCCAGTTGTTTGGTTTAACTGAGCTAGTGGTGTATATTTAGGGGCTTTCTGATTCACAAGAGTTTGTGTATATACATTCTTAGGAGAATCTTTGCTCTCAGGGTCCTTTTTTCCCTTGTATAGAGACTCTTCATCAGAGCTTGTGCAGTAGGCTTTGTAGGAGCTGAGACCATAAGTTTCTCCCAGCTGTACAGAAATCTTTATTGCCTTTAATCATTTAGTATTCCACCGAAATAGTATTGTCGTCATCTTTTTTTTTTTTTTCCCCCGTGCACTACTCTGATAAAAATGCATCTTTTATGTTCACAGATTTGGCCTAACCAGTATGTTATTTCAGCTACTTTTCATTAACAACTTGGGGTATTTTAGCTGTGCGGTAGCTTTTTCATTGTGTTTCTATGCTGCTTTACTATTGAATGAAATTTAATACATTGCTTATAATTAGCAGTGAGGAATTTTACCCTCTCATCAGTTCGCTGCTATGAGGCTTGCTTAAAGATTTTAACAAAGAAAATATTCTTTACTCTTGAAATGCTTTGCAGTTCTGCCCAGGCTGCTCAAAATAAACATTGTTTTTGAACCAAACTCTTTCCTCCTACCCACCCCCCAAAACAAACAAAATATCTTCAGTGGCCATCAGATAGACATTTGACCCTAATTGCATGCTTTGTCTATTCATGCCATGTAGTAGGGGTCCAGAGAGTGATAGTTTGAAACCGAATGCACTTTAGCATAGCATCAGGTGCTGGCAGAAATACACAGCTTGTGTGTTGAAAGGTATAATAAGAGTTACGTGCTCTTGTAAGCTTCAATTTGCATATGTAAAGTGAGGTGGGATTGTTTTTTTTCCCTGTAGTGATTAGCTCCTCTGAGACAAGCCCTGAAATCCTTACTCAGCTGTAACTCCCGGTGCTCAGTCATTGGTCATAAAGTATAAATGACCATTTGTGTTAGATGAGTTTCCAAAGACCATCACATTTCTTGCACCGCTGTGGGATTCAGTCTCTGGGGCAAATCTCTAGTGCTCAGCACCTCAGTTTTACTTGTCACCTCTTGCTCCAGAATCAGGATGGCGAATTTCAGGGATGAGGAGGTGTCCTTCGGAGCAGCTACCCAGTTCTTTGCTTGTTTAGTCACCACACCATTGTTCACACTCGTGGGGACTTCTCTGGGAGGTCTGGGAAGCCAGATGGGTTCTACCCTGTCAGTGGCTGGGTGACTTTAGCCCCCAGAGTACCTGGAAAGGGATTTGCCCAGTCCAGGTTCTGCTCAGTGGGACCCCCTGCAGAAATGGCAAAGCATCAAGTGCAATGGTGGTTCCCTTGGGGTCAACCGAAGGTGCAACTTAGAAGATATAAACATAAATGGCAGCAGTAAGGATATTAATTTCCCTCTGGCTTTGCTTATATCTGTGTACACCCAAGTGGGTTTAGTTGGTGGCTAAGACCTGAGAGATGCAGCAAGTTGGTGCTGGTGGTGGAAATGCCCATGTGAAGAGGTGAATCACTCAGCAGGACTTTTTGCTCTTACCTGGGTTTTTATGACCTTAGCTCTCATGTCTTTTTATGTCTCAGCTCTCATGCCCCAGCTTCTTTTACTAGGCTTGGTAAGACATGCCAAGGTCCTGTTCTTCCCTAAATCAGTGTTACTTCTGAAACCCAAATTAAAACGAGTAACATTAATGTTGTTTCATTTCCCTTTGGTGGTTGTTTTTTGCTTGTTTATTTCCTGTTTTGAAAGCAGTTTATGACTTCGGTTTCTCTGATGTATAGGAAAATGTTGTGGTAGTTCTGCACAGGCATTACTTCTAGTCAGCGACCTAAAACAAAACAAGAGGGAGAGAGAAAAAGAAGGAAATTGTCTCTTTGTTACAGAGCAGCTAGTTTGTATTGAAAAAGAGACTAACTCTTAAAGAATGCACTGTAATTTGTATTGTGGCTCTAATTTGTGTGAGGCTTAAGTGCAGCCATGCGTTAGTGTGTTTGCAAAAACTAAAACTTCGAGATGTGGGAAGAGATAGAATTTAGTTTCTAATTTGTGCAAACATTTTAATTTCCCTCTCACAGAAGACTCGTGAAACCTCTTCAGGCCCAGAGTGTTTCATTATTCAGACAGAGCTTTTTCACTGGGCCAAACGTTAGCAGGGACAAACTCACAAATGCAAATCACATCCTTGGGCCTCTGTCCCTGTTTTGACCAAACCTGCACTTTCCACCTCACCACAAGAGCTACCAAAGTGCTGTGGTGGGCCCTGTGTGGTCCATAAGCAATGTCAGCTATGGCCTCTGAAGGAGGCATGAGCATGCGTCCCTGCCTGTCTCATCTATAAATGACTTTTAATAAAAGTGAAGACATGATAAGTGTAGTCAGGGAGCCAGCATTGTTGTTGGGTCCTAGAATGCAAGAAATTAATTAGTTCAGCAGCCATGTTAGAGGCTCAGTTTTGAGCTGCTTTGATGGTTTTGTAACCACTTCAGTCAAAAAGAGAAATGAAAATCCAATTTGTTGGATACCTCCCAGTCTGAAATGGTTGTAATGTGATGGATGTCCATGGCAGTTCTGCAGTAGAGACTTTTCAGCGAGGAACATTGACAAAATGAACAGAACTCTTCATTTTAATACATTCTTGTTATTACACTGGAATGATGTAGCTCAGTGACCCTTACTGGGAGAAATACTGTTACTATCTTCATCAGTGACATGGACAGTGGGATTGAGGGCATCCTCAGCACATTTGCCAACAACATCAAGCTGTGTGGTGCGGTCAACATACTGGAGGGAAGGGATGTCACCCAGAGGGACTTCAATGTGCTTGATAGGTGAGCCTGTGTGAACTTCATGAAGTTCAGCAAAGTTCTGTACCTGGGCTGGGGCAATTCCCAGTATCAATGAAGGCTGGAAAGGACTGACAGCAGCCCTGCCAAGAAGGACTTAGGGGTATTGGGGTGTGAAAAGCTGGACATGATCCAACAATATACACTCAAAGCCCTGAGAGGCAACTGTATCCTGGGGTGCAAAATGTGAAGTGGGGCCAGCAAGTCAAGAGAGGTGATTCTGCCTGTTGACTCTTCCCAGTATAATACTGTATACACCTCTGGGGCCCTCAGCACAAGACACCACAGAGCAGGCCACAAAAGTGGCCAGAGGGCTGGAGCACCTCTCCTATGAAGACAGGCTGAGAGGGTTAGGGTTGTTTAGCCTGGAGAAAAGGCGGCTCAGAGGAGACCTCATTGCAGCCATTCAATACTTCCAGGGGGCCTACAAGAAAGATGGAGAAAGACTTTCTATCAAGCACAAGATGCAGAGGTTTTAAACTGTAAGAGAGTATGTTCAGAACAAACACGAGGAAGAAATATTTTATGAAGAGGAGGGTGAGACACTGGAACAGATTGCCCAGAGCAGCTGTGGATGCCCTATCATTTGAAGTGTTCAAGTCCAGGTTGGATGGGGCTTTGTGCAACAGGGTCTGGTAAAGATGGCAGGGCGGTTGGATTAGTTGATTTTTGAAGGTTCCTTCCAACACAAACCATTCTCTGGTTCTGTGGTTATAGCTTGTCTAGCTTGATGCATGTATGCTGAATGTTTCAGCAAGCTGTTGGAAGACATCACAGGGTCTCAAACTGGACTTTCAAAATCTCTGAAAATGCTCTTGAAATATTTCTGTGAGTGTGCTGAGACTCCATTAAACCCTCTTCAACCTGCTCCTAAGAAGGTACGGGTTTGAAGCGTGGCTTGCCCTAAAGGCACTCTCCCAGACAATTTGGATGCTGTGCTCCTAGTAATACTGAATGGTGTGCCATAAACAGGCTATTTTATATTTTGCACACACCCAGTCATCACTGGCTTCCTGCTTGGGATCTGTGGTATTCAGACACTTTAGCAGCTGCAAGGAGATCTAAACATATTTGCACCCGTTCAGTCAAGGCCAGAGGAATGCTTACCCATCCTCACTAAGTATATAATAACTTGCTCACTAGCACAGGTCCTGCTCATGTACGGAGGTGGTTTCTGGAGTAGCCCAGGCTGGTGGCTGCAGCCCAAGGACGGTCCCTGATGTGCAGTTGACTGAAGCATGGGCCAATTGCAAGGCCATTGCTTCTTTCTTCTGCCCTGCTGTGTGCCTGAGGGATGATGGCCATTTTGGTCATAGTTTACTCTCAGCGTAATGTTTATTTCCCAAAGTAACCATTGCATTGCCAATTTCACTATTAATGACAGAAAGATGAGTAGGAATATGTTGAAACCCACCACCAGGATCTGTTTGGGCCTGTTTTAGTAATTTTTCATAATTAGTTCTGATGCTTTTGGCCCAGCTGCTTAGGAATCAGCGCTAATCGTCCTACAAAGCCGAAGTTCTGGGTTTTTCTTGGTTCTGGCTTTGCTCCTGCAGTAATATTATGATGTCTGGCTCCAGTGGTGCTTACAGTGAGTCTGTATGACTGAGTGCTCAGGGCGGAGCAATCATACCTAGTCTGTCCTTAAACACAGGCTTCAGTGGAGCACATCATGGGGCTTTTGACTGACATCACTGAGTGTTAGTTCTGCATCATAACAGTCTTGCTTTGTGTGGGAGTCAGTATTTTTGTACTCCCGTGTGTGTAAGTGCCAGCAAGCACCACGTTACAGGCATTTTACTGTGGTATCAGTGCTCAGCACTGAAGAATTCCAGAGTGCTCCAGAGCAAGTTCCAGTTGGCTGAGAATATGGAGAGTGAAACCAGACTCTGTATGCTTATTAGTTGATTTGATGATTGATTTTTCGTGCATTTTGAGGGTATATGTGGGTTTTTTACGAGAGGCAACTTGCTATTGCAGCTCCAGTCTCAGTGGCCTTAGAGGACTTTTACACACATTTTGCAATGGGTCTTTGAAGGCAATGACTCACAAGTGGGTTTGGCCTGACTCCGTGGAAAAGTGATTTTGATCCCTTCCAACAAGGGGCACCACAGCCAGTCTGTGTCAGCCAGCACATGGTCTTTTCTCCTTCTGTGTATTCATATATCCAGTGAACCCATGACAAATCTGAGCATGTGTGGCAGTGTTTTTCTTTTCCAAGCTAAAAAATGTAGTAACGATGGTCTAAGTCAAGCCAAACCTAAGCACTTAGATGCTTTGGGAATGTTCCCATTATAACAGATAGGAAAACTTCCATTGCACAGAAGGGATTTTGCAAATCCAAGTGAAAAGCAACAAATGGAAAGCTCATTAGAATATAATCATTAATTCTTGAGCTAAATTAACAAGGTTAAATATAATTTAGTGAGTTTCTCAGTGTAGGTCTGCCTGATCCATTAGCAGGAGTTTAAAACAAACAGTCTGTGATAACCACATTTCTTAAGAGCTGCATCAGAAGTGCTTTGGCAGAGGGTCAGCCCTGGATCTGTGATATTTTGGGCTACCCCATGCTCTTGGGACCACTTCTGGTGTTTAACGTGCAATGAATAAATAAGCACTCTGGAACCCTTTTTCCCTTTTTCTATGTTCCCCCTCCCTCCCCCCAAGTGTGAAAGGCTCTGAGAAACAATATTGGCAGCAGGAACATCTTGTGCAGATGAGAAGAAAAACTGTTCTGACTTGAGCTGACTCCTGCTAATTACATGGCTGGAGATGGACTTTTAGGGAAGCTGCCCCCCAGCATTGTTCTGAACAATCCCCACTAAATTAGGGCCGGTCAGGCCAAATGCAAAGAGAGTGGTGATTACCAAGATTATTTTCTTTTTAAACTTGCTCCTTAGCTCTACTTTGCTGGGTGTTGGTTTTCAAAAGGGCCTTATAATAAATGTGGGCCATCTATATATAGCCCAACTTTTGTTCGTTTGCACAGTTCAGAAAGCCTACTGTTTGAGGTTAGCCTTGAGTAAACTTGTACCATTTACTTTGGAGCATTTCAAAGGGAACAAAAACACAAATCATGATGAGGCTAATAAGAAGTTTGGGTGTTTAGTTTAAATGTGTACACAGCAATCATTGTAGAGGAAGTCCTTCTCTTTGGGAGTACATTATTATTAAGCAGCATTGCTGTTTGCCTGGTTTTGTCTGGTCCGCAATTTGCATTCACTTGATGGATTGCCAGGGTCGGAGGTGCACTCCTTGGGAAACACTGAAGTGCCGTCTCAGCAAACTCTTAAGAGGAAAGGAACACTAATACAAGCATTTGCCCAAACTCCTTGAGTCTTCTTAGGCTTCCTTAGGCTGTGCTAGATCAATATGACAGTTTGCTAAGAAGCTTTGGACATGCATTCACAGACTCTCTCTGTTGGCTTTCTTGGCATGTTATTCAGGAGGTAGTTGCTAGTGAAACATGTCTGCTACCAGCACAGAAGATTTATACATGCATTTTCTTCTCCTGCTAAGTGATTTATTTACTAGCAATAATGCCTTGCAGAGCTGCTTGGTCCAGTTTGCAGAACTCATTATGTCGACTCTCAACAATCTATAGATGAATGGGATCTCTTCTCTCCCGGTCCCCCCCCGCCACATCCCTTTTTTTAAACAGTGGTCACATGGTTCCAATCCTCCTGTTCAGTGGAGTGAGATGATCCCAAGTTGATGGACATTTCTCTCCATACTGTGCAGAGAGGTAAGTTTTCTTGTGCCACCCGTCTCAGAGCAATGAGGGGTTTGCTTCCTTTACTTGTAGTCATTAGCTTTCTGATTGCTCACTGTCAGTTGCTTTCAAATGGATGGGCTTATGTGGGAGACAATTTATACAGCTTATTTCCCGTGATCTACAGTCCCTGAAAAATAGAGCAAAAACGTAATATTGCGGAAGTTTTTAATGGCAAAACCTTTGTATTGGCCTTTACTCACAGAGCACTAAAATCTCTTGTTCTTGGACTGCCAGAATCTCACGCTAGTGCTTCTCAGCCTTCACATTAACAGCTGGTTTTAATTCCTACCTCTCCTGAGCGCTTGGTGAGATTCAGCCCTTTTGCTTTCCACTGGTGAAGGATGGGAAATTGGCTGCTCTGATGGCTCTCATTGTCAATCCCTCAGCTGGGGAGGTGGTGCAAAGATGAAAAGGGACCAGATTATTCATGTTTTTATCTTTGAAGCACTAGCGGTGCTCCTCGTGTCATGCACAGGAGTGATGGAGGTAGTCTGGGTCCAGATGCACCAGGAGGTCAGCTTTTTCTCAAAGCTCTGTGGCCCTGCATGCCAAGGTGATGCTGGCCCAGCTGTGGCAGGGCAGAACTCCGGGCACCTGCCGTGGCTGAAGTCAGTGGGGCCTCTCCATCCACGATGCACCGAGTTTTCAGTTAGCACTGGAAAGTGCAATTCAAGATTTGGGTCATGCCATCATTTTGGGGAGTGGGATCTTACCACTTAACTTGAGTCTTTGTTGAGAAAGCTCCCCAGCACTTTTGGCACCATCCCCTTCCCCAAATGGCTGAACAGATATATGATTCCTTGGACATGTGATTTAAAAATGTTCCAGGGCATCTTAAACTGTTTCGCATTTTATTAGCCCTGCCAAGTTCTGAGCACACCTTGAATAAATTCATAGTTGGTGGTTGTGGCGTATGTACCTTGGATACCGTGGGTGGATAAAAAATGTTTTATACCCCCGAGGAGCAGCGAAAGTGTGAGCGAGTTCCATGCAGTAAGGGGAGTGAAAAAGTTGGATTAAATCATGTCTGTCTGCCTGTGGTTGAACTAGCAATGAGGCATTTTCAATCAGAGGTCAGGGCTGTGGTCACATTTCTGCTTCAGTTTTTGCTTGCCGTAATTTTTCCTCATACCAGATTCTCTGTGAAACTCCAGAAGGACCGAGACACTCTCTGTGTCTGACCTTTTGGGGCAGGATTTTTCAGACAGTCCTGTTTCAATTGAACTCGCTGCCAGAGCATGCAGGAAGGAAGCGACATGTGTTACTCATACGCCCTAGTGTGTGTTTAGCATCCAATTTGTGTACAGTCCAGGAATAACCCGGCATAATTCTGCAAAGCTGGACTCACGCTTGGGTGTTTTGATGTTTGGCCTAAGAGGGGATTTCTTCATACATGAAACAGGCTTTCAGCGCTGGGGAAGATCAATACCTGCCCCCAGGGAGCGCAGGCAATGAAAATATTTTTGTAATGGATGCCGCAGCTCAACCTGTGCGTGGTCCCCTTGGGCGGCACGAGTGCATTTGAAAGGTGAAGTTTCCCCTGCCTGTCCCCAGCCCAGGCAGACCCACCGCGTGGGCAGGGTGCCCGCAGGCGCGTGGCGCCCCGGGCTGTGCGCTGGCTCTGGGGTGTGCGTGACACACCAGGCAGGCTGTGGGAGGTGTGGGGAGAGCCTGAGTGCGCTCGCCTTGCCAGCCTTCGGAAACAGCGCTGGGGGCAGCCGCGCCGCGCTTGACATCTTGAGACAACATTAATTAAAAGTAACTTTTTAATCCTTGCGGGAAGAGAAACCAGAAGTGACAGTCTCCTGGCTACAGCCCTTCGCTTTTAATCCCGGTTTTGACTTTTTGCCTGGGATCGACAAGCCACAGAGAACAAAAACATATTTTAAAAGTTTCTTTCAAGGTAGATGAATGTTAATCATGAGGGTGGGATTTTTGGCTGGGGTTTGGGGTTGGTTTTTTTGGTTGGGTTTTTTTTTTTTGACTGCTGCCAGTCTGAAGGAGGTGAAACAGCGGAGTGCCTCACTTCTAATGGATATCGCTCTGCTCCTGTATCTAGGACAGTATCACTGCTCTTTGGCAGTCACAGCTGTGCATTCTGTCTGGCTATTTTTGGGACATCAGGCTGCTGTGCAGGATGGCCAGCCCTTTGTATCACATGAGCATGGTGCTGGGAAGGTCTCTGTGAAGAGTCCTTGACTGTGATGCACTGTGGTGGGAGGGACTCGGATGAGCCAATGTTTGGATCCATGTGTTGGTGTATCCTTGAAAATGGACTCTTTGAAGCCAAACTGGAAGTAGAGTGGTGCGAGAGAGGTTGAGATGCTGTTTCTCTTCTTGCTGAAAAAAACCCACACTGTTTTCCCTCCAACACACTGAGCTAGTCAGTAATCTGCTCCCTCACAAGGCCTTGGCCCATTAGTAACTGGGAACACTCCAGCAGACCTTCTCTTCTCAGCTACCTGTTAGAGCAGCAAGCCCAGGATTTCCAAATAACCCACTGATGCAAAAATGTGCATGTGCAGTACTGCAATTAACATTCCGAGTGCCTTGCATTAAGCTTCTCTCTATGTGTCTTGAAGGAAACCTCTGAGAGATTGTCTTTTATGGAGGAGTTATAAGAGATTTCTTATGGCTGAGTTCACCTATAGAAAATACAGAATTGTAAGTCTATGTAGTTCAAGAAAGAAACTGAATTAGCCAGACCCAGACAAGAATAAGTTAACAGTACTCACTAAGGAGCCTTGAGTGGAATTAGAAAAGAGAAAAATAGCCTGCTGATAAAAACAAAGGCCTAAAAACTCGAAGAAACCCTTCCTTCCTCAATCCCCATCTAATCAGTCCGGGACAGAGCAGAAGCAGGGGTTGGAGCAAACGTGGGATTTACTTGATGTCAGTGGTGTATCTCCTCCTTCCCTTCTTTATTTGACCCTCTTTTAGAGGAATGTTTAGCAAAGCTGTTTATTTTGCATAAACCCAAGTAATAATGTGGCCCTGGGTGACAGGACCTGAATGAAGATGACAGCAGTTTGATTTAACGATTAGCCACCTGACCCGATAGCACCTCTGGAATCTCAACTGCAGAATAAATTCCCATTCTTCCCACATGGGCTGCATGTTAATCACGGGAAGAAAAGCAAAGGGTGGTTGCAATAGGGCCATTGTTCCTGGGGGCAAAGGCTTGAAAAGAAACTGCCCGTCCCTGCCTGCTTTGTGCTGGCTTCATGCTGAGTCTTGGACACTCAAATTTCTTTTACTGCTTCTGTATCCCCCCTCCAACGAAATACTGGTTTCCAGTGGGGCAGATTCAGTCGAGTTCGTTCCCAGAGGGACTTGCTTTCCCCCTGAATTATCACTATATAGTTTCTAATACTTGTTTCAGCTGAAAATGGGTGCTCGTAGCACAGAAGTCCGTTTGCAGAGTTAGCAGAGCAAGTCACTAAGGGATCCCTGCCTTTTGCAAACGCTCCCTAAAGCAGCTTAGCAAAGTGGCAGGGCTTTGTTTAGAGGGAAACCAATTTGGGGAAAATCTTGCTGTGCTTTTTGTTTCCTCCCTCCCCTCCCCTTGCCCTCCCAACTCTTTCAAAGCCCTTGCATTAAGCTTGGTTGCAATGGTACAACCCTCAACTTAGCGGGCTAATATTCACTTACAGTTCAGCCTGCCAGCTTGGTAGCACAGGGAGAGATGTGGCAAAGGGGAATTAAAAAATGATTGCAAAGTCAATGGTTTAAAGAGTAATTACAGAGTCATTAAAGGTTATTACGGGGAAATGTTCAGCTGAGCAGCGATTAGCATTCCTGATACCTCCAGTTCACCGTGGTGTGAGGACACAAGTGAGACGAGTTGCTGAGGTCTCTGCTGTGAGGGGATGGAAGTGGCACCCAGCCCTGCAGCTCCTCTGGGGCTGGCAGCTCACTGCCTGTCTCCCCTAGGGCCACTGGCTTGGCCATCAGCTGCCCCAAACCAATCCTAATCAGCTCCATACTACACAGTGCCATGCACTGCCCCAGAGCACCACTCCCTGGGGTTAGCCGATGGCTGCTGATCCCATGCAAAAACCTCCGGGTGCTGTCAGGGTTCAGCTCACACACAACACGGGTGGGACAGGGTTGCATGCCACCGTTTACACCTGCAGATTATTTTGGATGTCAAAACTCCCAGCAGACGAATGCTTAAAGCCAGCACCTGGGCATTACCCTTGCATGGTCACTGGGATGCCCTTAACGTGTGTCACCCGGTGCCCAGAGCTGCTGGGGTCTGGGATGCTGTCCCTGACATGGATGGGCCCTGTTCTACCCCATTGGGAAGCTGGGAAAGCCTGGTGTCCCTCCATACTGTAATTGTGAAAGTCTTGAGGAGCAGCAGGAGCAAACAGTGCTATCTCTTGTGTGTTTGCGTTTGCACATATGCGGTGAAAAAAACCCCACAAATCGAAGTCAGGTCTGCTGTGTCAGTGCAAGAAGAGTGAAACATTGGCCACAGTCCCTGACGTTTTATCGTGGAGAAGGCCAAGTAACTATTTAAACAGATAAAACATATCAGTAAAATAAAACTAAGTATTAATGACAGTACTAACAAATTATGAATATTTAGGTACAAAGCAGGTACTGCTCTCATTGCTCAGGCACTTGGCTTCTGGTCTGTGCCGCTGTTTGGATTTTCTTTTGAGCCTTGAAAAGGGCATTAATATGTTGCCAGGAAATATTATTTCCAAGGTAAATTTAAAAAAAAGAAATGGGCAGAGCAACCCAGCTGGAGCTTTGGGATATGCAGAGACAGACCCCACGAGAGCCCAGCGCTGGGCATGAATGTGCTCGAAGGGGAGCAGTGGATGAGTGCACCCAAAGCGTGTCTTGGGGACAGTGAGGAAGACTCAGACTTCCTTCTTGGATAACATAAAAAGAGATTTGTTTTCAAGGTTAAAAAGAGATGTATTTTTTTTAAAAAAATGAGGGATGATAATAAACTACATTTTCTCCTCTGAGGGAAAAAACACTTAGTTTGCTTACCAAGTGACACCTCAAGAGGAAAACACTGGTGCCCTTTCACCAGAGCCACTGCCTGTGTGTCTCCCCTGGATGGACAGACAAGGCACGTCCCGCCAGCCCGGCAGGCGTCCCCGGAGACCGCAGCCCATGCAGGGAGGGCGGCTGCGCTCCGGGCCGCGCCGGACAGGACAGCTGGTATTCATTTGTGCTTTACAAGAAAGCTTCGCACTGCAAATAGCTTTTGCAGATCTCTAAGATGTCGGAGCGGTGCAGGAGGGGAGGCCACGCTTTTGGCTGCACGGGGCTCACTTTCTCAGCACTGCTCCACACCAGCCTCTGCGTTCCCCCCTTCAGAGCCGTCCTAGTCTGCTGCTTCTGGGGAATTTTCACACTTACGTGACCAAAGCTCATCCAAACATTCAGTTAATTCTGTTGATTTAATTATTCTTGTAGACTGCTTGCACCCTGTCTTTTTAAATCCTGTGATTGCTGAGGTGGGGAGCCGTGGAGGCAATAGTTTGTGTACCAGATTTCGAGGCCGAGCAGTGGCGGAGAGATAGCCAAGCGTCATGGATGGAGCGTGGTGCGTGATAACTGCTCTGCATCTGAGCTAGTGGCACATCCGAGGCTGTCACTTCTGCTGAAGTATCAGAGATTGATGTGGAGTCTCTTGCTCTTGGTGCAAAAGAGCCAGCTCCCAGACCAAGAGCTGGATTGGGACCAGGAGGTGGGGGTTTGCAGCACGCTGTGTGAGCAGGAGGCTACCCTTCAGCAAGCAAAACAGCGAAAGAGAAGGACCCCCAGGTGCTGCAGGCATCTGGGAATATTCCTTACCTGTTCCCCCCCCCCACCACTGATGGAAAGACAGGCAGCTGTAGGTTAGCTATTATGTTTAGCTGCACAAAAGACTTCAGGGACAAGAAAGACCTGACTCAAGCAAGCATTGCCATTGATGTCAGGGCACTCGCTTCCCAGCCTCCCCCACTGCTTCCACGTGCAGCCCCTCTGTGCCAGGGAGGGATCTCCATGAAACTTTAGCACAGGAGCAGCAGCAGCAGCTTAGGTCAAGGTCAAGGTCTGTCTACCTCTGTTTCCAGCTTTGGAGAGGGGGAGCACCGAATTGCAGGGCAGGTGTGCATGCAGCTTCCCAGCAGTGTCCTCACAGCCACACAAACCCTTGCAGTTCAAGGACTGGCTGATTTGCAGGTGGCATCACAGGATTTTTCTTCCTTGATTTTGTAGTCATCTTCTGAAATGGTACATCCTTTTAGTGCGAGCACCGTCCTACAGTGAGAAGGGCCACTGATAGGCTTTGAGCTGTGCCTTTGATTGGTGTAGCCAGCGTCCTCTCCGTGTTTGGAGCGGATGCTGGTGCCTTCCAGGTCTTCCATGGGAAGAGACTGTGAACTAGCAACTGGTAACTCTGTCTTCATCCCAGCCACAACCTGCTGAACTTCCTTTAGTTGGTTTTCTTGTTTTGTTTTGTTTTGTTTTGTTTTGTTTTGTTTTGTTTTGCAAACTGATGAGTGTAGGTCTGCTCACTCTCTGCACTGAGCCTCATGGCAGTGGCAGAGCTCTGCGATGCTGATCTCCTCTGAGAATTCAGGCTATCCTGTTTTTCCTCTTGGCTGCTAATGATATGGAGTCCTGTATTCACAGTAAGCCAAATGTACAGCTACGTGGTGGGAGTCCTTTCTGAATGGTGTACCCTTTCTGTTTGTGTTTTGGTTGCAGGGAATTTGCAGTCCCTCCCTCAGAACTATCCTCCAAGGAGCAGTATGTTTTACCTTAGAAACAAGATGCAAACACAGGGTCGTGTTCCCTGCATGGTTAGTAATGCCGATGATGCTCAGTGTACTGTGCAAAATACCTCGGGCCATACAGAGCTGCTTTGTGCAGACCTGAGACCTGCTGGCTGTCCACTTTTACTTTGAAAATATTTTGTGTGCGTGACGGTGCATGGGTGAAACAGAGGAGTTGGAGGAAGGACAGGAGCCAGGTATATTTGGGCAGGGGCTCGCCACGTCTCTGCCAGCTCGGCCCCAACCTTTGCCTTCTCTCACTGTTGCCCGTCCTGTCTACCTGGCGGCAGCAGTGGGGCTGGGAACGCACACAGGGCTCAGTGGGAATCTGCAGCCCCTCTTTGAGTTCGACCCACCCAGGCTCTGAACACGGGTCTCCATGGGTGAGTGATCAGTTCCTTAAACAATCGCACTGAGCTCTCCCAGCATCTAATTACCAGAACAAAACAGTGCGTAATAATAGATATTGCAGAATAGCTTATTCTCCTGGAGGATTTGATCCAAACCCCAATGAAGTTGGTGGAAAGACTCCCATTGATTTCAATAGACTTTGTTAGGCTGTTAGCATGCTGTTGTCTGCTTTGCTGTTAGCTGCAGTACTCTTTTCCAAAACTTTTTTATTTAAAAGAAGATCTCAATTTCGTAAATGATTCACTCAGAGCAAGGAAGTGCCATCCTCTTCAAAGCGACTCTCCCTCTATCTTTTGTTGTGATGCTGTTTGCTAGAAAATAGCATTGCTTTTGAATATCACCTAGTTTAGCTGTAGCAACGACAACTGGTAATTGCTTACATTTTTGTATTTTCCAGTAAGTAAAGCTGTGCAGGAGTTTGTGTTAACATCATACCATTTCAGGAGCCTGGCAAAACATTTTATTTGCTTCCTTCTCTGAGAGCACACATGAGGGCTGACATATACACTACAACACTGTTCTCCTGTGCTTTCACTCCTTGTGGCCACAGTCTCATTAACATTGCTCCATGTAAAAGACTCTTAAGACGGTTTTTGTAAACTAAAAGTTTTTAATCTGGTATTTTCATGAGTATCAGGAAAACATTTTGATATAAACTGGTGGAGGAACAGTGAAAATTGTTACATTTGTATTCCATACATATTTTTAAAAAACATGAAATGCTTTAAAATTCTTATGGTCCCATGGGATTCCATCACCACACACTACTCTGAGAAAAAATGCTTGTGTCCAACTAACACAACCATGCCCTTCAAAATGGACCATTTTTTTTAGGAAATTTGAATTATAAAAGCAGATGATGTTTCCTTGCTGCTTCTGTGTTTGACCCTGTTTAGCAGGAAAATGTGGGACTTTGGCTGAAGGATCAAAATGCAGGGAGTGAACCTCAGAAGTGCTGAGGCAGGTGAAACCTTGACCATCAGGGAGAAGGTGTTGGGCAGAATGGTGCATATCTGGTAGGGGGAATACCTGAGAGTGGTGGAGACATGCCCAAGAACAGTGGTGATGTGCCTAAGAGATAAAGGCGAGGTTTGATGGGGGAACTGGTGAGTGCTGACACCCTCAGAGCTGGGAAACCCGTAAGGAAGGAACTGGAGAGAAGCCCAAAGATGGAAAAGTGGGGCACCTATTGTCATCATGTTTAGGGATTTGGTAGAGAGGCCAGAAATTAAGCAAAAGGAGAGTATTGAGAGACGAACATTCAGAACTGCCCCAGAGGAGGGTGACTGGGAGAGGACAACTGGTGGGTTACAATCAGTGTGGCTTGTACAGCTGCTGAGCACAGTCCTGTCCCAAACTCAGATTTTCATAAGCTACCAAAACAAAGTAAGAAAGTCAGTACCAGGTTGAAGGTTCCACTGCCTCTGTTACCTGCTGGGCCAAGGAGGAGTGGGTATGGGAACAGTGACCCCTCTTTGGTCCCTGCACCGGAGCTCTTCCCAACTCAATGGGCAATACTGGGCTGTGTATGAACTTTAAACTACAGCCATCCTTGCACATGAACGTACAGGTGCCTGGGTGGTGCTTTCTGTCTGGTGGGCAAACAAGCCCGAGGGAGAGCTGCACTGAGCGCCACATTCAGCCTGATGTGCCAAGTCCAAGGAAAACAGCATGCTTTGACACCAAGAAAGAGGCAGCTGTATTGGTCTTCAAACTACAAAGATTTGAAGCAGGATCCCTGCAAGGGGAAGCTGGTTCGTCACGGTTCAGATGATTATTCAAAATGCATGAAATTTGCGTGGAATTTCCTTAATCTGCCTTTATAGGAAAATTCCTTTCTCATTTCCTGAGGGCAGGCCCATATTGTTGAAGGCAGCATTCTTTAACGGGGGGATATCATTTATTATAAAGGATCACAGGTCAAAGTATCTTAACCCAGATCAAGGGCAAGGTCTGTGGGGACTGCCTGGAGCCTTTCGTGGTAACTCACAATAAAGAGCCAATTATAGAGCAAGCGGCTGACACCAAACCCATGCCGTGGCTGCAGACAGTGAGTGCACCTACTTGGGTTGTGTGTCTTGTAAAGGGAGAAATTACTGTACGTTCAAATTCTTGAGCTGGGTGACCATGGCTAGCAGGCTAATTATACCTTTCCAGAAAGACATTCACGTTGCTTAACACTTACTGTATTTTTCTCAGTAGTTTAACCTTGATATCTTTCCTGGGATTAGAGAGTGATGAAAGGTTGAATTATTTGTCTCTGAACTCCCACTGCGAGCGGTCTGACTGCATCTGTTCGAGTTCCTGGTTTCTCAATATCGGTGTTGCATGCGATGCTCTGAGGGTGTTAGAGACTAAGATTGTATCACTGCTTCTGTTCACTTGGGATACAGTTTACTGGTTTGAAAGAGTCAGCAGTTCCAGGAAAAAAAAAGAATAGACAGGTAGGGAGTCCCATATAATTAAAAATTAAGGGGTTTACTTACATGCGCGGATTTCTGTCAATCTTTTTTGAAGCCATTTGCAAGCAGTGGTACAGTTGTTAAAAATTTTTTGGAAAACTAAAGACAGCCTTTTTTTTCCCATTCTGCTGTTGGGGAAACTGAGGCACAGCTTGGAAGGAAAACCTCTCAAAGTTAATAAATAGGAAGACACATCTCAGGCTCAGGACTGAAGGCGGAAAATTGCCTGGAGGGGTGTACTCTGGGCTAAACATCTTCTGTCCTTGGGGTCTTCTCTGGGAGAGGGACAGTGCTGGAAATGGGACACAATGAGCCTTGTCAGACCTGGTGAGGTTGCTTGGACGTCCTTGGTAGTGGTGTCTATTGCAGCTTCTGGTCAGGAGGTTGGGAGGAGGAGGAGAACGAATGTACCATCCACTTCTAAGTAGTAAAATCTGCTTCTTGTGTTGTTTTGGAAAGCTGAACAAAAATTTGTAGACCTGCGTTTCATTCCTGTTTTGTGTGTACACTTTCGACACGTCCAGCTGACTGGCCAAGCCAGATGTTTGTGGGCGCAGCCCTGATGCGCAGAGAGCCCTGCAGGGGAGTGAGAGCTCCAAGAGGTTAGCAATGCGTGGGATGTCCAAGGCTGCTCTAAGTGCCAGGCTGTGCTAGGAGGTACTGTAACCTCTCCCTGTGTCATTAAGGCTTATCTTTGCCACAGACAGTGATTGGAAAAGGCTTTTTGCAAGGCTGAACTGTAAGCAATAAAACTCACGTTCTGATAGAGGCATAGTGCACTTAGCTAATAAAAATAGCCTTGGTGTCAAAAGGTTTCAGTAAATGTGGCTAAAGATATTAGCAGTCGCTGTGTGTGCCTTTCATTTCTCTATAGACCTGGGATGAGGTGAGGTGATAAAAATGAGCATTTTGTTTCCACTGGGAGCCGGAGTCACAGAACTTTACTTAGGAAGCCGAGGGAGCAGTCCTGATGTTTCTCAATGCCGATCATTTCTCTGCTCTTTTCCCTCCTTGACAGGGCAAAGATGCTCCCAGCTATGGTAGGTTCAGTCTCAAATGTCCTGGCCTGAACATCTGAGTTGCCTTTTCCTCTTGACCCAGGGTGAAGGGCTGGAGCACAGGGGATGTGCTTGCCATGGGTCGACAGAGACCTGGCCCTGCCTTTCTCACCACCTCTGCATGACTGGGTTGAGTCGCTTGTGTTGTGTTGCATGAAAGTTCAGGCTATGGAAAGAGAGATAACTCCACTGTGATGGAGATGAGGATACGCACCATCGCTTTCCTGAATTGATTGTTGTTTTCCAAAGCCCAAATCTGCCACCCAGCCCCAGCTGGAACTCAGTTAAGTTGGTGGAACTGTTTACACACTGTGGCGTTACTGGACGTAAGTGTAGCAAAACTTAACTTAAAACTAATATATTAAGAGTTTTTTAGGAACAGACACTGGTAAAAAAAGAAACATCATGTAGTTGGAGGTGAACAATTGATGTCTTTGCCCAGATACTAATAGATTTCTTTAGTGTGATCACATAGTCATTTGAGTCAGAGGAAAATGTCTTAACCAGTCTGCCTGCATTTCCCAGTTGTATGTCAACTGCATCATGTTTCCCAGGAAAAGTGATAGGAGTACCTGTGATTTGGATTATACTCTAGAAGTCCCTTCTTGGCTGGGAGCTGTGGTTACAACAGTTTTGTAATAATAATAATTAGCACTTGTATGTACTGTCAAAACTGTGTTTGGCAATTCTTTTGGGCTGTGGTTGTGGCTTGCATTGGTACTAGATGAGACAAAGTTAAGAGAAGATAAGAGAAGAATGTATCCCGAGAAATGAAAAAAAACCCAGGAATCCAAAAAATTGTTGTGCCCAAAAACTTGCTTGCTGGCCAACCGAGTAACTGAAAATCTCATAGAGATAAGTGTGAATAATTATACATAGCCATAGACATTTGTGGCCATTGGCATTCAGTTAGTAGTTTAGAAAGGTGGTGCAATAGCCTGTCATCCCCTTCCTTCCCATTGTACCTTCCTCTGCTCTATTTCTTCCTCCTGTCTTCTCTTTTCTTTACGAAGTGTCCGTGTCAGGATCAGTACCAGCTGATTCCTGGGGGCCTGTAATAAGGCCCTGTGAACAGCATGGTTAGGTGTACCATCCCCTCCACCACTTGTGGCTTTGATAACCCAAACGATACCAATATGGGTTTATCTGGGTGCTTTCTTTCCTTCCTCTTCCTTAGCAGCCCCAGCAATGTTTCAAGGTGCTGGTGCCTACATGGCACTGTTGTTCCCTGAGGAACAATGTCACTCTTCTTGCAGTGTGGTTTCTTTGTCTCTACAGTCTCTGACCCAGATCCCTTCTCCTTTTCAGCACACACAGGCTGTTGCTTACGAGTTGTGAAATCAGGGTTGGTGGTGCGAAAATGCTCATTTAGATGTTCAAAGGCGTCTGCTGCTGGAGCTCTGCTGCTCATGGGAGGATGCTGATGATACTCCCTGGCAGTGGGTGCCGCGTCTGGGGGACATGTCAAGTTCTTGTAGGGGCTGGGGTGAAGGAAATCTTCCTCAGACTGGGAGGCAGGAAGCTGAGCCTTTGGAAGAGTGCTGACTGCTGCCAGTGAGGTGGCGCAGGTGACATGACATGTGATGACATGAGTGCGGAGATTAAGGCACCACAACTTCCTCAGCTGTCGATGCAGCCTCATTCACATGCATTAGAAATTCACGTGTAATTTTCAGGAGGCTAAGTGGAAAAGTTCCTCTAAAACGACTCCCAACAAGAGTGTTGCCAGCTCAGAGGAGCGCTCATGTAGACCATACTTGAGTTATCAAACCCAACAGCTAGAGGCAAATGTCAGCTTATCATACCTGCTCTGTAAACAGAAATCATCGCATAATCTTTTGTCTCAGCCATCACATTCAGGTGACAGCCCAGGAAGCCTATTAGCAAATGCCAACATACCTACCACACTGGGCGAGTTACGTGCCTGGGTTAAACACCACAAGGGAGTATGGAGCCTCAGCAGGGTAACAGCAATGAGTCACCTGGAGTCAGAGAAGTGCTAAGTGATTTTCTCGTGGGAAAAACTGAGATCCAGCATCACTGGAACTGAAAACCTCTTCTTTTTTTTTTTCCTTTAAGGTTTCTTATTGAAAATATCATGCATGATAAAGGAGGGGCACAGAAAGAGGGTGCATATACTCACACCCCTGTGGATGGGTGTATTACAATCTGAATTTTGCAGTGAGAAGATAAATTATAGAAGCAACTTGAGCCAAATGAATACCAGAGCTGGGAGTAAAATCGCAAGAATTACAGTACATACTTCAAAGTAAAGTGCTTGTACTAATAGCCTGATAGCAGTACCTGTTTCAAAGTTAGAAGTGTGTTGTCAGTAAAACACAGTGTTCACAGATGTTTTGATCTGCCAGTACTGCATTTTTTAAGAACTTAATATGCCTATTTCTGCTGTTGCTGCCCTAGTTTGGGGGCCCAGTACACAAGTGGTTGGGTAGATCCCATCCTGAAATGGCACTTGGAACTCCAAGCAGTGGGTCAAAGCAAATCCAAGGGTCTTCCCCAAGCCTCTCTTACCAGGATGTCTGGCTGCTTTTCCTGAAAGCACTGAAAATGAGAGAGAAGTGCAATATGATGCTATATCCGTTGTACAGTGGCTTTTCAACTCAAAGCCAGTGTTAATGTTGCTTTCAGCAGATGTTGAATGAATAAATTAAACCCTGAATGATATCTGAAGCTATTTGCCATAGGAAGTTCCCCATCTCCCAGATATCCCAAGGTAGCTTGAAATTATCAGCACACATCAGGCTGGCTCTGAAGTGAGAGTGGGGAAACAGCTCCATTTTCTGCTCACAGAGACAGGTGCTGACAGAGGGACATGCTGCAGAATCACCAACCTTGGAGGTGTAATGAGGTCTTTTAGCACTGAATGGGGAATTTGCTCAGTGCTAAATAGAGTTTTTTTAAAAAATGCAGCGCATTAGCTACAAATTAATAAAGCTGTCCAAATGTATGCAAAGCATGAGGTTCCAGA
The DNA here is from genome assembly GCA_013396735.1 of Grallaria varia. Classification (NCBI taxonomy): domain Eukaryota; kingdom Metazoa; phylum Chordata; class Aves; order Passeriformes; family Formicariidae; genus Grallaria; species Grallaria varia. The sequence goes on from VWZG01009713.1 coordinate 927,445, forward strand.
GACCCATGTCACGCTTTGAAGTCCTTTCTTTTCGTGCGTCCTTTAAGATTAGATCTTTTTTAATAAGAGAGCCTCTCCAGAATTGATTGGCGGGGTGAGGGGTGTTTGTTGTGATCATTAGATTTTTCAGTACAGCTGTAATTTGGTTAATTGAGGCTTAACTTAAGACTGTGCTTAACTTTAGTCTCCCACATTGTCACTTCTAATCCAAAAGAAAGGGTTTGCACAGTCTTCCTTAAATAATAAACTGCACATAAATGAAGCCACACAGTTTTTGTGGTTTGATCTGGTCAAGGTAATCTGCTTCACTTCCCAAAGTTGTGGGATAGATTGACTGGCTGAATTAATATGAGGAGTGATACAGGATATTTGAACTCTTGTCAGTTATTTCATTCTGCTTTTTCCCAGCAGTAAAATGGATTTGTTCTGAAACCTGGAAAAGAAAGAAATAAACTTGGCAGATGTAGCCAGTTTATGATTTATTCCAAGTTTGTAGTCTGATCCAAAAGCCACTGAAGTCTTCAGAAATCTTTTGGGGGATTTCAAAAGGAATCTCATCAGACTCTTGATTAATATGCTGGGGAGTTGGGGGGCACATGTTTGGGTCCAAGGGAGTCTTGCAGATCTAATCCCCTTTTTTTCCAGGGTTTGCATTCTCTTGGTGTACATCCTTTCATGCAAGTCTCTCCGTGTTCCCTGAACCATATGTATTTGGATTAAAAGGTAATATGAGAAGTGCTAGGAAAAGCTGGAGCCAATTCCCATTTTATTGCAGGAAGGCCTCGAAGTGATGTGAGGAGGGACAGTGTGTCTGACATCTGGGGCTGTGGGAACGTTACTTAGTGGTTAAAATAGAGATGGGGGTTTCTTGTCAGTGCTGTTTCCCTCGTGTCCAACCTCTTGCGCTCGTGTGCCAACTGTGAGCACATCTGGGGGTGGGAAGGAAGCGGGGGACGAGGAAGGAGAGGTTTGGATCCTGTGATCTCCTAGCAGGAGCCCCTCTGCGAGGGATGCTCGGCAGGCAGCTCATCTCAGGGTGGGGGTGGAACAAGGCAAGTCGCAAAGCCTTGTGCTCTGGTGCCCTTTGCATCTCGGTTTCACAGTGTCAGTGTGTGTGACACAGACAGTGTAAGTGTATGTGACGTTAATCAAGCCGATTACCCTTGCTGAAGCATTTGGAAATGAAGATGAGAAATAATTGTAGTGGAATTTAGCATGCAACATCTTTTAACTTTACAGTTATCTGCAGTCTTTTCTGGATTGGAAAATTTCCAGGGTTTTTTTAAGGATGGAAAAGGCCCCTATGTGATGTATGGAAACTAAACAGGGTTTGCATCTTGATTTATTCCCAATCTTATTATTGTGTGACAGGATCAGTTATCTCTCAAGGGGTGGTATTAATTAATGTTTACAAAGCATTTGCAGTTCTTGGGGAAAAATGCATCACAGAACTGTTTATTACTTGAGCTATTTATTAGATGGCACCCTAGGTGTGAAACCCCCTCCTTGCAACTGCGGCCATGTTTCAGTGTACATTGCGAGCTTCCAAAATCCTTTTGGAAGACCTTGTCTTTTAAAACCTTATTATTTATTCTTTTTTTTTTTTTTTATTCCCCTTAAAGTGGGAGGGAATCACAGATGATCTTTCACATGATTCTTCCAACACCCAGTCATTCATCAGCAGAGACTTAAAGATAATAAACTTTTTGTTTCAGGCAATTACTTAATCTCGACAAACTCCTGTGTTAAGCAGGGCTATTAACTGAGCAGGCCATAAATCAGCGTATTGCCAGGTGGGTGAGTCTCCTGAACTGCAATCACTCTTCAGGACCTTCCAGAGACCCCTTACAGTCTTAAGCACCCTCATTACACAAGCAGCATGCTAACAACCATCACTTTGCATGAGCTGCCCTGAGAATCTGCTGCAAACTGCACTGGGACCATTTTTAATACCAGTCGGAAAATTTTCATACCAAGGCAGGATGATACATGGGAGTTATTAGCCTGCACCAAAACCACAGCTGGGTAAAACAGATAACTTCCTCACCCCTCTCCTCATCAGACCTGCTTAGTTAAGAGCAGCAGGCTGCCTTATGTCTGGTTAAAAGAAGCTCATGCAGTATTCTCTCAGTCTTTATCGACTAGGAGTGCTTTGGGGACTGGTGTCCTGAAGCATGAAAGCTCCCAAAACTCTTCATTGAAAGCTATCAAGATGTGTATCACCTGGGTGTAAGTGCAAGAAGAAAAATACCCAGCACTGCAGTTTTCTCACATCTAGTAGGGAACAGACACATTTTCTTCCATTTCTGGAAAGAAATTTGGTCAAAGTGCACATGGGTTTTTTCCAGACTCGATTTGTTCAATTTTACAAATAATATAAACAGACCTTTCATACGCAGGGGAAATTTTTCAAACCATTGCCTATAGGAACAGTTTGATTTCAGTTTGTTTTAGTGCCTGGAGGAGCATATGCATAAAGAAAGCAAACTCACTCCTGTGGTTTGGCCTGGAGAGGCTGGAAATGCCAACGCTGAGTTTGAAGCATAGCCTTGTCCTGAAAGATTGAGCAAGCCTTTTTATCACGAGGCAGTACAGGTGTCCCCGTGATGGCAGCAGGCAGCCCTGCAATGGGAGAGACCATTCAGGTAGGTCTGTGATCCGGGCGGGCTGGCGTGCCCTTTCTTGTTGGCATTGGCACCTGAGCTTTCACAGGATTTAGGCATCTGCTTGGGAGTTTTTCTTCTCCAAGGCAGCTTTCCAACTCCTGCAAGTTGCGCTGGCTGGTTGAGTAGACAGCTCATGGTGTGCTACCTGATGGATTTGGGGAAATGTGTTTAGTTAGCAATGGCCAGTCAGCCCGGCTACTCCGTGCATGTGGAAGCGACCATGCCCCCCAGGACCAGCACCCGGGAAGCTGAGCTGTGACCATATTCTCCCCTCCCCCCCTTTTTTATCTTTCAGTGAGTTGCATTTCTCAGTCCAGTCAGTCCCGCAGCCACACGAAAACATCCTGGCCACCACAAGGGAGAGTGCTGTGATGTGGGGACAAGTGGCCAAGGGACGTCAGGGCTAATGCTTTCAGTGGCAGCCTGGGCTGGAAGTGGTTGCTGTACAGCAGCCTAAGGGCTTTTGCTTTTTCTTCACCAGCAATGTCATGGTAAACTGGTTCAGGGAGTTGATCCAGCCAAAACACCTTGCAATAAAATTTTAGGTGATTAGTTTTCAACTGGATGAACTCCCTGAGCTGGCTCAGTGTGTTATTCATGAGTGCCAGTGTGACCTCCAGGGAGGGGTGTGAATGCGTGGCTGGGGGCGTGAATGCTAAAAGACTTCTCCATCTGTAGACCTGCTTGTTAGGATGTGGCTTAGGATGATGCTCCTCAATAAGGTTTTATTTGCATGAATGGAAGGAGCATGGTCAGGGCTCTGCTAGATTTGCTGTCAGATGAGAAGTGTCATCCAGAGATCACTGTGATAGCTGATGTGCTCTACTTTGTTCTCCTTTCACTGTTTTGGCCTTTGGTACTCCCAACAGTCTCATTTCCAATCGGAGGCTGCTGCACTGTCACTCCACATCTCACCAACAGAGATCCTGGGCTTGGTCAGGCTGGGTGCAGGTGAGGGCAGCAGTGTCATCTCGTGCTCCTGCCGCCTCCCGGTCATAAATGCTACTTAGTACTTTTTTCCACAAAACCTCAATCTAATGGCACAATATATAAATTAGTCATGTATTGTAGGTGATCTGAAGCAGTAGCACTTTGGAAAGCCAAGGGAAACTCCTTGGAACGTTTGGAATGAAAACTGCTCAGATATAAAATCAAGCTCCAGGAGCACCTGAGCCGTATTGAGCAACATGTTCAGCTGCCTGTGGATTCATGCTGTGGTTCTTTGCTCCTGAGAGTCTCTGCCGCAGGAGGTGGGACTGCTGTCAGGGCTATGTCTGCACACGCATCAAATGCACGTCTCTTTCCTTTGGGGACCCAGAAAAAGAAGCATATTGAGGACTTGAGGTATCTCTCACAGTCAGGAACTGGGGACTGAGGGAGAAAGGCAGGGGATGTTTGGGAATGCTCTGGGCACTCAGCAGTCAGATGAGGTTCATACACTCTTGTTTCACCAGCTGTTTTGAAGTGATGAGGCTTCCATGTGAAATGAGCTTTACTGTGTAATAGTCAGCATTTGCCATTCATTGGCCTGCTCCCAGAGCAGTCCAGGAGCAAATCCTCTTGGCCCTTTTTTTTTGGAAATTGCTGGATCAGCTGGAGGTGCAAGTGGTTGCTGAATCCAGGATGCTACTGGCTTCTCAGGAGGGAGTATGATAACAACTTGTAGAAAACTTCTCTGCTTTTTTTTTTTTTCTGTGAATGTGTCCTTCTTTAGGGATCCATAAGTTTTCATGGAAGTTTTTGACAAACTAATTTTTTTCCTACTGCCCGTCGAGGCTGGCACAAGCTGAACCACCATCTGGTCTGCCCCAGCTCCCTGTCTACCCCTCATGTGCCGGGATTTCTTGCTCGATGATTGGGATTTTTTGATTATTTTTTTTTTTCCCTTCTTTCCATTCTCTGTCAGCAGCTGTTGGGAGAACAAGCCCCAAGATCCATCTGGTCCTTCAAGCTTATTGGGCTTACTCTACAAAGCGGCAGTGGCCGCACTTTCATGCAGTAGTTACATCATATAGCAGCAACTTGCTCCAAAAGCAAACCGCCTTTTATTCGCTTGTGCTGCCTTTCTCCCTTTAGAATTGCAGCCACAGCCAAACCACAATGTAGCCTCAGATCTGAGTCAGTCTAGAGGGCTGCTTTTCTCTTTTTCTTTTATTTTCTTTCTTTTTATTCTCCCCTCCCCCCCTTTTTTTTCCCCTTCCCTCCTTTGCTTTCTGGAGGAGTTGGCACAATCCCGTGTTATTAGGACATAAGCTAGCTTGTTCGAGTGGAATTTCCTGTCTGATTTTAATTTCCCCCTCATTTTTTTTTCTCCCCTCAAAGTGAGACAGAAAAGCTTTTTAATTGCACTGCCATAGGTTGGCCTTTCGGGATATTATTATTCTTATTAAGTACTTCCTGTTGGGAGGTGGCGCATGAGTAGAAATAACAAGGATTTCTGTGCAGTCAGGGCTTGTGGCCTCTTTGTTTGTTAATAACTGTCAGATTGGCAGCATCCTCAAAACACATCTTGGCCTGACAGCCTGGCAATTAAGTGATTTTCAAGGCTCTCAACATTTACAGCTCACCTGTGGATTTAATAAACTGCATTAGGCCTTTTGGGTTTCTTTTCTGCCGTTCAGTAGTCATGTCTCCTCGTCCAGCTAATAAAAAGCTAGCACTGGTGGGAAAGTCTGGCTCTGAAAATGCTCAGCATGGAGACAGAAAGTCCTAATCAGGTATGGTGGGGTAGACTGGTATGCCCCAGATGGGATTGGCATCCTGCAACTTCTCCAGCAGCAACATGCGAATGGAGGAGGTTTCCACATGCCATTGCACTGCTGATGCTTCAGATTTCATTGTGGCCCAAAGTGGAATTCAATGCTTATTTAGCAAGAAAAGGCAATTTTGTTTTCTTTCTAATTTCCCAGTAAGCAAAAGCTCTCAGCAATCTTTCTCAGAAACTTTCCATGTTGGCAGATATTGTTGCAATAAAGTCAAGGCATTTAAAGTTCATCACTTCCATGTTCGTTCATAATAGATCTTAAACCATCATAATCTCCTCCGTGCTGCTTCTGAAGAAGCTGCAGGTACCTGGTAAATGTTTTCTGATGGAAAATTGTTCTGCTTTAAACATTCCCCGTGCTGTTTGGGTTTGAAGAAGTGGTTGGTGGCAGCTAGGCTGATCAAGAGACTTTTCTAATTACTGCTCTTGGAAAAGCCATCAGAACTTCGCTGTTTGGGCACCCCGCTGCGGGACTTCCTCATGTTGTGTGGTTCTCCCTGGCTGCAGGAGAGCTCTGCTTTCGTGTTATTTACCCTTCCCCAAGGTATAAAGAAATAATGGTTTGTCCCTTAGGGCTGGCACGTATCAGTAACCTGAAGACCATAGGAATTCTTATACAACAATAGATAATGTGTTCATTAACAGATGCCCATCTGAATGTTTGAAAAATACTTCTGTAGACCTGAATATATTCGTTCCCCGCCCCCCGCCCTGCCCCCTTTTGAAGTTTTTCAAAGTTTTTGGTACAACCTGTTTTACAAGAGCAAATGCAGAACTTTCCATGTGGGTTGTCAGCAGGCTTCAGAAGATTTCTGTTTTCTTGCCGAGAAATGAAGTGCCCCATTTTCAGTCACACATGAAGGGTGCTGTAAAGCCAGCTGCTGCATGGGAGCACACTGAAGAGTTTCCTGGTGTCCTTGTGTCTGCCAGCAGCAGCTGTCTGTCCCCAGCCTTTCGGTGGATGAGGTACTAAGCACCTCGTGCTGCATTTCGGAGATGGTAGATAGCAAGTGAGGAATTTCAGGGTTTGATTTCTTACTGACAGTTCTATGTTCTTATAGAAAATGTCAATGAACTCTTAAATTTTTAATCTAAATTTTCCATGTAGAGAGAAAGGCTGTTTTTAGCCTCACTGTAATTGTTCCATCTCTTTTGCCCAGGAAAAGACTGACAGGTTTAATGCCCTTACCAAAGGTCAGGCAGTGCACGTGAGAGAGTTGAGCAGAGCTGCCAGGAGCTTCAGGATGGGTTAGACATTGAGATGAACAAGAATATCCTACTTCCATTAGGGCCTGAGTTCATTTAAGTGCGCTGCCTCCTTCTAGGGGTGGGAGGAAATTTATGGGCAAATTCCTTCAGTGTTGCCTCGAGTTGGCCACGGGGCTGTGAGGGGTGCTCCTTGATGTAATCTCGCCCCGTCCCAGCTGCAGGAGCCAGCTCGCTCCGTGGGTGTGTGCCTGCCTGCCCTGCTTCTGGACACAGCCTGCGGCTCAGCGCTACTGCCCAAATGCAGAAACAGCGGCCAGGCTGCAACGTGTTCCTTCCCTGGCTGCACGGCCACCAGGACTGTGTTTCTGCCTGCTGTGTGCCTGCAGTGCCTGTGTCCTAGGCAGGGGCTGCATACGGCCAGCCTTCAGCATCCTCAAAAGACTTGTTTTTGTTCTCCCACCTGAGCGGAAGCAGGAGAATAAACTTTGTCAGAGGATTAACTCTTCTGGGCCATCCCCAAGAGGATGGGTGGTTGCTGTGATCGCATCCAAGGATGCTGCCTCTGGCAGCCTTCCGTTTGCAGTGTCTGATGGAGACGTTTCTTGTGTCTCGTAGATTTTATAATAGCGTTTATTTAAGCAGGTAACCCCAGGAACGGGCTTTATTCTGTGTAAAGTAGGTACTGCATCCACATGGTTGTCCAAAGTCTGTGTTCCCACAGGGACCTGAGCAGGTGAACCAGCAGCTCCTGGGTCATTCTGTGGTAGCGAGGTGCATGAGGAGGTCACCAGCAGTAATCGAGTGGGGAGGCAAGGCTTCTTAGTGTTGTCTCTGCTCCTCACTGAACCTCAGTTTCTCTGAGTGTGAAGTCACACTGACTCTGTCTTCAGGTACTTTGAGATGTTAGTATAATAACGCTTTTTCAAGGCTTTTTTTTTTTTTTTTGTAATTTTATAGCTGAAGGGCAGTGTATTTTTATTATTTGTTTATTTTTCACATATCTGCATCCCAGCAAGGCCCCTTCTCCTTCCAATTCTCCTACAAGGTATTTATCATTACTTTTGCTGTTTGCCCAACAGCAGTTAGTTGTGTGATCTTTATTTCTTACCTGGATGACAAGCTTGGTTTATTGTACTCAACCCACAGTTAAACTAAGCAAGTTTCCCTTTCCAACATCCTGACCCACATTGTATAGAAAGTAGTTTTGTAAATTAGACTACCACCATCCTTCTACATGAGTTTTGTTAGAAGAACAGAAAACTGGTTCTTCATCCCCTTGGATGGAAACAGCTTATTTCAAAATGGTCTGTAGTGTTTGGGGCAGGAGAGGGGGCTCCCTTAGGTGAGCTGGTGGGAGCCTACCTCCATTTCTCCTTGGTATAATGTTCACAGTGGGCCAAAATGAATATTTCCTATTATTCTACCTGTGTAGTTCCTCTTTTATTTTTGTCAAAGCCACTGAGCAGGTAATAAAACAACAGGACAATTAACCAATAATAATTGAAGTATGCTATATCAAAACCAAACCAAATGCTAACAAGCCAAACAAAAGGAAAGCAGGCATGGTGCAGCCCTGTTTATAGTGCTGTCTGCTGGAATCATTATACACGTTGATATAATAATACTGAGCCCTTAATTACCACATCATTTTTAAAGTGCTTTATAAACATTAACCAAACCTTTAAGGTAGGGAGGTATTATTATCTCTGTTTTAAAGAAGGGAAAGTCTGACAAAGCAAGATTAGTTGGTAATTTAGTGTCGTGAAGACAGGCAGCTGACAGGGCAGGAGAAGAGTTTGCAGCTCTTTGGCCAGTCTGCTGCAATTCTAGGGAGACAAAAGCAGAGCTGCTGAAGCACCTCAGATGGCTCTTTGTGGAACGCATGGTGCTGCCATTCAGGGAAGGCAGATACTCCCCAGACTCCTCTCTGCTTAGAAAATTCTCAGATTGGTATAATTAGCAACCACAAAAGTGCCCCTTTTTGAGGAAGGCAAGCAGTTGGTGTATTTTGCAAAGTATCTAAACAACAGTAAAGCGAATCTCTCTAAGAGGGACTTGTGGGGGTCTAAGAAGCAGGTACTGTAGCCTCGTGCGTCTGCTGCTCCCCCTCCTCCCCGTATCAATCTGAGTGGTGGTTCTGGGAATGGCTGTCCTTGCAAAGCCCTAAATATTCTATGTGGTGGTATATGACTTCATCCGAGGAGAATCCCACAGACGCATCAGCGTGATCTGCTCTGTCATGTTTCTGTGACCCAATTTTCCCTGTTCTTTGTCTCAGACCTTCCCTGACCCCAGGCCTATTATCCCTTCCAATAATTCACCCAGACCATTATTAATGGTGCATTAACTTCGGCTGCGCTTTCAGTGAAGATGTTTTTCTTGTGCTCATTCATTCGCTCAGCTCACTTAAACAGCTAGATCATTATTCTGGGGACGTCACACAAACACAAAAACATCTCCCTTGCCGACACCTACAGTCCTGCAGCACTTTGCCATCCAAATACGACACTGAAACGCCCAGGATGGGCTATCAAAGGGAGTCAAGTAGCCACACACACACTCAGCCGCTTCAGGCTGCGTTTGCCTCCACTGCTCGCATGCTGAGGCTGTCCAGGGATGCTCAGAACCAACAACCCCAGCAGAGCTCTGATGTGAGGAAAATCACTGGGAAGCAAAGCACGCGCCTGTCTTTGCTGTTTCACAGCCACTACACTTGTTGGATGCTAAAATACATCCCTTTAAATGTATGCTGTGGATGAATAAAATCGAGACTTTAACAAGTGTAATAAGAAAAATGAATGCTGCTTAGAATTTCATTCTCACCTGATGCTTTGGGCTTCTCTGGGGGATGACTGAGAGAAGAGCACTTCATGTTTGTTGTACCTTAACCTTGTACGTGAGAAGAGAGGGAGATTTGGACTTTCAGGAGATGGGGAAAACTAGGGAAAGCCTCCTCTCATGTTCGAGGTTTCCCTGTAGTGTCCAGTGCAGACAGCAGTTATTTTCCTTTTATCCTTTTCAAAGAAGCTGGACCTGGGAGGAAAACAAAAAGAAGCAAAACCTGTTGTAAGCTGCTGTGTCACATCGAGCAGCATCCCACCTTCCCCAGTAAGAGGGGTGTGCCCTATGGCAGCACAGTGCTGCTGCTGCTGCTGTGGAACCACGGATGGACTCTCACCAGCATCTTCTGGGACATCCCTTTCCTATTTTTTTTTCTGTGTCAGCTGCTTGTGCACAGTTGCTAATGACACCCAGTGACAGGAGTGTGTGAACTGTTGTCCAGAAAAGTTTTTCTCCCACTAACGCAAATCAATCCAGTACCCCGGGGGTCTGAAGCCTTTTAGAGATAAAGTTGCAGTTTCTGCCTGCTGTGATTGAGGTGCACTGGGTAACCTGCTTTTGTTTGACTGTGTAGACTTGCGCAAGTTACTCTGCATTATCTTGTTTCAGCTCCTCTTGAGTTAAAAAACAGGGCTGTGTTTCAAATGCATGTTTGCCTCCCTTCCTGAGAAGTGAAGCTGTGTTAGTCTTTGCAAGGTAGCTTGTGATCCCTTTATGGAAGCTGTGGCCCATGCATTACTAATCTCATAGGAAATGAAGCCAAAAGGCATCTCAAGAAGTCAGTGTTTGTGTTTCCTCTATTAGAAGATGTTAATTTTTTAGGGGTGTTTTTGCAAATTTGTTGAGAAAAGCACTAAAGGTACTGAATTATCTGGACAGTGATCTTTTACTTTTTTCCTCATCTAATGACTTTCCCTGTTGATTGCAAAAGTACTTATGCACTGTTTCTGGTGGCAAAGAAACCCGCTTACAGGCTGGACTGCCTATTCCCACAGAAAACTGTTGGACATTGATAGGAAAACCATATTTTGTTTAGCCCATGTGGTGGTCTGTGCAACTCACATGTGCTTCAGACAAAGCAAGGGAAGCCCAGTACATATTTGGTGGTAGTAAGTGTGTGATGAACTTCTCAAGGCCCCTTTCCAAACAGTCTTGCTGCAGCACCCCAGTTGCAAGCAGGAACAGAGGATGTTCTTTAAGTCCTATCTCAAGGGCTTTCTGAACATTTTTTGTCAAAGCAAGCTGCAAATGAAACCCAATTTAGTGCCTTGGGGTCTGATTTCTTTTCTGCTTCCGTCTTTTTTTTTTTTTTTTTTAGCAATCACATGTGTAAGCTGAAGTATTTGGTATAGAAAAAGCTTACTTGACCCTTCCTAATTCTTGTTTTTGGGCTCAAAAAGTGGTGCTGCTGTGAATGATGTCTAAACGGCTCCTTTGCTTGCAGTACAAACCCATACGTGCAGTCTGTGTTTCTCTTGAAGCACAGGTTTATCTGTGGAGATAATCAAGAGCCTGCATCATCCTCAAAAAATGCCTGTTTCTGATGCCTCCCACCCTGATTCCTGGGATTTTCGGTAAAGGGACATCCCCTTTAAACCTGCGCTTCTGCCTCATATCTTTTCTCTTTGAAGCCAGAGGTATGGCTGGCCTTTGAATAGACAAGGATGAGAATACAGCAGTGGGAGGTCTGTGTCTTGCTCATAAACCTTGGCCAGAAAATCAGCTCCGACAAGTGGGGACAGGTAGCAGCGTCTTTCCCCTTATCAAATGGCGCAGTGGGGCAGACACATTCCTGCAGGAGCTGCGGCGGGGTGGAAGGTGGGGCCTCCTGACTGCGCCTTGCCGCGCTTCACCTGGGAGCTGCGTGCCACCGACTTCGTGGAGAACCCAGTTGCTTCTGTACAAAACACCCTGTTCTCTCATTGTCCCTGCCCCTTGGGTGCTGGTTTTGATGTGGTCTTCGGTTTCTCTTCCTTTGGCGGAAACCAGAGAAGATGTTTAGCCGTGGTTCCAGTGCTTGGGAACTTCTGGGGGTGCCGTGGTGTGCCTTCGCACCCCAGTGTATTGCACTGTATGGTTTGGTGTGGCTCAACTTTTTCCTGGGGAAAGGTTTTCCCCAGGGCTCCTGCTAAGACCTTCCTCCCTCTTGTGTAAAACAATCATCATTAGTGCTAATTGGGCAGCTTTGGGGTTAAATCTGCAAAGATTGCTTGGGCTTGGTAAATCCTCTGCCACTGCAAAGCAGATAATGCTAAACAAAAGATTGGCTTGATTAGATTAAAGTTGGCAAATTCATTGCCCTAATCATAACACTGCCCTTCCCGTGGCTATTCAGGAATACATCACCGTAACTTACTAGAAGTAATTGAATATAATTGTCTTTTTAACTCGTATGTGTCAAACATCCATCTTTGTTAACGGAGTATGTTGCTGTCCTGCTGCCAGCTCAGAGTCCTCTTCTGGAGGGGTGGGAACAAGAAGCAGAGCCAGGCTGACGTTTATGAATTGGTAGTTGATTGCCTATAAAACCATTCATTATTTCTGACCAAGCACCTGGAAGAGAATAAAAAGGAACAGCACCAGCCACTGGATCCCATAGGCTTGGCTGGTGCTCCCAGTCAGGGAAGCAGAAGGGAAGTCATGAACTGGAACGTTGTGAAGGGGTGTCACAAAAACCAGCCCTTCCCCTCACCATTAGTGGCAGCCAAGCACAGGGCACATGGTGGAGTTGGAAATGGGGGTATGAAACAGGTGCCCAAGGCAGAGGTACTACTGACCCCCCTCTGGACCAAATAGGTTGAACTGCTAGAAACAAACCCACAGTGTCAGTGGGAGGGAGGAAGTTCATGGAAATTCTTCTCCCATTAATAATCAGAGGTGTGAGGAGGGAGAAATTCTCTTCAGATGTCATTTTTACACCAACAGATAGCTAGGAAAGGAGGCCAGGCAGCAAACAACCTGTGCTTTTTATTTTCCAGCTCTCCTGAGTGACAGGAAGACTCTTTTAGCACAAAAATTTCCAATATTACCTCAGCAATCAATCAGGTAGAAATGCACAGTTACAAAATAAAACACGTCTGGCCTGGCTTTTAAGATATTCATTTGACCTGGTTTTAGTAGTTTTATCATTATTAATAAATCATACTGCTTTAGGGAATGGGCCAAAGGATTAGGATATGACTCACCATATCATTAAAACTCAACCACGATGGCAAATACAATTTCAGCCTGTGTCAGCTCTCACTTTCCTGGAGTTTGGGGGTTAATTCAGCCCTGGACCCGTCCATGACTGGCAGAGTGGAAATCCTGTTTTGGTGTGTTGTTGAATTTCACCAATAGGGATGCCACCAGCAGGGCTGTGGGTTGATCCCAGGACCACAGAAGTGTGGTCCTTTGGGTTTATTTGTACGGTATAGATGTGGGGCGAGCACTGCAGGAAGCCCAGCCCAGGGGCTGAGCCTGGAAGGGTTGTTCGTGTTGTCTGCCATTGAATGTCTGTGCAGGGACAGTTGATTTTGTGATCATGCTTTGTATGTGATAATGTTAAAACTCCTGGGGACAGCAATGTCCCCTGCGAGGAGGACAGTAGCTTTAGGTGTCTGCCAGCCCAGGCAGCAGTTTGAAATGAGCGTGATTTGGGGAGACCAGAAGCTTTGCTGCACTGCGTGAGCACGGGATGAGGTGTGACAGCTAAACTCTGATGCGTTTTTGACCTGGAAAAACACTGGTTACCACTTAAAATGAAGACTCCTTAGAAGTATCCTTACGTAACAGATCATTCCTACTCAGGACGGTTAAAGGGTGAATCTTCCTCCTGCCAAAGCAAATCCTAAAGGATGCAAGTTCATTCTCTCCCTGAGCTGCTTTTGGAAGAGGAGGGGAGGGAAGCAGGGGTGGGGGAGGCGGTTAACAGTTACTCTACTGTGTCCTGACATTAGGCGAGCTGCAAAAATGCTCCCAGTGTATCAGGTAGTGTGAGGTGCCAGCCCTTTGCTGGAGCACGGAGAGCAAGTCTGCTGCGGAGCCTTAAATACTTTCCACCCCGACTACCTTAGCTTAACGCCTTTCAGCGGAGTTGGCAGGAGGGTTGTTTTTGTGTAGTCTCTCACCTCTCCCGGCAGCCTGGCTGACGGCGCCTGTGCTGCGCTGTGCTCGGGGATTGTACGTTGCAATGGGAGTAGGAGCCTCAGATCCTCCTGCTGATATGCTGGGAAAGGCATATATGAGGATTACACGCTGGCTTTGCGCGACGGACCTGAGAGGAGCGCATCCCAACCGGACAGAGTCGGCGTAGCTCTGTTGCAGCTGGAGATGCGAAAGGCTGAATTTTAAGTCTTTCGTAGAAAAAGAGTTTGGCGTTCGCTGGAATTTGCTGAGCATCAGCGAGAGACTTGGCCCAAGCCTTGACACTTTGGTTTTGGATGGTGCTTCTCCACTCTACAGAGAGATGGTACCTGTCACAGAGGCAAGTCACAGTGAAATATCGAGCACAGACTGAGTTTTGAAATGCTCACTTAGGAGGTTGTTTTTGTTTCGCTTTTAGTCACCAGTTAGGCAGAATGGCCAAGAAGACTGAGAAGGAATGGGAAAACCTGCAACAATATTAAGTAATGTTTAATGAATAACTTCTGTTTGTAAAGGCAGAGCAAGACCAGCGTTTTATCTTTAAGCCGATTGTTGCCACAAATGTAGAAAGGGGCATCTTTACAGATGTGCTAAGCCCTGTCAGAGGGTGATTTTTCGGCATCGCTATCGCGGTCGTGTGGTATTGCTATCAAAACTCTGCTAATTGTATTTCTTTAGCTTCTGTAATTTTAGCAGGAAAGGCCCAGGCGGCCAGACAGAGTTGTTGAGGGTGGCAAGGAGAAATAACCTGATAAATTTTCCATCAGCTCAACTCACTCAAATATTCTCGCTGTTAACTTTTGGGGTCAATAATAAATATTAAAACCTGTAGATTTAATAAGTCAATGTAGGTGTTCGGTGCCTTTTGAGACCACTTTATCTTTCCATCAAAGATGAAACAAGCTTCTCAAATGAATAAAAAATAGGGCCTCAAGTGATTACAAGTGAGAGCAATTTGGGCTCCTCTCTCAGAACCTGGCAGTAGGCGCTTTTGAGCCTCTTCTGACTGCCTAGACGTTCCGCATTAGCGCAGCTCTTGCTGTTATATTTTTAGGTAAATAATTCCAACTTGTGTGTACAGACCTTCAGGATCAGTGTTTGCTGCCACTCCAGGCTTGAGGGACGATGCAGGTCTGGATCCCACCAGGCTCTGTTGAGTCTGATTTGCGTTGCAAGTCTAGTTTTCCTTGGTGCTTGCTATAATCTCCTCAAGTTCAAAGAGCGCTTAGCTGCTTGTCTTTGTCAAAAACCCTGTTGGAGATCTTTTATGTCGAAGATGTAGGATTTCTCCGCATGACTTTGATTATTTATTCATTCCACTTCTCTGGTGTATGATAGCGCTGATATCATGAAGACCTCTTGTCTTGCACTGCTCTTGCTCTGAAATTCATGGAGATTTAGTGCCTTTGAAATTGTTTTAAAAGGGAAGGAAAAGTTATTGAAGTCCCTTTTTTTTTCTTCTCTTCCCCATAACAGTGCCGCAGCACATTTTTCCAGCCTTCCACGCTCCTTTGCCAATTGACATGCGCCACCAGGAAGGACGATACCATTACGAACCTCACTCTATCCACGCTATCCATGGGTAAGTCTTGCACCTCCACTCCCATGCCTTGCTAAAATATCAGCCACCTGCAATATGTTGAATTCCACTGCTAAAGTCCCAGGGATTTACTACTGTACTGGCAAGCTGTCCCTACTGACCACCCTCCACCTCGTTGTCCCCAACCAGTGACAATGCTGACCTGCCTGGCAAGAATGCTTTACAGCTCTGTGAAATCTATAGAAGTGCCCTATAGCAGCAGGATAGGAGTACAGGGCTTCTTTGTCGTTACCCAGCTCAGGTTCCGGGAACAGGCTTGACTTGTATTTTTGCACCCGCCGTGTTTCTCACATCATGCCTTGCCTGGGTCATTTCTGTCACCGTCTTGGCAAAGACCCAGCAGTGCCCCCTCCCTTTGGAGACCTTGTGTACCATTCCTTCTTGCCTGCCAGTAGTGGGGGCAGTGGCAAAAGGCTGCCAGGAATTGCATAATTCAGTTTGATTTCACTGGACAACAGCCCGAATGGGCTGGGCAGCCTTTTCTAAACTGTAAGCAGTCAGGTCCTCATGTGGTGTCTGTGTACACTCTGGAGGGGCAGGACTCTGGGTTTCGGTGGTGGCCTTCCCATGAAAGCCTCACCTCCCTGAGGCAGCTGATGGGCAGCGAGCACAGGTGCTGGTCAGGGGCTGTACCCTGGGGGGTGCTTTGTGATTAGTCTCCTTGCCCAGGACATGACATCTCAGTAATCCTTGACATCTTGAAGGAGATGTTTATAGAGAGATCTGGGTTCACCTCCTGCAAGCTTTGGTCAGGGCACGGAAAATGGAGCCAGCAGGGATGTGAGCAGAGTTTGTAATGACTGTACGGCTGGAAGCATTTCTTCTTGTCTCTGAAGTGCACCATCCCTGTGGGAGGTGAGGAGCAGCGTGACGGGGTTGGTGGTCCCACAGCCTTCCCAAAATCCTTCAACCCGGAGCTGTAACACAGGGCTCAGACATCGGCTGAGCACTTGGTGTAGGGGAACCATTAAGGGATGGAAACCTTTCGTAAGTAGAGCAAGGGAAGAACAACTAGGGCTCATCCCTTAAAACACTCTCCTTTGATCCCCTGGAGTCCTGTTGCAGCCCCACTGTCTGGCCAGGGTCAGTGCTCACCCAGCTTTGCAGGGGCTACTTGTGGAGCTGTGCTTTTTCTGGAGAGGTGTGAGCAGGGGAACAGTCCCTGGGAGGCAGGTAATGCAGACAGCAGCAGCCAGGAGATCTGTGGAGTCCCACAGCTACCAGGGCTTTATTCCACTTCCAGAATACTGCGGGAAATAAGTGATTGGATGTTCCCCTGGATCCTACCAGAAGACAAGTAATTGTTTTTTTGGCTGGCAGTCAGTTTGATTGGATGTTTAAAGGGGCAGAGCAGCTCCTTATGTGCTGTGTGCAAAAGAGAAATGACAAAGCAGGCTGCTAACATGGGAATTGGGAGGCATAAGGCGGCTGAATGAAATAGTTCTGGTCTTGCATGCAAGTACATGCAAACATCATAGAAAAAGATAGCATAATAAAACAATGTACTGGGAGGTAGTTAATAAGCCAGACCTCTGGTAAATAAAGCACTTCTGAAAAGGGTAATATTCAAAATACTGGTTAGAAGAGAGGATGACAGACGTCCTGATGTTTGTCACACATTATCTGTGTGCCTCACTTGGTGCTCCCCTTCACTCCTCAGTAGAACTGGGTGCCGTTGCATCTGCCCTGGAGCTCCACAGCAGTTTCTTTGGTGGGGTCATGAAGAAGGGCCTTCTCCAAAATGCAAACCAGTGCTCACCAGCTGATGCTATGTATCTTTGAGTCACATTGCCAGTAATGGAAGTCAGTAATTTATTTTATCTTTTTGGTGTTGTCCAGCTGATCAACCCTGGCCAACTGTATAGCACTGGCAGATCCAGTTTCAGTTAATCTGCACCAATGTTAGTGATTTGCTGTGTTGGGAGTGATCACATTTGTCTGTCAGTGGACCAAGAGTGCCCTGCTCGCTGTTTAGGTACAGCTGGCAAGTAAAAATTTGAGAATAACTATTGCCTTTCTTCTTTGGGATTCTTCACCTTCCCAGCAGCTCCTCTCACAAAACCAACTTGCGAAGTACTGGAGAGAAAACTTGGTTGCAGGTCTTAGAAGAGGAAACACAGTGTTCTTTGCGACTACCTGGGCACTGCAGAGAAAGGTGCCTTTGTGGCTCGTGAAACACCAAAGCTGAGCAGCCAAGTGCTTCTTGGCTGTGATGGTTTTTTAGGGTCAAGGGAATGCCACTTCTGTTTGGCTGTTTTCCAAGTGCCCTGCACTGTGGCACAACCACATT
Source organism: Grallaria varia (assembly GCA_013396735.1). Lineage (NCBI taxonomy): Eukaryota > Metazoa > Chordata > Aves > Passeriformes > Formicariidae > Grallaria > Grallaria varia. Next base: position 944,940 of record VWZG01009713.1, read on the forward strand.
GGGGAAATTCTCAGCAGCTGTGGAGTTAGTCTCTCAATAATTTTTTCTCTTTAAATTTTATCTGCAAGCATAGTAACCTCATGTCCTTCCCTTCACTCCTCTAGTTTTTATCTTACTTTTCTCTTATCTTTTCTTCTCTCTCCTCCAGTCTTTGCTCTGGAGGTTATAACATAACACTCACCCTCCTCGCTGGAGGATGTCCAATGTGAAATCATCCAGAACATGTTGGTGGAGCTGGGCTAGAACATACATAGTGGTTGTGAAGCTCTTGTTCAGCACACTGTGTGGACTCTGTAGGCACAGTTGAGCCTCTAGAAATTTGTACTCCATCTGATGGTGCAGAATCAATCCTTCTTGTTTTAAAAGTAAACAACACATAAAAAAAAAAAAAAAGGCATGTGCATATTTTCACTCTAGAAAATTACGGCAAATGTTTGGAAGAAAAATTGTGTCACTGCATTTTGGCTGTATGATTAATGTGATCGGTGCCTGACAGAGAGCCCCCAATTCATCAAGTCCATATTCTAGCCGTCTGCTGTCTTGATGGTACCAAATTTATCTCATTATGTGAACATTGCACAGCAAATTAAGTGCAGTCTCATTTGTTGCTAACTCTGGGGTCTTATTATCTGCCTGCTGCATTATGTCAAAGGTTTGCTTCCTGATTGCTCGATGTGACATGGCAGTGCATTCCCCTTCATCACTGTTTGCATTTGGCCTAATGAGAACATGCATTATTTTATCTTAACTGGAGGGAACTTGAGCAGGACCACCTATGGGACCCTTTTCTTGGGAACGTAGATAGGAATGTGGAACACTCAAGTAGTAAAAGACCCCCATGCCAAGATGGGCCTGAAACACTTGCTGCATTTCTCTTCAGTATTGTCATTCCTTCTGTCTCAGTGATTTCCTTGTTACATAGCATGACAATTTTCAGGACTTGAATCTTCTTCCATATCACTGAGGATTTATGGTGTGTGTCCAGAAGCAGATTATGTTGGTGTTTCCTTGAAGGATACTTCTTGAGATTTTTTTCAGGGTATTCTAGTGTTTCTCCAGCCATTAGGACGACCCCCTTTTTGGTACAACCTCTGTTGTTTTACCTTATTTTACTTATTTACTTATCTTTCATTTTCTGGCCTTTTTTTTTTTTTTTTAAGAATGGTTTGACAGAGTCATGGTGCTTGCCTGGCTTGTCTGGAAAAATGAAGTATCTCATTTAAATGATCCTTGAGCTCTCTGCAGTGCAAACCAACAGGAATATTGTGGATTCAAGGCATTGTCCTGGCTTCTGATGCTTGTGAGCTTGTGGTAATATGGAGGATGGAGGGAAAGGCAGGATCGGAGCCCAGTGGATATTGTAAAGGATGTAATGCAGAATGGAGTTAAACTGAATATGGGGTGAAATCTATTCCAGGAGTGTAGAATTAGAGCAGAATTAATAAATGAAGTTGTATTAGTACATGTAGATTGTATGAGGCAACACCTCCACAAAGTAACATTCATTTAATAGTAAGTAATACTACAGTACTCAAAAGCTAAGAAAAGACAGAAAAATAAATTTGGAGATTCTGCTTTATTCTGGGGACATTGCATCAAATTGCAGAGCCATGCACTGTTTTTCCCTGGCATCCTCTCTTCCACCGCGCAGGCTGGCCCAGGCTCTGTGAAAGGGCAGTGGTGGGTGTTACACACGTTTTCTGCATGTGGATTTATTGATTTGTCAGAATTTCACTCTTTACCATCGGTTGCAGACAGAACACAGGTCAGCACTATTGGAGAGTAAGTTAGTGTCTGCAGGTTCAAAGCTGAACCAGAGAAATTCACTTCATAAGACTGAACAGATCCTTTTCTAATAAAAGGGATATTTTGTATTTTAGCAAACTTCTTCAGAAAAAAACATATTCCACTGTGCCCTGGTCTCTGCAGTAATTCCCATCTAGCTTAAACCAAGGGGACTCAGCGTCAGCTTTGCAAGACCAAGCCCTTGACTTGGAAGGAAAGCTGCTAGCAGATACAGGAGGTGATTACTGATAGCTCCCTTCCACTCCCCACTATTCGGTGTGCTTAGCTATACTCAACTATTTTTTAAAGCATAACAAAAATAGCTAAAAACTCCTTAGCTCAGCTTAAAAGTCCCTGCCAGTGCAAGAGCCTTCGGGGCTAACCCTTGTAAACAGCATGCCTAGGCTTGACTCAGCAAGAAGCTTTTGAACAGTAGCTCCTAAACTGTGGTTAAAACCCATCGGGCATTACACAGTGTAACAAACAAAAGCAGCCTTGTTTTTCTACCAACATCCTGGTGGTGTTTTAGGATGCAGTTCTGACATTCTTTATTAACAAAATATTGTTGTTGCTCTTCTGTCCACAAGTAAAAATAGTTTAAAAAAACCACCCAAGCTGATAATCACAAATTCCATGGCTTTCATGAGGACTGAATTGTCCTGAAGACCTAAACATAGAGAAGACTCCATCTCCATGATAATGTGAAGTTGCCCTTAATTTCCCTCTGGTGGGGATTTTATCTCATTTAATCAGGGAACTTCCTCCATTTCCCTGAGATCTTAATATATTACAGATTTTCCCTGATATCCAGCCTACACTTTTTTCTTTATCTGATCCTATTACCCCTCCTTGTTGAAGTTTGTTTTCTTTTTTACTGTGTTAAAAATTACAGAATACCTTTTCAGGGCCAGTTCCAATGTTCCCCAGCTGTTCAGGCAGAACAATTCACAGGCAGGCAAGGTGACTGTTAAACTTTTCATCATAACAAGGCTATGTCTCAACTATTTAAAAATTTGCCAAATTTTATGTCGAACCCAGGATTTTCCATGTTGAATATCTGTTTCAGGCTGATTTTCTCTTTCCTTTGTTGTTTTTCGAGAGATTCAGCCAAGAGAGGCCAAGTGGGGTTAAGGGAAAATATGTTGTTTAGCCATACAAAAAAATAATCATCATCATCTTATAACTGCTTTTAGAAACACCAGTGTCTCTTGCTTTCGAGTTGGAATTTGTTATTGTCACAGATGTGTCTTTTGCTGTTCCCATTCTACAAAAACACACACAAACCCCCATCAAGTTTGCCGGATAGAAATCCTTTGAAAAGTCTCGCTTCCAATACACACAGTGAAGGAGTGTTTGAGTTTTGTAGTGAAATTTTCTGAGTGCCCTGTGGCCCTGACTGTGCCTCAGATGAGCCTTGCCAGACCCTCCCTGACAGTACTCCCCATTTTCTGCCGGGGTCTTTCCATCATCCATCCCTTCCACGCAGGGGGATTCATGGCTCCGTGGCGGAGAGGAGCTGTTTGCACCGTGTGCTCTCAGGGTTGTTTTGGTGCATTGTTGGGCGTGCATGAAGTGCCTCCGGTTGCCCTCCATGGGACGCAGCTCCCACGAGGCAGCCACTGGGATCCCGTCGGGAGGCTTTGGGTGAGACCCCTGCTAGTGGTCGATCCTGCAGCAAGGATGCTGCTCCACCGAGCCACAGACCGTACCCACCAATAAAACCTGTGTGTTTTCATATTTACTTTGCTACTGGAGTAGAAAACCTTTGGCAGGCCGTGATTGATGGCGCTGTGCTGCTTCGGAGACAGAGCGAGCTCCCTGCGGAGTCAAAGCAAACAGCTGCTCAGAGAGGCCTTCTTATGTGTTTCGCAAAGTTGTACGAGTTCCACCAAATAGATACATTGCTCGTTTGGGAAACAGGTTTGGGAGCTCCCACAACCAATTTATTCTGTCCCCTTCTTTCCCACATGCTTCTTTTATTTATTTAAGAAAATAAGAATGTGTGAGTTTTCAATGGTTTTGCAGAGGCTGGTCCCCTCCAGAAGGCTGGTTCAAACCTCTTTCTGGTCTGTAATTAGCGGGACTGTGTTGCTTTTAGGTGGCTCTTTGGTAGCATACAGGAGGTGATTTAGGGGACTGTCAATACCAGAATTAATACTCGATGGTCATTTGATCCATCTCCAGGAGACCACAGATTAAATATAGGGCTGCTGCTGTCATGTTTTGGGAGCTGGAAAAATGACTTTAATGCCATCTGTACTTTATTTTTCTCATCTCTAAAATGCCATCATAGTAATGCTTGCCCTTCTGATGTCTTGAGAGCTAAGAAAAACCTGGTAGTCTGTGACTCCTTTGACTTCCCAGATTGGGTTTATAGCACGTTTTCAGACATCAGGAAGGAAGTACACAGCACTGCCTACCTGTGCAGAAACCGAGAAGGTACACACTTAGCATCTTCTGGCCTCACTGGGAGGACAGGCTGATCAGGTCTTTTGAAAATGGGGCAGACATAATCCAAAACACTCATCAGGGCTAGAATGTTTCTGTTGGCTTTTCCAATCTGATAAGCTATTCTACAAAAAAAAAAAAAAAAACAAAACCCAAAAACCAAACCAAAAAAACAGAAACAAACCAACCAAACACCAAACCCCACAGCCACAGCTTTCTCTTTTGAATCTTGTTAACAGTTTTAAAGCATATTCCATTACGGGAGAGATTTGCACATCTATGCCGTTCCTTAAATGCAGGATGTTTTCATCATGTGCGTTTAGTTAAATAAGCTGGAGAATACTCTGAATAACTCAAACCTGAAGTCCAGAGGGATCTGGAGGGGCATGGTTGAGTCACTGAACTGTGCAATGAAACACAGATCAGACTTAGAAACATTTGAGCTGGATCTTTGGTTGCTGGTGACACTGTGCTGGAGTGGGGGGCCTCGGTGAGCTCAGGTGGAGTTGTGCCCATTAGTACTTAGTGAAGATCTGGGCCACCGAGTTGCTGCTGCTGTGAAAAACTGCAGCTCTAATTTAGCCTAATCACCACCAGAAGTGTAAAAATGGCTAAGAGGTTTCAGTACTGAGAACAAAAGCATGATCTTTGAGGTCTTTTATGTAAACCTCTGGCATGTGTTCGTTTAATATGATGTCACTCTGTAATCCACCATTGCTTTTAAATGTCATTCTCAGAGCTTCATGTCAGCGAGTCTTAAGTGATAATCCCTTTGCTTACCTCACTTTATAGTAGATTAAAAGTGACTTCATGCTTCCACCTTATCCGCTGTTAAGCTTGTGCTTTAGGAAAAAAAATATTTGAACTCGCTTCTCCTGCTGCTTTCTAAAGAGTTTCTAAACAGAGAGTGCATGTCTTTCAGAAGGTAACTCAATAGGATTGCCCATTCTCTGATGCTTTCAGCATCTGTGAAAATGGATAAACGTTCAGTGCCAACTTCGTGCCCTTTTAAACTCCAGTATTCTGAATTTCTTTCTCAAGTTTTCTCCCAGCTAAATGGGGAGCACTGCCCCTCCTGGCCTCTTCTTTTTCTTAATCCTAAATAAATCCCCTCTCTAGATGGTGTTTTACCTCTCACCAGCTTCTTACAGTCATGAAGACATAAGATGATGAGACCTATTGCGATGTTTTGCTTCTCTGTAGCACTTTTTCTTGTACAGCGCAGGAGTGTGTGGTTTCCCCCTTTCTAGTCTGGTACCTCGTGGTTGAACTTTTACTCTCTCCTGTAGCAAATCCGTTCTCAGTATATAAAGCTCCCCATACAGTTCACCGTCCTGGTCCACCCTCTTTTTTTTCCTCTCCCTTAATATCACCCTCCTGCTCCTCACACACCTCCCCGTGTAGCATGTCCCTTCAGATACTTGCTCCATGTTGTCATATCCTTCCTCCTTTCTCTGGCCAGGCTGCAGCCTGCAGCATATAATCAAATATCAGTCTGTTCAGCCTCCTCATTTTCACTGTGTTTCTCTGAAGTCCAGTCTGTGTGAAAATAAATGGACAAACCCCATCCATCCCACTGGCTTGTGGAATGAAACCTGTGGCACATCACTTTTCAGGTGCTGGTTGTTTGGGATTCCCGGCTACCAGTGGCCATGGGGAGCAAATCACACAAGGTGCTGAGAGATAAAAACTAACAGCAGGAATGCTGGCTTGTGAAATTGGCAGAAAAAATGTAGTATTTTTAATGTCCATACAGAGCGGAAATTTTCAAATCTCATCCAGAAGTTCCCCTCACGCAGCAAAGAGCAGAGAAGTCAATTTACCCTGGATGGATGAAGGACTGAGTCAACTCTGCTGGGATTACAACATGTGGTTCGAGGGATTCTAGGTATTTTGGGTCTGATTCTTGGACCACCCAGATGGCTGGGGAAAGTCAAAAAAATAATACTAATAAAAAAAGGACCCCATTTGGCAGAGCTGTGGATCTGGATACCCTGCATGCAGCTGACGCCGTGCAGACACATCTGCACAAACCAAAGGGCAGAACTGGGTGCTGTTACTCTGGAAAATCTCAGATCTGCACAGCGCTCCTGTGGGAGTGTGTGCATTTAAGTAGGCTTTCTAGATTCCTGGCTTTGACACTAAACCACGTATGTATGTTTTTCTTCTGTGTGCCAGACCATTTCGAGAATTTGTGATTTTACACAATTTCCTGACTTGAAGGCTTTTCTTTCCTGTTCTTTTATGTTTCACCGTCGATATTAAATAGACAACTAACAGCTAAAATGTAGAGCATTTCTCAAGGGTCAAATTTTTTAAAGTGTCTGTGTTATTTCAGATCGTAACTCGCACTGTATTGGCTCGGGATAACAATGTTTGAAAGTGGGTGTTGTGGATTTCCAAGAAGAGTTGACTCTTAGGACTGGCTTGTCGAGTGCTGGTAATGCAAAGGTTCAGTATGTTTTTAAAACATGCTGGATCACGGTTCATGTCAAACTCCTCCAAACTCCGTTGAAACTCAGGACAGTAAACCCAACTCTAGCAAAGGAGTTAAGTACCTAAAAATTAATAGAACGGATGGAGTGGAGTTAAGAAACACAAACATGTTAAAGAGATGGCTTATGCATGCTTGGAGTCTGGGGTGCATGTCAAGGTCATGCAGCTCCTGTAGGACTGATGGGGATGTTTTCTATCTCCTCTCTGTTGTCAGAGCATGCATATGGCAAATCTCGTGGGAGGATGTGCTATGGAAAAAAACATGTTCAAGGTTTAGATGGTATCAGTTGGCCAGGCTCCACTTCAAGAGCAAGTTTACTGCATTCCCTGTACTTGCTTTATTGGCATTTGTGGGGTTCGTTTTTGATAGACTCTGATAGTGAACCAGGAGAATGTGAGCCTTTTGATGATTTTTTTAAAGCTAATATTGGGGGTAACATCTTAGAGCATTGTAGGAGCTATCCTTTCCCACTCTCTGGGCAGCACAAGGACCTGCACCATGGTCTCCCCACTGCTGAGCCCATGCTGTTAGATTAAACATGAGAGGTAGGCTCCACCACCACCTCCTGCCCTTTCTGTGAATGCGGTGGTGTGTCAGTGTTTCTTCTGTACAGGTGGAGCCTCCTCACAGCAGAGGTATTTCTTCCTGCCACAACTCATTTTATCTCTCTCTTAACACCTCTCTCTACCCTACACACATGAACCCAAGTCACTTATAACAGCACCTGGGTGCAGTCAGGCATGACTGGAAATATATGTCAGGGTGGTATGAAATGCAGTCACATTCAGCTTTTTAAGTTTAAGTCTCTCAGAGAAATAAATGTGTGTTCTTAAATCTTGTAAGGACCTTTGAAATATTTTCCTTTTGATCCTGTAAAAGCATCCTGGAGAATTTGTCTTATTCCTCCTCTTGCCCCTTCACAAGAGGCTTTCCTAGCTTGGTTATGGAGTTACTTATATGGCTTTTGATTTGCAAACCAGCTGCCACACATGGTACCTGCTGATTGAATGCTTCATCTGAAAGCTCCTTAAGATCCTCAGAGTAACCACACATCCCAAAGTACCACTGGTAAAGGAACATCTACCAGCATGTGGTTAATACCTTAAAAATAGGAAGGTTACAAACTTACTACTGTGTTAACTTACTACATTAGCTGGGTGATGTTTTCTTACATACACGTTCTTTTTTGAGACTATTTGTCTTCACTGTGAGATAAAACTGAATTTCATGTGCTGTCTTTCATCCTCACTCAAGTGCCTTATGATATTTTACAAGAGAAAACTGTATTGTAGATGAGAGAAAGCAGAGTGTAGAATGAAGGAATGAACACATTCAGTCATCAAATCAGTAAATTAAAGGAAGATCAGCCTAATGGGGACTAGCAAGAAGGAGAGGATTTGTAGAAGAAATTTGGAAAGAAATGAACTGATGATGCAGAGGGTCACACAGAAAGTGATCTCGGCTACAGAACTGTTGAAAAGCCTCTTCTCCTCAGGAAAACACGTAATTATATGCTTAACTGTAAGTATGCCTGTTTAGGTCTGTTGACTTTAGAGGAACTTAAATGCATGCTGTCCTGAAGAAAGGTGTTCTTCTGAAGATACCATGGAATAAGAATGTTTACTAAATGGTGCTTGTGTGTTTCTGTTGTAAAAATAGTTCATATTGGTGATTTTTCTTGTGCCAATATGGATTTGGCTGTTAACTTCTGCCCTGTTACCATGATGGATTATTTGCTGGTATTCTCATGAAAGGCTTAACTTCAGTTACGTTTCTTTAGATAATTTTTGCAAAGTAGAAGGCAGGGTCTAATGAAGAGGGACTCTAGAGCTGTGGTGGTTCCTTCCACATAATATTGCTGTGAGTCCAGCATCATCACAGAGGTCCCAAAACCGTTGTTGAACAGGTCGATTTGGAGGAGCCTAGCCACCAAGTAACCATGTGGACAAAATGTCTTGATGTTTGCTTCCTACGAAGAGCAAATTTTCAAGGAATTAGCAGTGTTTGAGGTGCTGCTTTGAGTAACTGATCACCACTCAGGTCAGACTGTGTTGGTCCTGCTTGTTTGAAAAGACCCTCAAGGAGCCAATGATGTTTTCAGTTCTTCAGGAGTAACCTAAAGGAGATCTTTGCTGCTGTGTTACCCTGATCACAAGGCACTTATTTTGTGACATCTCTTGGGGATCAGAGTACAGCATGAGAGCTAGTGCATCACAGGGACCAGGTCTGAGTAATTCTGTAATCTTAGACTAATGGGAAGGTCCCAGTTTTGCAGTTGGTTCCCAGGGGAAAAATGATATAAAAGTTATTTCTAGCTTTTCCCCTTTTTTTATAGCCCTCCAGCCCAACTGATACCTCTGTAAGAAGTATTGCAAGGAACTGATTGAGCAGCGGGGTATTCTCAAAGTTTTATCCAGTGCAATTTAACACTTAGTTATTACCTGTTTGTGTATTATTTCCAGTAGAAGACTCTAAACAGGGAAGTAGTCATAACGGAATCAATCCCAGCAGACCCCAAACCACTTTATTAGCTTGAAAAAATAGGAAAGTTCCAAAGTCCAAATAGATTTCTGTCCATCTTTGGAAAAGAAATTGTACATGCACATATAACCAAACAATTTTTTAGGTTAAGTCAGAGAAATTCAAGCCCTCCCTCAGGGGATGAGATGACCAGAATGCAAGAGACTAAAATGGAATTGAGCGAGTTCAATGTTTTATAACCCATGTCTTTTAAGAGTTCCACAGGACCTTTACAGAGAACAAATACAGTGAACTTTTGGGCTTTAGAGGATAGGAATGACAACTGCCTCGTATTCCTCGCTAGAGCGTCGTCACATGGTGTTGCCTAATGAGTCAGAGGGAAAGGCACTATCCCACCAACACCACTTCCTCTGTGTCCTGGGATTTTCTTTGCAAGTCATCAATTCAAGGCTTGGCTAGGTCTTGACCTCTTTTGGCATGCGAGATCTAAACCTGGTATGACTCCAGACTTCCCTCAACCGCGTCTGGTTTGAATCCTGTCACTGCCCAGACGAGTGTTACCACAAGAATAAGGAACTCTTCAAAGAGTTGTTTGTTTGTTTTTTTAAGAGCTGGCTTTTGCCAAATGTGAAGAAGGTAAGAGCTCTGTGAGCTGTAACTTCTTTTCCTTCAAGTCCTGATGTGCTGATGGACCTCAGGATCGTATAATCCTGGTTTCTCCTCTCTGATAAGGATGGATGGTGAGCAGAGACTTGAGCTTGATTTCTGTGCAGATGTCAGATTGCTTCAGGTATGCCACTCTGGTGACACTCAGCATATTGGGTGAGTGGCCTTTCCCAGGGTGACTCAGTAAATGGCACAATCTGAGGGATAGAAAACTCCTTCAGCTGCCTTGCACTGAAGAGTAGATTGTGTTTCCTCCCAAAATCTCACACTAGATGCAATGGCTTCCTATCCCTTCCTTTGGTTTTTGACTACTTTGCCAAACTGGCCTTTTTCCAGGGTCTTGCTTTGATTGACTTCATTGCTTTGTGTTTCATGAACCCAACCCAAACCCTTCCAGCTCATCGGTGGCTTTTCTACCAGATAGGGCAATTCACATGTTCACTGGTGAAATTGCTGCGATCTGTGAACTTCCAGTGCTGTAGGGATTTGTGTGCACATGTGATGAGTGTGTGTAGCCTTCCTTACTTTCCAGTGCAAGGTCTCGATCTAATCTCCTTCTCCTGTTATCACCCTCAGTGAATGAAGGCTAGACTGAAAGTTAATCTCCTTGCCTACAGAACATCGTGGTCTGCATTCCCCTGATAGAATTTGAGTTTCAGTTGAAGGAAACACTGACATCCAGAAGCAAATATTTGATAAAAATGAAATTGTAGGCTTTTAGAAGCTGTTCTTGAAAGCTGAAGTTAGAAGATGGAGATGGTGTAGCCAGAGAATCTGGCATCTATTGGAAGTGTCACACGAAGTTGACAAATATGCCAGTAAAAATCCATGGGTACAATAGCATGGGCTGCATTTGTTCTTAATTTTTGGCTCGTCAAACTTTTATCCTGCTTCATTGAACAGCAGAATGAGAGCTTTCAAGTGGGAATTTTGTAATTAAAAGTTTATCTCCTACCAGTAGGTCCTCATAACTCTTCTTGCACTTGGTCTATCCCTCAGACACTCTATGACTGACCTTAGAAAATGGCCTGTGCATTCTTGTACCTTTTTTTATTGGCTAGAAGCTCTTTTATGGCAGGCATGAATGGTTGATTAATTCTTACAGCTTTCATGAGTACCAAATGTGTACTGCATGCTGGGTAAGGGAAATTATTTTCCTATTAGATTTTGAACAGCTTTAAAACTTGTTCTGTAATGTGACATGCACAGAGGGAATTGTGAATATTCACAGTTCAGATCTGGATAGTTTAATTTCCTTGGTTGCTAATAACACTATAGATTATTTGAACCATAAAATATTTTAAAAATTCACGTTATTTTCACCTGTTACATCCTTTGCTTATTTTGACAAATCAAGCAGCAGATACAACTAAATAAAAAAAAACCCCAAAGCATGCAAAGTGCAGGACCTTAAGTCCTATTTTCAAAGTAAAATACTTCTGAGACAGAAGTATTTGATACCAAAATCCCATCAGCAACCTACTCCTGCAATGAATCTATGTAAGAGCTTACACCCCACTGAAATCAACTTAGGCTGCAAAAGATAATTGAAGGTGCAAAAAGATGACGGACGGAACTTTCAAAAGCTGCTTCCACATGGAAAACCTCAGTGCTGGGACGTCAGCATAGCTTTGATTTCCAGGCTTGGTTTGTTTGCCACTATGTTATCTAAAACAGGTAAAGCAATCCACTGCACCTGAGCAGTTCTGATTTCTCATTTCCAAACCACGGTACAATGGCCCTGGGTTTGCCTTTTCAAAAAACAGAAAGAAATGTTTAAATAACATCTTGTGCTGAATTATTAAAATGGCTGCAAATGTTGCCATTAAAATTTGAGTATGTTTAATATTCCTTCTCTTGAATTTTAAAGAGAACCAATGCTTGGTGACTTAATTACCCAGCAATATCTCTTTTTTTAGTTTTTTTTTGCCTTATATTAATAAAATCAGTGTATTTACAGAGTTCCAACCTAAGCACATCTCGTTTTACTGAGTAAGTGCATCATTTAAAGGGCACACAATGTTAACACCTTTTGGCTCGCCTGAGACTTTACATCATGCTACACACTGAGTCCCACAGTGAACTTTATCCTATGCAAAAAATAAATCATGTTCTCTATCCTTCCTTATAAAATGTTAAAAACCCCCACAACTCTGTGGTCATTTTAAACTGTCCCCATTGCACTGAGATTGCATTCAGATTACGTAGAGTACTGTCTCAGACAGTCTTTGCCTGCTGTTGTGGAAAGCAATGGCCATAACCTGTGAGTTGTGCACCTGAAGTTGACCATGCAAAGGCAGCAGTTGTCTGTTCCTTGGCTCTGTATAGTCTGAGAGCATGCAGAAATGGGGCTCGAGGTCTCATCCCTTTCACCACTCTAAATGCCACAATGAGTGTAAACTGGCGTTTGGTGAGATGCAAGAAGGGTCATTTTTGAGGTCATGGAGTGATGAGAATCCTCCTATGTCCACTCCTGGGTCAGCAAGATGGACAATGACCAGGATTGTGAGTGTGAGAAGAATGTCGGGGGGCCTTTGCCAGCACTGATGCTGTAAAAAATGCCTTTTTTTCAGGCAGCATCCCAAACCCAGCTGGAATTCCCTGGAAAGGAGAGGGTAAAGAATGCCTGTGCCTCTGCTGTTACAGCTTTAGGGACTTGACATTAACCTGGCACTTTTGGGAATTAGATGCAAGATTTGAGGTTGGGTTGGGATACCTTAAGGGTCAGCTAAGGACTGGATATGCTGAATTTCCTACTTTTACCCAGCTGAGCCTAGTGCCCAGTTTTAACCTGAGTTAAAGGAGGGTCAGGTGTATCTAATACTGATGTGACGTCCCATGCAGGTAGAGAGGCAGGTGAGAATGGTGATGGTGGGGGGAAGTGGGACCACAGAACTGTCCCAAAGGTAGAAGCCACTGGAGGGTGGTGGTGGTGGTGGTGAGCTGTGTGTGCTCAGACCTCCTCTCCTGCCACAGTGGTGAGCACCAGACAGACTGGACACCAACACGGCCATGGTGGATGCGCAAGGGTGGGTTCTTTGGCCTCAAAAGGCCATGTGTGTGCGTACATCACCCTCCAGCTACAATGACAACCGCTCTTTGAAATGCTTTTCTGCATTTGCATTTACAAAAGCTGGATAAGGCACTTTTTTTTTTTTTTTTAAAAAAAATCTGATAAGTAGCAGGCAATTGAATTAACCACTGTTGACTGTATTGCTGTCTCTTAACAAACTCCATCTGTATGGCCTCCCTTTGTAGACACAATTTTATAACTTAATTTCCCTACCAAAACATCAGTGTTTACTTAGTAAGAAATCTGTTCTTTGTCAGCTTAAAACAGTGATTTCTTTATTACCACTCTGCGCAAGGAATGACAGCACAGAGTTGGCACTGGAGCAAGTCTGGTTGAGTCTACAGCGTTGTAATGGAAACAGGGTGAACTGAGGGTCAAGTATAATGGGATTTGTATACAGAAATGTGTCTGCATAAGGAATAGTTGCATGAGATAAGAGAATGAAAGATGAGGCATTGCATGGTGGAGGGAGGGAGGTATCGCTGTAGGTACCGAGTGCTGCTGCCATGGGGCTACCTCTGCGCCGGCGTACACAAGTTGCCTAAATCACACATGCATCCAGCACAAGCTGACGTCAGGGGGTGTTGGATTTTTGGGGCGGTGGTCAGGGATTACTCTAAGAATGTTTTGTATGTGATTTTTATTTATTTTGGGAAGCATAGGGCTGATGAGGCGTTTTCAAGCTATTACAGTTTGTGGCCTCCCTAAAATTTTCTAGCAGAGTTGTTAAACGTGGTATAGTGAATTTGGTGAATTACAAGAGACTTGCAGGGGTTTTTTGCTGTCTTTCCCAGCCCCTGAAGGAGTTTTTAGTGATTCCCAAGGGTTTTGCAAACCACAGGTTGAAAAGCGCTAGTGTAAACTTTCAGCAGTAAACAGCTGGGGAACATCAGATCTCTATTCCTTCCTTGATAAATGCATTCTATTTTCCTGTGCTATTGGAAAACTGGAAGAATAGGAAAGCAGCTGTAGTTAGTGACACCAACAGACCTGAGAGCAAAGGAATGTTGGAAGGAAGACTTTTTGGGTTATTACCTGGCAAATGAGATATAAAACACCTCATCTTTTTTTACCATGAAATGATGATTTGGGGAGTGGGGGAAGCATCCTGGCTCCTTTGAAGTGTGTTGAAGTTGTACAGTGCAGTGAGCAGTGCTGGGATTTTGCTCTAGGGCTGGGCTTCTGTTTATTGCATTTGCTTTCTCCTGCTAGAGAGCCTGTAGGTAGAGAAATGCCAGTTGTTTATTGCAGTCAATTGGAGAGAGACTCTGCTTTCTCTGAATTATTTGTGTTCGTCTTTTCTCTATGGAAAATTAAATCCTCGCTGAATGTTGTCCAGATTTTTTAAATTTCTGTGTTTCATTCAGATTCATTTTCTTTCTAATGATCAAAAAAAAAAAAAAAAAAAAGAAA
>VWZG01009713.1:959352-1021464 GCA_013396735.1 Grallaria varia
GGGGGGAGGGAGGGGAAGTGCTAAGTTGAAATTGGAAGAAATCAAAGTTGAAGTGCTGATTTATTGTTAATTTTCCTATTTGTATAGAAAACTCCAGACACTTCAGAGAGAAGAGCTTGTTTGGAATAAAGAAGGTTTATTCCCTGCAGTCATATCAGTGAAAAACTTTTACCTAGTTCTGCTCTTCACTATATAATTGCTTGCTTTTCAGCATACTTGTAGCAAAGGAAAGGCTGGTTAGATCAGCCAGGCTGCTGGATCAGATCTTACATTACATCTTGAGCTCTTTGAGTGCCATTAGCATTTCCTTTTAGAAGTGAAGAAATATTGACAGTTTGGTAGGTTATCTCGCATTTTACTGCACGTTAGGGCACTTCAAAGTCTTTATGTAGTGATGGGAACTGTCATGAAGTAGATGTGAAAAGGGCCTTTGGTCCAACTAAACCTGTCAGCAAAAAGATTTAGGGCAGATGGTTATTATTAGAAATCAATGTATTTATTACATATTGTTCAGGAATATTTCCCTTTGGAGGTTACTGTGAGTGCTGCTGCTGTTTAAAATGTGTCAAATGCCAGTAAAATTAATTCCTGCAGAAAACCCAGGGAGCCCCAACCAAAAGCTTTGTTATTATGGGAATGCACATCTTTTCCTCCTTTGTGCTGTGATGCACTAGAGGCAGATACCTGGTGTGTGTGTATGTGAGATGTATTTCTGTGCAGCTATCGCAATCACCTCTATATACAGACAGAGCTCCTCTGACTGCTGTGTCTGGAAAGGCTTTGTAGAGATCTGTGCTGTACCTGTTCCCGTTTTGTTTTATTCCCCTTTGTAAACGTGGCTTTTTGGTTACTTCCAGTTAGTTACGACAGCTTGCTGATGCTTAGAGCAAGCATGTCATCTGTCTAAAGCCTGAACACCAGTGGTTTCCCCCTGTACTTCTGAAAAGAGAAGCAGGACATTTCAGGTTTTTGTAATTAGTTGAATGTAGGTTTTCCTTCCTTAGTGTCTTGTTTAGCTATAGCATTTAAATTATAGGACCTTGGATTATGGGACGAGGGCATTCCCAATAGAAAGGGAGCATATTAGCAGAAGCATTAATGCTGGAAGCCACTGTCCTGGAATAAAGATTCGTTTTCCATTCACCCTGTGATTTACAGCACATTCCAACCAAGTGATTTGGCTATGGTCTTCTGGCATAACATTGTTTGCCCTTTCCCTGACATTTTGCATATAAAGAAAAGTTATGAGCTTCTTGGGCATTCAAGGTACCAGGAAATGCGGGAGTCTACCTAATTTGTTAACATGAAATTATAGATGTCAGACACAGACTGTGTTAGTTAACGTTGGTTAGAGTAATGCTGCAGCCGGTTGATTGTATTACAGTCATGATGAAGAGGAATGGTCTTTTTTTGCGTTTCTGGGATATGACGGGTATGGAGCCAAAGCAGATTTAAAGTGTAATGAATGAATAAGCATTTTCTATGGTTTGCCTCACTCTTCCATGGGCTTCATTACTGTGGTGTTGCTCCCACTGACTTGCTCTCTCCTCAATGGGTTAGTGCTGGCATAACATGAAAAGAGACTTTTCAGAAGTACTGTAGGAATAGTCTTTTAAATGTTAAACCCTTCTGTAGCACTTGGATGTTATTACCTTTTAAGGGAGAGAAGCCCGACCCAAAAGCAGCATAGGAAGAGGACACTGGGCAGGGTTCAAAAACTGAGATTTCTTCCCCGCAAACATGCACTTCCCGTTTGTTTTCCCAAGCCCAGTGTCTTCACAGCTGCAAGCAAAGTATTCACTTGAAAGTGCTAATATCCTCAACATGTGTCCCAGGGGAAGGCAATGAGATGCAGAGAAAGGACTGTGTCACATCTGACACATCTCTCCAACACCCACTTCCCACATCCCCACACCAGTGTTCAGTCCTCTCTGCTCTCCCTCAGCTCTGCTCTCAGGATCTGGTCCATGTCTACATCTCTCTGTATCTCTTTCCTCGCCGCTTCCCGCCTTGCTTGCTCCTCCAACCCACCGTGCCACTGCCCAGCCTTCATCCCCTCCTTGCCCTGACCCTGCAGTGGTTTGATAGTCCAGCTCTTGAATTTAGCGACTGCTGGAATGAAGTTCTCATGCCTGGTGGTTTCAGCCTGAAGCTCAGATGCCTCCAGGTTTGCGCCGCTCCTTTGGTTTGTCACTGAACTCCTTTCGCCAGCGCCGGCACTTCCATCCACGCTTTCCTTCATGCCTTTTCTCTCACTTTCTTTCCCTCTCTCCCCCTCAGCCACCTTCCTTGAAGTTCCCCTTCTTAAAGCGTGCTTCTTCTCTGAAGGCTTTCATCATTAGTCTCTCAAGGAAGTGTCTAAGAGACTCATCTGCAGTGCTTTGATTTATTCGTTGTGTGGCTTTTTTGGCGAGTATCTCACAAGAGCTGAGCTGGTCATCCTTCTACCTCCATTGCTAAAGGAAAGCTTGCGTGAAAAGGTGGGCTTTCAGAACTTAAATTAAAAGATCATGTAAGTAAGATAATTGGATAAAAAAGGATATTAGGATCTGAAACAGAATGTTTACTTGCTTTGATGTGCTTTGGGAACATACGTCTGCACAGTGGGTTGTGTGGCTGATTAAGTATAAAACAATCCGAGAAAAAATCACCTCTATTAAGCTTAAATCAAAGATCTCTCCCCAAGACACTAATTTGATTTGGGTTTGAAGGTCCCATATCAACCCTAATTTTCACCTTTGATGTCTTGCTTCTTTGTATGTTGTATAATGGAAGGCAACCTTACTTATAAGAATTTGCATTTTCTGCTATTTTAAAAGCAAATATTGTTATTGTTGTTGAGTTGCAGTTGTGGCCACAACTATGAGCCAAAACTAAACCTGTGTTGTGGTAAATGCAGCATAAATGCAATATGAAACCATGCATGGCTCGGGGAGTCTTTAATCTGAGAACCAGTTCCTGTACTTACGCTCCCAACTTTGCTCCCTCCAAAAGTCACCCTTGTTCCCTCAGGCTGCCAACAATCTGTGAGCTTGAAAACATTGTTAACTTGTGACGGAACTTAAATGAAAAGAAGTTTGGAGCTCTAAACCAAAATAATTGTGATTTCATTGATTAAAAAAATAATACTCGTATACCTGGTGAGATCATATATTTTGTTTGATTTGTTCTTGAGTTTAGGTATTTTAGACTTAGGATTGAAATCGGGTATGTTTGAAAGTGGAATGGTCTTTTGAAAGGAAGAATGAAAGATGTTTACCTTTTTTTTTTTTTTTCCACTTTTGAAAGAAAAAAAATTTCTTACCTGGGGCAAATGTTTTAAATTTACTTCCTATGCTAGAAGTTGCATTAAGTCTTGAATATCTTTTTCTGAGGGATGGAAAAAAATTGTGCTAAGAAATTGTACCTGCCTTAGATTATGATACTGTGTAGATGAAAAATAGAGGAATTGCCTGTTCTTGTTGCTCCTGCCATCAGTGGCAGAGTTTACTTTGACTTCAGTGGTACAAGATTAGAGCATAAGTCATGACAACTACAATTGCCAGTGGATGCAGAGTGGGATTTTTCATAGTCTCTACCTAAATCCTTCTCAAAACCCTGCCTGAACCAGAAATTCACAAATAAGGGATTTCATGTTCAGAGATCTGTGTCTGTTAAAGCCCAGTGGAATTACCACAGTTATGTGATCTGACATTTGTGACACTGGCCATAGGATTCCCCTCTTGAATTTCTACAGTGGGAGAAATTACTATTTCATACTATTAAAACTCCAAACCTTGCAGTGCACTTAGAACACTTTTAGAAAAACACACAGCTTTGTCGTACACTCCTGCTGAATTTACCAATTCCATCCATAAACACATCCAATGGGAACTTGCCCTTGCTGTTAAAAAAAAAAAATCTTTAAATATAGATTTTTTTTTATTGTTAAAAATCTTTTTTAAATTTATTTTTCATGCTTCCTGTGCCTCAAAGACACATTTGAGAGGAAAAGAGAAAATAGGAACTGCATGAAACATGCCCATTAAATTTCTGCAGAGAAGCTGTAACAGTCCAGATTCAGAGTCCCCGTAACAGCTTCTTATAAGTGAGAGGCATTAATTGCTGAATTAGCCAAGGTGGCTCTGATTTGCTATATATTCATCTTGGTAAGTATGAAAAAGAGAATTATTAACCTTGTTTTAGGGTTGAGAAGGTACGGGGGGAGAAAAAAAAGAAATCACTTGCGCTGAGCATCCTGGTGGGGGCAGGGGCTGGGAGTTAGCAGTGGTGTCCCTCGAGTCTCCATCCCGATCTCTTTGTAGTGGGACACATAAGCTGGTGTCTTCAATTTGATAGCCTTATATTGGAGCATCAGGTCACTTTACTGGATAATTATCAGCTTGTTGCAGTGCTGGCAGAGCTGGGAAGCACAAGTGATTGCCCATCGCCTCATTACCAGGCTGCCCTGCGCTCCCTGGCAGTGGCTGGGGGGGAAGAGTTGGCTGCAAGGCAGCTTTGTGCTGCTCCATCCATACGTCCTCTGCTCTCCCAGCTGAAAACATGGGAGGGAGGGAAATCTTTGTGAATGATCAAATGCCATGTGAATTTGATAGTCGTGGCCCAGGTCTGACCTCTGAAAGGTACCTCGTTTTGAGGGACCTCACGGGGTTTGATCCTGAGGGTACCGCACAACTGTGTTGCGACCTCTCGCCCTTCCTGTTGTAAGGGACTTTAAATCAGAAATAAACAGATGTGAAGTTGAGGGGCTGGTAAGAGCTGTTTAGACTGAATCATTTAGCATGAATCCTGGGGCATTTTAGGTTTCCTGTTGAATACAGCTTTGGCATCCCATACATGCAGTGCCTGCTGTGGGCGCAGTCCATTTTTGGGGCATCTCTGTGGCTTCATCCCCTTCAGACCTTAGGTGGTGTTCTGGGTACACAGGACTTGGAACACCAGGCTGGGAAGTTCTGTTTAAAACAAAACAAAGGCAAGGATTTTTATGTGGGGTTTAGACAGGCTTGTTGACTTCAAAAACTTTTTTCTTATAGCAGAGCTCTACCAGGCTATGATACCACTCCCCATGAGCAGCTCTGTTCGTCACTTCCACGTCTGTTTAGCAGCTATGCAATTTTTTATTGTACAGCAAAACAATTGCCTTCAAGTGTCCATATTCCATTAAGCATATGGAAAAGTGTTCAGCCCTTTGTTTTCAGCTGAATTAATTTATTTGTCACTTAAGTATTAATTTAGACTAGTCATGGGACATTAGTGCTGGTTAATTGTCCCCATTTTTCTGGCGTTTATTTAACTGCTGGAGGTTATTTCAGAAATGTGCAACTTCTTTAACTGTTACATTCATTGCTGAGTGCCTCTGTAAGGCAGACTCACATGCAGCAGCAGTGAGATGTTGCCATATCTCCACCATGCAAGATTTTGGGATTGCTGGTGCATGTCCACAGAGGGAGAGCAGGATAAGAAAAAGTCACCCCGAGGCCCTGTTCATAGCAGCTTGCACTGGTTTTGCCAGTCCCTGAGGTTTTACCTTCCCAGGAGCCCAGTCCAGTTCCTCAGAGACAGTGCTGCTCCTCTGCCATGGGACCACGAGGGTTCTTTCTCTGCACTGTGTCCAGCTGTGATGCATCACACGCAGCACACACTGTGAGCAGCGGCCCCAAAGACGAGCACCTGCCAGGCCCCAGGGCACACACAGGGACATGGGTGGCCTGCCTCACTGAAAACCACAGGCTGAGGGCTTTTTGACTTGGTTTTCAAAGGAAGACTACCAGTTCCTTCCCACAGACTTTGGGATGAAATTGCGGAGCTTCAAACAATCCATCACCCCTTTCAGCAAAACCCTAGTGGCAGGAGAATTGAGGAGATCTCTTTTCCCCAGTGGAAGGACCATTAAGGAGCGACCAGCTCCTGGGAAATGACCAAAGTGTCCCACGGGCAGTGTGTGTGATGTCTCAGATGCTGCTGGTATCTCTCCTTTTGCTGGCTGTGCTCCTCTGCTGCCATGTGTTACCATTGTCCCACAGTCCTGCTCTGCAGGCAGCTGGGGCCAGGTAAAGAGTGCAAGGATTTCTGCTCTCCAAGGGAAGTCATCCCCTGCATAGATAAAGACCCGCTCTGTAAAGTCTTCATCAGCTTGCATGCATCCAACATCACCATGAGGCTCTGCAGCCCTTAGATGGGGCCAGGTAATGTCTCCCGCACATCAGTGTCTCCCTCTGTTAGAGAGCAGCGAAGGAAGAGCCTCTCCTGGGGGGGGGAGGAAATGAATCCAGGCTCACGTGCTTCGTCAGAGATGCAAATTGCTCTACAAGTCCTGGGCATTAATTATAGAGCCTGGGCTTTTTGCTGGAGCCGCAGGGAAAACAGGCCCCTGGCTCACATTAAATTTAATGGCGTTTGGACACCCAATTCCCTTAGCCTATTTGAAAACCAGAATCCCACTTTCTCCAGAAATGCATGTGGTCAGGTGAAATCCCTCATCCTATTGCAGACGGCAACATTTCTACAGCATTGTCTTCAGCAAAGCTAGGGGCTCTCCCCGAGGTGCTGGGGTATTTTCCTCATGCTATCATCCATGGGAACCAGGAAGGAAATGGAGAGTAATATGGATAGTGGAGGTCTGGGCAGAGAGCTCTGTGGACAGGCAGAGAAAGGCAGCTCTGGCATCATGGCTTCATTACATGGTCTGGTTCACCACACCAGGCTGAAGATTGTCCCCCTGCAGGGTCTGGGGCATGGAGATGCAGAATCCCACTTGCCTGGATGTGAGCGGGGCATGGGGTCCGAGCTGCCTTCCCCCAGCACTGCTTCATCTCTCATCCACTAGACGAGAGCAGGATCTCTAAAGAGCAGGGTCTGGTTCCCTGCCAGGAGGAGACCTGTGAGGCTACTGCTGCCTCTCACTGTGTAGTTACAATGCCAGTGCAGTGGCTCAATGTGGGACTTAGGGATTAGATAACAAATAACGCAACTGGGAAAAAAAGGAGATAAAAATCAAACTTTTGGGGACTTAGGAGCAGAGGATCCCTCTGGCTGAGTGAGTTGTTCCTGGTCAATAGCTGCTGGAAGCCATGGTATTTTGGGATGTGCTGCACTGTGGGATGGTGTATTGCTAGAATTCTGGGTGTACAACAGTGGGAGGTGATCCCTGCCTGGGAGGGCTCACAGGAGCCAGGCCTGGATGAGACTATGGCTGTCATAGTCCACTGATGGAACAATGAGCTTTAAGCAGAGCCATAAGGAGCAGCCTGCTCTCCAGCCCAGTCTTTGTGCACAGGGCCAACTTCATGTTCAAACACCAGCTGCACGCATTTTGGGGGAATTCTTGATCTTTTTCCCAGTGTTACCTCTTTGGACAGGGTGGGGTTTTCCTGTTAGGAGGGACTCCAGCATTTCTGCCCAGTTTAGCACAGAGAAAATGAACAGCAAACCCTTCATATTGTTATACGCATTTTAGATGTCGGCCTCACAGTTTGATCAGCAGAGGCTCCGAAGGCTCGTAAACCTGGTAATACATAGTTCCAAGACTGCATCAAAGAAGTTCACAACCCTTTTGGGAGAAGCTGTGAGTACTGATGAAAGAGGGAACTTATTGTATATGTAAGAAAACTTCTTTCATGGCTTATGTATTAAGGCAGGCTCTGTGGCCCAGGGAAGATTGGAGCTGCTTTTAATTTACATCGCCCCTCACTTATATTAAGTCTTCGTCAGAAATAAAATTAGTCAGATGTTTTCTTAATGACATCATTTTTTTTAATCCTGCTTCATTTTTTCCAGATGAGGCGGTGGAGATTATTAGAAATGAATTGAAACTAAATCTGGAACAGAGACTTTGATTCACTTCTCCCTCCTCCCTGGTAGAAATAAATTGGTCGGCTCCGTGCTCGGCCGCCTTTATTAGCAGCCTCGACAGAAACCAGCCCCGACGGCCTCGGCTGCAGCTTTCCGAGCTCGCCGCCGCCACAGCTGACGTCATGGCGAGAGGCACCGGAGAGTGACTTTGGTCACCCTATAATTTTGGAAACAGAAGGCTGTGGCCGTGCAGGTGGGGAGGTTATGAGGTCTGAAATAGCCATGCCATCATCAGTTTGTCTTTCAGTGCCATAAAAGAAAACAGGGTCGATGCTGGTGGGTGTTCTAGAAAAACCCTGGCCTGGGTCAGGTGAGCGCCTGTGTTGGTGGCTGTGTGTCTCAGCAAGTCCTTTATATCTGATAGGTTTTCACTGCCTGGTATTTCACACCAGTGAGCCGCAGAGTGTATTGCTACAGGAAAGTACTTTGAACTATAAATATTTCAGAAGGCGTTTAATTTACTACCCATCAGCAGAAAGTGTTCAAAAAGCCACAAGGTTTACTAGTTTATCAGAAAGACAGAGAAACACACGGAAGATCAAACAAAGACAAACATGCTCGTTAAACTGCTGAATAAGTCTGCAAAGCTTATATTACGTTTCTCTGTGGTTTTGTTGATATGCAAGAATTACAAATAAATTAAAATTCACCTGAACTGTTGATAAGACAGGGTGGGACTGTGATCCTGAGGTGCAGGAGGCATGTTTAAACAGCTCAGACCATCGTGTTTGTGGTTGTCTGTGCATGGAGAGACAGATCTTGCATGCACTCACTAGTGGCACATTTGGATAGTCTTAGGGAAGGACCTTTGTAATACCCTTCCTTAAATCAGCCCACGTTCCAGATCCCTGATCTCCAAGCCCCTGTTGTCTCCCGTGCCCAGGGTGCGGCCCGTAGGGTGCACTTCCATCTCCCTCAGCTTTGCCAGAGCCCCCAGCCAGGAATGAATGCCGTCCCTGCTGTGACCTGTGTGTCAACAACAGCTCTGCTTCCAGCAGTCTGTGAGTACAGGGAGAGATAATACAAAGCAGATTTTGCTCTTTTGTTTTGCCTCATGACAGCTCCGTCTCTTTTGGTGTCTAGCTCGGATTTTCTGCTTCTCTGGTCAGGGCGAGTAACTTTTTCTCCCATCCTTGCACCGTGTGAGGTTTGTCTAAGAGGCTGGAAGGTACAGTAGGACACATGTCTGGGAGAAGTCTGTCAACTTTCTCTTCCATCTTTGTTCACCCTTCAAAAAGCTGCTTAACTGCTGAAACATCCATGCTACTTTTTTTGTTACCTGTTGAATCCCTCGGCATTTACTGACTTCTTTCTCAGGTAGCACTTGGCCTAAGGAAGATCTGAGGGATTTAAGAGAGGTGGCCCCCAGAAAGCATGCAGTTAAAACCTCTCGTGAACTTTTGCCCTCTGAACCCTACCGCCAGCCTGTCAGGGAGGTTTGTGCTAGCTGTGATGGACGCAGGAGGGGAGGGCTGCTTCGCTTGCACTGGCCAAAAGCCGCACGTGCTGTGCTGAGCACAGCGCAGTCAGGATCACATAAATTCTCCATTAGCATCCTTGCACAGGCAGCCCTCTTCGGGGCTTTGTCTGCACGTGGCAGCACTAAACATCTGGATACCCAGGGGCAGTGAGGAGCTTGCAAATCCCTGGGTTGCCTTGAATATCTTTGTGTAGGCATTGTCCCCATGCAAGCAGATGGGGTGGGATCTCTAGCACGAGGTGTGTTCCGTGCCGCCTGTATGTGCAGGCACTGCCTAAACCAGCCTGTGCTCGTTTTCACAGCGGCCCATTTGGGGTGAGCCACCTTGCACAAATATACGTTCAGTGCATTACGGCACTTGTCCTAAGGAAGCTTGGGGACTTCAGGCTCTGCATATGCCAGGAGGGGAGGTTTTTCCCACTATGTGCTTGAACTCCTCTCTCGTGGGCGGAGGTGGTGGGGCAGGACAGAGAAGGGTGGCAGGCGGCTGTGCCCGTCCTGAGTGGCTCTGAGTGACAGCATGTCTCTGTTTTCTTCCCAGGCCTCCTCCTCTGAGCGGCAGCCCCGTCATCTCCGACATCTCCCTCATCCGCCTGTCTCCGCACCCAGCCGGGCCTGGCGAGTCTCCCTTCAGCCCACCGCACCCCTACGTGGCGCCCCACATGGAGCATTACCTCCGCTCCGTGCACGGCAGCCCCACGCTCTCCGTCATCTCTGCTGCCAGGGGCCTCAGCCCTGCCGACGGTAAGGCACTGCTACTGGTACTGCAGCGATTTTGTAGCTCATCAGGACTGAAATTCCCTAAAACTGGGGGATTTACAGCTGCAAAGGCTCTGCAGCTGCTCTCTGAAGTGGGAGAGCTGTCTCTTTTTGGCGTTTTTTTTTTTTCCCCTTTAACTACACATTTGTTTTGCATCATCGCACTGAGAAAGCAGAGCGTGAGAATAGCTATTACTGCTGGATCATATTATAAATATTTTGCTTAAAGTACGTTCCTTACTGCAGCACTCTCATCTCTCTTAGGATTCCCCAATCATGTCTCTACAGGGAGCTCTGCTTCCCCCAGAGAGGGTCACAGTTGCTCCGGCTGCCTGGCCTGTCTGGGACTGACCTTTAAGAGGAGGCAATCCCAGCTGGATTATCCCCAGTGGGCTTTGTGTCTGTGGTCAGGGTGGCTCCCAAGTGAAGGAAAGGGGCCATACTTTCTTCCTCCTTCCTCCTGAGCTGCCCTGCAGGAGCTTTCGGGCACGGCAGGGGTGTGTGGGGAGCTGGCCCTGGGTGCAGAGGTGGTCATGCTCTTGGACCCCTGTCAGACCCCATGTCAGGGAGCTGGGGACAAATATGTCCAGACAGGGAAAGCATGACACTGCTTTCCCTTGGCAAGGTCCAAGTCATGCCCTACTTCATCAGAAGAGCTTCATTACGTGGTTGCAGGTGGCTGGCTCAGTGCCCAGGGAGCAGCTGGGTTTGGGGTCCTGGTCTCTGTGCACCCAGCAAACCCCACCATCTTTGGGCTCCTGAGCTGCTGCAGGGACAGGCAGCCCTTTGCCGCTGCAAAACAAAGTGCACCAGAGAGCAACAATGACCCTGGATGAGTGTCTGGCAGCATAAAACCATCTTATGTGGCTAAAAAAAATCACTAGAGTGATGGGTACATACATGTGTCTTCTTCCCTCCCCTAAAACGTCATTCGAACTCTGAGCCACTGGCCACAGAGAGGTCTGATGGCTGGTGTGCGTGTGCTCTGCCTCGTCCTCTCCTTCCAAAGCCAGTTTCATTGTTTGCCATGAAATAAGGGCATTGTGTTTTGGGTTGCTTTTCTTTTCCTCTTTTTTTTTTTTTTTTCTTTTTTTGTTTAAGGCGGTGGTAAATAAGTTAATGGGGCAAGCGGGTGGGGAGGCAGGTTTGAAAAATTACAGCTGGGAGAAAGTGAGTGTAATTGGCTTTGGCAGCCAAAATGGTTTTATGCTGCCAGACACTAAACCTAGCTCTATGCATTAGACCTTGGCTTTAATTTCCTCACGCTGCTATCGGGAACTGGGCTGCATTTGTCTTTCCTTCCTAATAGGCAGGGATGTTAATGCTGACAGGGTTACTGCTGCCGGCAGGCTAGGCCCTCTCCCCCCTCCCAGGGGTGCTGGCTGCGTCCGAACGGGAGGATTATTAGAAGGGGGAACGAGAGATTGTTTATAAATTTGCGGAAATAGAGGAATGCAGAGGCCCCAGCTTCGTCTCTTTTGTCCGCAGAAGCACGCCCAAGCACACGTCATGAGAGCCCTACACGGAGCCGTGTGGCTGGGGCTGGCGGGGGGCGCGGGGGGAGACGGGGCCTCCAGCGTCAGCACCGAGGTCTAACATAGCGGTGGGAACCTTCTCCCCATGTTTTTCTCCTCGCCTGTGGCTCCAACAGTGGCTCATGAGCACCTGAAGGAACGAGGTCTCTTCGGGCTGCCCCCGCCACCACCAGGAGCCAACCCCGCTGACTACTACCACCAAATGACGCTGATGGCCGGCCACCCAAACCCCTATGGGGACCTCCTCATGCAGGGCGGGGGAGCAGCCAGCACAGCACACCTCCACGATTACCTCAGCCCCGTTGATGGTGAGTAGCTATTTGGGTCCTCCCTGGCATGACTGAAATTTTGGGGTAGATGGATGGGACTGCCCTCCAGGCGAAGGTGGTCACTCTGCCCTCCTGAGATCCCTGGGTTCTGCACTATAATTTTTGGTTTAAAAGGTCACGTCCTTTCAAAGTACACATAATTTAAGAGACATACATCATGGTCTCTTAGGGAGGATGGTGTGGTTGCTGCATGACTGCTGGACCAGTGAGCTGGGCATTGCTGCTGTCCTGCTGTATTGACCATGAGTGACCCATGGGGGCAAGCTCCAGCTCCCCATCCCACCCTTGTTTATCCTGGTTTGTGTCTGGGAAAAAGGCAGGCCATTTCCATGCATAGCCATGCTAGGCACGGTGGACCTCTCATCTTTGTTGGGACTTCTCAGGTCCCCAAGGAGAAAAAATATGACAGAGAATATATTAGTAGTTCACGGGACATAAAAAAATCAAGGAATGTGGTATTTGTTCTAGTATTGGGTATTATAAACTCAGGAAGCTCTTGCTTCTGGCTAAATGAAGAAGAAATAGAATCATGTTAGGCACTGTGGTGCTGAGTCACCCCTGTGGCCTGACTGCTGCCTCGTGAGATGCAGAAAGTCTATCTGGAAGCATATCTGGGATCCAAATGATTTTTAGAGCTGTTAGAAATGTCTTTACTTTCACTTTAAGCTCCATCTTTTGAGTACTGGGGTTGTACAGATACTACAGAGGACAGTTTGGAGATTATTTCTGCTGCAAGAAAGAGAAGTCTCGGCTTGACTTTCAGATCCAGCCTCAGTTTCCTGGGATGTCTTTGGATTTGCCTGTGGACCATTATAATTTTTGGAGGGGAGATCTGTGTCGTTTCATTGCCGCTTCGAAGTTTCTGTTGTTGAGCTTTAGAGATGAAAGACTTTGTGGTCTTGCTGCTTCATAAAGTGACTGGTTTAGAATGATAAAAGCTGCTCTGACTATTCAGTGATGGGAGTTTGCAGAGTGTTCTAATGAAAAAACAGTTTCTTGTCTGCAGCTGCTGCAGAAGTTTTACCTAAATAGTCATTTTCTGCTGCCAATTCTTAGATTCCTTGGGAACCTGAATCGCAGTCTGAAAGGGAGAGCACATGCTCCTTGGTACCATCCTGCCCTCTAACACCCACAATACATCCCAGGCTTTTCTGCTACAAAGCAGCTGATCAGTGAGACTGCTCTGTCTTCCCTCCAACGGGTTAATGCCTGTGATTATAGCAGATGGATGCAAACCAGCCCTGCCAAGTTCTTCTCAGGCTTATGAAGAAGACTCCTTCCTCCTTGCCTCCTTATTAGTCCATCTCTGGCCAGCAGTGCCTCACTGAAGTGCCAGATAAACAACCAGGGAGGGCAGCAATCTCAACTGTTTTCATGGTAGTGCAGACTGACTCTCAGCACACCAAGATGCTTGTCCTCTGGTTTGCTGAATCAGTCTGAGATACTCCCCTTGGCAGAAGACTCTTGTACTGTTTGCCTTCCCCTGAAAACAACTCTAGAGTGAACCGTGTATCAAAGGTCTAGGTTTCGTGCAGCCAAGTTCATGGCCAGGGCTCTCCAAGCATTTATTATGAACTTCTGCTGAGGCTTTGTTGATGAGTAACTGGAAAGACTTTTCTGGGCTTTCACATGTTCTTCCTGAGATGAAAACTTTCAAACATCAGGATAATGTGACAGGAGGCTACTTCTAAGAATGTGTAGAGGAGCAGCAGACCAGTGCCAGTCTCTGGTCTACATGCTTGAGTTTATCCATCAGCCGGGGAAAGAGAGATTTGTGCATTATTAAGGCAGAGAGTAAAATGGATGGCTCTAAAATGCTGGCTGAGGAACCAGAGTCTCCTTCTCTTTTTAGAAAGTTATTTCAAAAATTAAAATCAGCAGGGCCTAAGTAAATAGTTGAACAGATAATTTAATAAAGCATCCTCTTATGGTGTTTTTCTGAGACAGGAATATCAGTAGCATGCATAAAACCCCAGTGAGTCACCACCTCCCTGAGTATGTCATTCAGAGAGCCCTTTTCTTCTCAAGATGCCCCAGAACATAGAAACTTTACAAGAATTAGTTTGCTGAAAATGCAGGTAGCTCCTGCATTTATTGGAGAATTTCTCAATGCCTTCATGTTTTTTGTCTTGTGTTTTTCATCCCATCTCATGTCTAGGGTCAGGAAAAGTAATGGGATATAAATGTCAGCTGGAGCTCTTGGTACTAACCCTGTGCCAGGTCTTCTGAGTGTTCAAATGCTGACTGAGCTAGGGTGCCAGAGCTACATCTCTTCAGGGCTTTCAGTGTGCCGCTAGAAGTGGTTACACCCCTCAAGTAGACCAGATTTAAGTTTTATGTGCCAGACTGATGGGGTATTCAGGCCAGTTCCAGTGGAGACTAAACAACCCTTCAGTTAGTTCTCCCGTTTCATTTACTCATCCAAACAGGGACTCAAAAATCCAAGAGTGGAGTTTGAACCCAGGCTTAAATCCATTGTCTGGAATGCCTAGGCTTTCAAATCAAAAGTTAATCACTTTCCAATGTCACAACATTTTTGATAGGTTGAGTTTGAGATTAATTTACAGGTTCTATTCATCAGATCAAAACAATCTTCTGCATTTCTATTCTAGAAGTGGTGCTTCATGTGGATTATTCCAGGTGATGCAGTGGTTGCACAAGACCATTCCTGGGTCAGTAAAGGCTGGTGGGGAGTATGGATGACCCTGGAGATGACTACAACTTTCTAAGCATGTTTAGTACATCCAGCTGTTTTTTTCCCCCTAACCACAGGGGTTCCTGTGATTATGCTCAGCCTTCCAGGAGGTGCTGTTATCTCTCAAGAGGAGTCTATCCAGGCTGACTCTACACTGGTACTGTTAAAGCCCTGTACATCAAAAAGTGTCAAAGTTCTGTACAAAGCAAAAGCATTTAATCACTGGAGATCCTGAAGAGATAGAAGATCGAATGGTCA
Organism: Grallaria varia; assembly: GCA_013396735.1. Lineage (NCBI taxonomy): Eukaryota > Metazoa > Chordata > Aves > Passeriformes > Formicariidae > Grallaria > Grallaria varia. Next base: position 974,260 of record VWZG01009713.1, read on the forward strand.
GTGAGCAGAGCAGTGGCAGCTTTAGGAAAAAGATCCAGATCTTTGGGATAGGACTCTTACAGCCAGAATGGACAATAGAGATCATCTTTAAATCCATCACTTTGCACAGCATTGAAAGTGTGATTGGGTTGTCTGTGCTGAGTCAGGGAATGGGGAACAAACATTTTGATTCAATTTAGGTCCCAGTGATGCTGCACAGAGGCAGTCCCTCCAGCTCAGGAACGCTACAGTGATTTGTTTGTCCAACCTTACAGTTAGCAATAGCAGTGCTGTCATTGCCTTTTGTCCAGTTTGGGAGCTAGAGAAGGGATCCCTGCCCTGTTTCTTGCTGTCTGGTGCTACGTAGTCACAAATGTCTTGACTCACAACCAGCAGTTTAACTGGGAAAAATCTTCATCCCAGCATAGCCAGCAGGCCAGCAGCTGGCACAGTTGCCTGGGATATGGGCAAATCATCAAGCACGACTTTATTCCCCCAAATCAAACAATGATTCAGCTTCACCAGCCTCTTTCAGTCAGTGTTGTTGGAGCCTTTTGACTTGCAGGAAATGATTTGGTAGTCAGCAGGGTAAGGAGCAGGGCTGGCAGTGCAGCCCAGTGGTGAGTGCAGTCAGCAGGAGCATGCCCGTGAGGGGTGAGCTCAGGACTCCCTTCAGCAGGTCCGTGTGAAGCAACCGCTCCACCAGGACGAATGGAGAGAGCCCAGCCTCATGGCAACCTAGGAAAGAAGTGTCTTGCCCAGGACTGGAGAGATCAGCAGCACTGGGTTTTCAGGTTGGATGTGCTGGATTGCAGATGACTTCCCAAACAGGCCAGCTGTTGGCTACCCTGGACAGATGATGTGCCCTGTAGTCATTTCCTTAAAAGCTCTCAAAGAACTATTTTTTTTTTTTGTTTTCTTTGTCCCAGCCTAGAATGGAAACTTGCTGAAATCTCAGAAAAGATTCAGAGAATGGGAAACAATTTCCCACCCATTTCTAGCCAGCAACGCTATTTTCCTCCCCAGAAAAATATGTACAGAAGAGAGAAGAAGTCCCAGAGCATCCCATACCTGCTGTGTCTGGAATCCTGCTGCACTCTGGTTTCTAAAGAATTCAATTTACATATGCAAGTTCAGTCGACTAAACAGTTACCTTGTGGATTGGGAGTAGAAGAATGCAGCCTTGTCTTTCAGCAAGGATTTGAGGGAAGCATTAGTATTCCTTGAACTGCAAAGTTGATCGGCCTGGGGAGGGAAGAAAGAAGGGTCCCAGGACAGCGTCTGGTGCCAGAACAAATGTCCAGCATCTGCTACAGTCTAAAAAAGAGGTGTGTTGCCTCTGCAGAAGGGGAGAGGAGAATAAGGAACTGGTTACATGAAGAGTGTTTGTAGTTTATTGCTGCAGCTTATCTGTTAAGGGACCATTCTGTGTTTTTTTGCTGCCCTTAGATTTAATTTGATGTTGGGATGAGGGGACTATTTCTGTACACTTTGTATGGAGTTTTCTTGGTGAGTGGTCAGGAAGAGGGACCATTTTGATAACACTGTATTTATCTTGGGGCTTGGCCAGGCAATTCTGGGGAAGCAGTGGCTCTGGCAGGGTTTCAGTGTAAAGGGGAGGGGGGAGAGGGCGATGAGCCATCTGCAGCCCATGTGCCTTACAGGCTCATCCCTTTGGAAGCAGATTCTCCCAATGACCCTCTGCAGTCGAGATCACAGCAACATGCCTGTCTGTAAAGATTTGCCTGAGATTTCCTTGCCCTGAAGGAGCCTCGAAGGAGCTCCCACTGAGCGCCTGGTGTTTCCTTTCAGGAGAGCTTGGCTGCCACTATATCTAATGTGGCATGATGTCTGAAATCTCCCTTCAGAAACACTGTCTTTTGTAATATCCCTCTCATGGCCCATGGCCACAGTAAGTGGTCAGAGCAGGAACCTCTGCTCCCACCTCCCAGATGAGTCAGGGTCTGATCCTGCCCTTGGGCAAAACAGCGCTGGGATGAGCCATGGGAGTCAGTCCACAAGCTGCCACACATTTAAAAGCTGACCATTTGGGCATCACTAATCTGTTGTAGATTAAGCTAAATTTGAGAAGAGTATCCCAATCGCTGGGCAACTTTTGGATGTGATAATTCTCAGACACCATAGGAAACTGCCAAGGATACTTACCTTCTAACTAGGAAATCTGGACTGTCCTCTGAGCTCTAGGCTGGCTGGAGGACCAGGCTGGGACATCTGACAGACACAGCCAAGTGTCACTCAAAAACTTGGCCTTGAATTCTTGCTAATTTAGAACTGAGATATTTAAAAACACACACCCCACAAGAGAAATGGCTTTTGGTTGTGAGCTGTGGCATTTACATTTACCCTGCAAAGATTATACTGCTGAATAGTCATGTTTTTTTATACTGAGAGTTATTTCAAGCAGTTTTAAAAGATTTTTTTTTAAATACATGGGTTATATTTATTCCCTAGCATGTAGACCTGAACCTGTGACAGTCAGTGTGTTTGGGTCTGTGTGTGAAATTATAAGAAAGGGCCAGTGCATGACAGTTGAAACACTGTAAAATGTATCTGGAATTGACTCTTTGTAAAGAGAGGCAGCAGGGGCAAAAGCCTATGGTAAATTTTTTATTGTCCTTCATGAGCTGTCATCCAAAATTCTGCCATCAATGTCCAGAGCTTTGGGCTCATCCTTTACTGCACTTTGCATTCACCAGCTTTCTTCTCCGCCTGACTCCGAGGGAGAAAGGGACAGTCTTTTGCCTTAAAAGTTCCTGTGTTCTTACTTCAGGCTAAAGGATATTTTTGTTGTTGCTTGAAATCTGAAGCATTTTGAATTCTAAGGAGGTATCTTTAGCTTTTGCACAAACAAAAAGAAAATCAATTTTTTTTCATTTGGCACCAATTTGCTTAATATACACCTAATAAATAAAAACCAAGATGCTAGTGTGTCCAAAAAAATGAGTGCATCAACATCCCATGTTTTCAAAGTGGGAAAGAATTAGTCTGAAAGTAAGATGAGATATCTCAAGCAGGGGTGTCCCTAGGTCAGCTTAGTGACCTCTTTCCGTGTTCTAAAGTCCATGAAAGCATCTGTTTGCTTTAATAAATACTGTTTCAAGATGAGAGGTAGAAATAGCAGAGCAAACTGATGCAGTAACAGCCACCACCCACCCTGGGGATGCTGTAAATATATTTGGCTGGAAATGCTGTCCAACACCAGTGGAGGCAGTGACACAGAGATCTCATGGAGTTGTCTTTTTTCTTGTTTTGCTGTGTGGGCTTTGGCCCATCACTTCATTGTGGACCTGGGTTTGCAAAATGGTTTTCCCATCTCTCAGTAGTCAAGGGAAAGAAACTGGAGGTAAGAAACCTCTCCATCCAAGGTAGAGAGGCACAGAGAAAAGTTAATTTTAAAAACTGAAACACTGGTAGAGGAGTGGAATTAACTTTTAAACAATTTCCTACTTTTATTTCAATGTGTGACTGTTTAAAGTTCGTGTTAACCTGTGATGATTTTATGTTTTTGAACAAAACATCTTTTTTTCCTTTCAAGAGTGTTGGAGGGGGTACTCTGTCATTTTGGGAACTTCCCCGACATATTTTTCAAACATCAAAAAATTCTTGAAACTATCCCAGTTCATTTTGATAAGTCAGCACTTTTGAAGAGGAGAGGAGAGGAGAGAAGGTGTGTTGGTAGTAAATGTTCCCAAAGCTCTCCATCTCTCCCTCTGAAAAATGGATTCTGCCTTCATTTGCTTCTCTGGGCACAGTCCGTGCTGAAGAAGCTGTGTGTGGTTTTTCCCTTGAAGCATCACTGGACCTCAGGCAACAGAGGATTTTGCTTACATGCCCAAGTGGCTGCCAGTCAGCCTGCCTATGTGTACAGGTGCAGTGATGCTTACCAGTGCTGCTGCCTGGTAGCATTTAACACTCATGCTCAGTGTCCTCAGATCAGGAGATTAAGTCAGGCCAACTTTTATTATTAAGAACAACCCCCATACTGCTAATCTGCTTTTGAATAATAATTTTGAAAATATTCTCTCTTCCTAAATGCGCTAATGAGCGTTTCTTCATGTGTTTAAACTCCTTTTCCATTTCCCAGACACTTCCCTTCCCAGGCACCTTGGGCAGGCTGCCATTGAGAAGAGAGGAATTGTTCATCCGTAGTACGATTACAGGTCACACCTTTCCCTGGAAGCCTGCAAGATCTAAGAGGCTTTTGTGTAAAGCACAAGCCCAACCTATTGAATCTGCTATCAAACATTTCAGGTAGCCCACGGTACTTGCAAGATCTAAATTGGAGTGGACACTAACGCAATGCATATTACTGCTTTTGGGCTGGGGAATTCCCAGGCCATCTTGAAAATCTGACAGCTTCCTGCAGAGTTTTACGTGGGGAAAAAACAACGTACCTGTGTGCATAGGGGAGGGATGACCACATTGGCTGCATTGCCAAAACCCAGGTTTCTGTTGGACATCAGGACTTACTTCCCTCTGCAAATTAATGGTAACCAGTGGCTGAACCAGCACTGTGGACATAAATCATGTGAAGGAACAGCGAGAAATGAGTACAAGGCTTTTCTTTCTATTTAGTAATTTATCAAGGGAAGTGGCACATTAATAAACAGATCTCCCTTGAGGTGTGGGAGTAACAGAGATAAATATGACTGTCAAATCTGGCCTGCTTCCTTCTGTTAGAGAAGGAGGAGACTGTAGGAATGCAAATGTAGGAAACAATATCTATATCTGGAAAGACACGTATTATTTGTAGGACAGAAACACTGACAACTCATCTGAGATGGGGCCCCATCGCATTTGGTGCAGTACGTACAGAATAGAACAAACCCTCTCCAAAGGAGCTCAACTAAATAGATGACACTGGGAAACAGGGACACAGAGAGAGGCAGCAATTTGCTCCAGGATGTACGGCGGGAAAGGACTAGGAACAGCACCCAGGTCTACCCAGGTTGTGGTGCACATATTGAATCAAGATGCCTTGTGGCCAGAGGAGGGAAAAGCAGAAAGTTTAATTAGTTCAAACCAGTTATATTAATATGCTGTGGACAGAGTACAGTTTTGACCATTAGGATTTAGACCCAAGCAACCTCCACGTTGCTTGGTCCAGGGCAGGGCTCAGATTTCATGAACCAGGTGTGAAGGTTGAGAATTCTGCACTCCAGCCTTTAGGGCCAGCCTTTGCTGAGGGAAGTTCATTTTCTTATTTTGGTTTTGTGTCCATAGTGCTTCTGCAAAGTGTCTGCACCTTTTTCAGCTTTCCAGGGAAATGCCACTCACCATGGCACATGGGGCTAGAGTATTCCAGCTGCAGGCATTAGGGAAGTTTTAGCCCAGCCCTCCAAATCATGTAACATCTTTAACATTTAAGAAGTGGTTTTTATATGCTCCTGCTCTTTCTGTTTGCTTCCTGATCCTTGTTTTGTAGCATCTCCCTGCCTCGTGAGGCTGTAAGATATAGCTATACAAAATATTATAAAAATGTGTTCAAAATATATGCAACAATCTAATTTTTAGGAGAAATTCCCAATAATGTCAGTAGTTCAGTAAAGGTATTGCATCTAGCATCTCTTGAAGGTGTAGGACAAAAGTCGCAAGAGTGCTTGGTTCAAGTACCAGCTTAGCCTTGGACTTGCAGTGGGACCTTGGGACCATTTATCTTGTGCAATGAGGGACATTATGGGTAATAAGAGGATGGTGGTACTAAACCCCATCGATTACAAAGCACCCAGGCATGTTAATGACAGAGCCATTTAGGTGCATGGGTGAGTCATGTGGAGACTGGGAGACTGCAACCCAGCCACTGGTCTCAGGGAAATGTTGACACAAACTTCTGTGAGCCAACACAAATCAAGCTGGCAGGATATATTTTCCCTCATTGTATGTCCCATTCACCCTCTCACATACCAGTACTGTCATCAGGATGGAAAGTTTATGCTCTTGCAAAGTGCCAGGCTTGTATTTGGTGATTTGCAACCAAAATCAGTGCCTCCAGCCAGTTAGAGGAAAACAGCTCATATTGCCTGTCTGGGCAATTTAGTGTTTTATTCACAGTGCTTAATAGAATATACCCATAGGAAGCTCTCTGGGGAGACCACCACTGGAAAAGTGATGCAGTGCTGTGCTAATGAAGGGAAGGAGATGGAGTGGCTGAGCCCTCCTGCACCCCTGGTGGATGGCAGGAATTACCAGCCAGGCCCCATGGCCAAGAGCTGTATTTTACCCTTAGAAACTTTTCTTTTGAAACAGACAACCTAAGCATTGCTTGCTTTGGAGAGATGACTCATTCCAGGCAGGGCTAGGGTTCAGGCAGGTTTGGGATCTGGTACCCTGGTATTGGGGAATGTTGTGATGTTGGCCCATCTACAGCTCCCATCCATCCCACCTCAGAGATCTGAAGGTGGGTCAGGCCTGGGCTGGGTTTCCTCTGGATGAAGTCAGTCATTCCAGTTACAAGTGCCGATACATTGAGGGCTGCCAAACTTGTGCAGTAGTAACTCGTCATGTATTACAGATCCACAAATGAGACTGGCAGGGTTGGAAATGACTTCATGCCTGAATGATTGACAATGGCTAATAGGGTCCAGGCACTGGCAGGTCTCCTCAGAGAGGGAAGAGTTTGAACTGTGTGCCTGAGCTGCCAAATTGGTTTTCTTAAAACTCTTAATTTACTTTCAGGGTTTCTGGAGCCTCGCCTCCTTCATTAATTGGATGGTCAGCATTGTGCTGGTGCTCATTTGGTTTCCGTTCCCTCCCACACAAGCACACACACCATTTGCAATGGTTGCCCCGGCTTGGATGTGCGGCTCTTCTGGCCCGCTGCTCCTGACACCGAGTCAACGGGGACGGTTGCGCTCCTGGAAACCTTGCAGGGCCTTTTCCCTTTTAATTTTAAGTTAATTTAGTGCCGGTGAAAGGCGGTGATGGACAGGCTTCTTTATCCTCCAGGGACAGCAAAGAAAGCGGGCATTCATGGCACTGCCTGCCCCTGTTATTCCGCACCCAGAAGAGAGGAAACTTCCCATCAAAGTGCAGCTGGTCCCTGTGCTGGTCCTGGCTCCTGAACATCCCACAGCAGCCATGAGTGCAGCCGCTCTCAGCACTTCCAGCTCACGCGCAGGGAGGGAGCAGCCCACTGGTTTGGTCTGACCAAGTCTCTCTTTCCTACAGTGTCCCGGTTTTCGAGCCCACGGGTGACGCCAAGGTTAAGCCGAAAACGAGCCCTGTCCATCTCCCCGCTGTCTGATGCCAGCATTGATCTCCAGACAATGATCAGGACCTCCCCAAACTCTCTCGTGGCATATATCAACAACTCCAGAAGCAGTTCAGCGGCGAGTGGCTCCTACGGCCATTTATCTGCCGGGACGATCAGGTAAAGCTCTGGGATCAGCTCTGTTCCGCTGAGGAATCATCCTCTTGAAAGAAGGGATGATCCCCCAGCAAGGGAGACCTTCCCTTCCTTGCAACCTCTGCTTTTGTGCATCAGGGTTTTGTGGCGTAGTAAATCCAAGCCCCCATCTGGTTTTGCACGTGCAGGGGTATTTTGTGGCATATGGGATGGGTTTTTTGGCTGGATGGGGGTTATTGGTTACCATGTTTCCACTAATTACAGTATTATCGTGCCTCTCTGCAAGCAGAAATAGATAATAAATTCATCTAACAAAATGTTCATTGTGAGCAGTTGGACTGGTTAAGAAACACTCTGATTTAAGAGATTGCTCCAAAATATTCTTCAAATTATTGGCCCACAGTCTTAGAAAAAATGTTGTCTGGGTGGATTGAAGAGCCTAATTCTGAAAACATATTTAAAACAAATCTAAACCCTCGAGTAAAGTTTTGCTCAAATCCTAATTAAAAAGCACTTACATTAGGCAGCGGACTGTTGTCAATTCCTGCCATGATTGCTTCACTCAAGTTTCACAATGTTATTATTCTTTTTATTACTTAACTGTTAAAAACATTAGATTTAATTAACACTGATGTTGCAAAGCAAGGGTAATAAAGATTATGCATTCCTAAAACTTGTGGGGGAAAACAGAGATATTGGTATTAGTAACTCTAACATTAGTTTGGTAAGTTACTTTATCCAACAGCATCATAAGTTAGAAATTGACTCTAAAATCAAACATAATGTTGATTTTTAAAAAATTGCAACTCCTTTTCTGTTAATCATACTTCTTCTAGCCTTTTTACCTGTAGTCATTGGCTGGACATACCTCTAGCATTTCAACTTACACTCAGATTTTAAGGGTAATGTCTGGTATTTTCAGCAAATTGGTAGAGCACAGAGATTGACCCAATGGTCGATTGTTGGCCTTCGAGGGAATAATCAACTAATAATAATAAAGACTTTGAGGATACCAAGAAGAGTTTCAATGTCAGGAATCGTAAAGTGAGTTACATATGTAAAAGGATAACTGCTAGAAATTTCAGGTGAAAAGACTTTTCTGTTATTAACACTGTCTTAGTGGCTGGAATAAAATCCTCTCTCTAAAAGCAAAATAGGAAATTAAGCTTGTTGCTAATTACAGACCCATTCTCTGAGCGTTCACACCTTGGACAATTTCAGTGACATGAGAGAAAGTACCATGAGGGTAAAGGTTCTCAGGGCAGTCACTTCTTAAAGGTGGCAAATAATCAATTTTTGGTCTGAGAATCTATGGTTCATGAATCACCTGCCTAGAGTAACCACAGAGCATTTCCTTTGCTTCTCTGTCTCTGCCCAGTGGACTTGGCCCTGGGAGTGAACCCCTTTTTTGTAGGAGCAGAGCTTTGTTTGTCTCAGACCTGTTGTCCCAGTTACCGCCCAAGCAGCCAGGGGCTGGTGGTGTTTCTGGTCACTGCTGACCTAGATTGGAGATGAACCAGTGACCTACATAAGGAAGGGTGACGTAGTTCAGCAGTCCCCAGAGCCAGCACTCCCCTCACCTGAATGCAGAGTAAATTGCATGGTTTTGGACTATGTTAAGTGGATACTTATTCATCCCTGCTGTAATCTGTGCCAAATGAGCCAGGTGATGCTGGTTTTTCATATCCAGGTTAGCGTAACCCCAGGGTTGCGAGTCTGCAAAGTAGGTCTGTCTGGGAAAACCAGGAGCCTCAGGGGCTGCAGAGCCAGATGTGTCCAAGTCCAATCCTCTTCTGCACTCCCTGACAAGGGCTTTTGTTGGCTTTTTTACATGGGAAGGAAAGAAATTACAGGTCTCAATTGTGTTGGGTGAAAATGATGCACCATTTGTTGAGGTACCTGTGAATCAGTCATGTCTTTGCAGTGAAGCAGGCTCTCATGCTTATCGTGGCATTGAAGGTGAATAGCTGGGGCATTGCAGCCTGTTTTTGCAGCCTCCAGGAAGCCAAACTTTAATCAGTTGCTAGCTAATGTGACAAATATTGGTTAAAATACCTCATAATTTTTCTTTCTCTTTTTGCTGCAGTCCGGCATTCAGCTTCCCCCACCCACTTAACCCCGTGACGTACCAGCAGATCCTGACCCAACAAAGAGGCCTGAACTCAGCCTTCGGACACACTCCTCCCCTGATCCAGCCATCCCCGACCTTCGCCCCACGGCAGCACATGGCAGTGATCTCTGTCAACCCACCGCCGGCACAGATCAGCAACAACAGCAACTGCATCTCTGACTCCAGCCAGGTAGGGACAGCCATCCAGCGCGGCAGACGAGCGCTGCCCTTCATGGTGGCTGTGGGAGTTTCACCCATTCTCTTTTTACTCGTACTGTCCCTTTACGTTGCTTTTTCTTTTTTCCTGGCAAGTGTTTCTGAACTAGTCACAGCCAAATTTTGCATCCACATCCCTTCCTTGCACACCCATGTACCTACCCATGCAGAAACAAAAGGCCTTGATCTGTCCAAGTATTGAACATGATATGCAAGGTCATCTCAGGCAGGAAATCTCCTTGAACATCTGTTATGTCCTATTGAAATCGAGGGAATCCAGCACATGCTTTAGTGTTTTGCAAGATAAGTACCTGAGCACTGTGAACCAAGCTTCCTCAGTACCTGCACCAGTCCCTCCTTCCTTCTTGGTACTGAAGTCTTAATCTTTAACAAATAAGTGCGTCCTACGTAGGACCTTTTCACATTTTACTTACTGTTCCCTCTTTTTCAGTAACTTCTCTTTCAATGTATCCCAGCTGTTGATTTTTTCTGTTGAATTTTGCAAAACCAGGGGCCAGATTTTGGAAACAAATGCATCCTTACAAATCCTGTGAGCTCACCCAGGCACACATATGTGTGCAGAAGCCCTCCTCATGCACTGGGTGCGTGAATGCGTCTAACACATTCTTAATCATTTTTCTTTTCCACTTACATTCCTTCAAAGTTTAAATTGCAGTTGTTTACCTCCCCAAAGGCTTATTTCACCTTATTTCACACCCATTTCAAATTGTTATTTTAGTTGTATCATATTGAACTTTTCAGACTGGTTTATTGTTTTAGGATTTCTCATGGTTGCTGCACTTCAAACTCTGTTTGTTATTGCAGGTTATTTGATTGATTGGTTTTGTTTTCTTCTTACAAACGGACTACCAAAATAATGTGGCTGGCAGGAGTTCTGCCTCTGTTTAATAATTTGCAGGACCAATCTTGAGCAATTAGCAAGACTATTGAAAATGTTAATGTTCCAATTTTGTGCACATACAATGGGATGTTTTTTCTCCTGAAGTTGTTTGCATTTTTTAAGAGCTTAGCAAAATACACGCATGGTCTTTCATGCACCCAGCATGCCAGAACCCTCATACATAACCAGAGCCCCCTGCTTCCCCCAGGGATTCATTTGTTCAATAAATCAGTTCATCGCATTGAGAAATAAAATTGTGGCTTGGGTGGGGGTTATATAAGGCTTGAGTGGCTTTGTCATGGGCTGGATCTCTCTGGAGCAGTGCAGCCAAGTTCACTGGTGAGCCTGCAGAAGATGGGGCTGCCCTTGACTGTTCTTCCCCCTCTTCCATCCCTCTGCCTTGCACAAACCCACACGGGCTGGTTTTCAAATGCAACCCAACAGGCCAATACCCTGCTGTCCCCTGCCACTTCTGAAGTTCTACCTTGACTGATTTTTAAGTTAATTTTTAATGAGGAGGTGGGCTGCTGCCTGTCTCTCATCCCAAACCCCAGTGCCATATCCTGCCTGGTTTTCTTTCCTAGAGCAAGCAAAGCAGCGAGTCGGCCGTCAGCAGCACCGTCAATCCAGTAATTAACAAGCGCAGCAAAGTCAAGACTGAAGTCGAGGGCTTGCCTCCAGTGTCCCCAAACACACAGGTAACCTCCCTGGTGTGAGATGTGTTGTGGGGCCGAGGCAGCAGGCTGCTGGGTCTTTTTTTTGGGAATGATACTCTTGGCACCTTGTGCTGCAGCTTGGAGCAAGGCAGCAAAGCCTGCCAGGCAGGCAGGTGTCTCTTGACACAAGGAAGGTACAGGACAGAGCTGCAGTGATTGAGTGAAGCATTCGATGGGTGCCTGGGACTCAGCTTGCTGTTGCTGTGCCTGGATAGAAAAAAAAAAAAAAGGAGAAGAGAGGAAATACACCAAGTGTGATAATTTAAAAATTATGTCAGTTTTCTGTGCTGCAAAGCAAGCAGCATTAGTGTCTCAGAGCAAACATAGATTATGAAGAAAGCTTACATGTAGGTAGAAAGTTTGCAAAAAAAAGGATGACTTCTTGATTCAACAAGGAATTGCTCCTAGTAACATCCTTTACGCTGGTGACACAACATTTGACACCGAGAAGGGCCCAGAGGCCTTTGCTTTCTTTCTGGAGCTCTGTGATTGCAAACTGTTTAATGGCTGACAGTATCCATCTGACCGTCCTTTATCACAACTGTAAACTATCAAGAGTGCTCTGGGCACTTCATTTTCATGAAATATTAGACCATGTTATTGTCAAGCGAATGGAAGAGTTGATGACAAATTTCTCCTTCTGCCCTAGTTCAGGAGCAGGTCTCAGCATGATGCATGGGGACAGCAACGTGTGCAGTCATCAGGGGGCTGGTAAAATTGATGAAGATAGCATATCAGGGAAAGATAAACATGCTGTAGTCAGCACGATTAGGGCAAGGAGGCACCTCTCTGGAGCTTTGAGTTTAGGAGTGCATCTACACACTGCTGCAAAATCACATGCCCCGAAAAACCAATCTGGCCACCACCCGGGCTAATAGGGCAACGTGTCTATTTCTTGTAGCAAATGAAAAAATATTTGAAAGCTATTACCTGCTTTGTCAAAGACAGAGACAGACAGCTGCTTGCTCAGTGGCTGTCATCCTCTGTTCTCTGCTCCGATGCCAAGCGATGTGTTCCCAGCCTCAGGGAGGGCTTGGGTAGCATCAGCCCGGCTCACCCCTGCAGCCCTGCCCCAGAGTTTGATCCACTGGGTCCTATAGGCGCTGAAATTAGCAGTGAAAGAAGGGAGGGAGTAGTTTAAAGTGGTGCAGGGAGATTTGATTAGAATAGCAAGGTGAAATTAAGAGTAGGAAAAGGCATGCTGATCATCTAATAGTTCCTAATGAGGTGATATGTGAAGGAATACCCCAGGGGAAATGTAGGCTTCACATCTTGCAGCATTTCAGCATTGACTGGGAAATCACTGGAAAGTGCCACGTAAGACACAGTCCATTCTTGGCAAGGAGAGCAGGTTAAAAAGCTGAATTTAGTGGGTGTCTCCTCTTTGGTTGGTCTAAGCAACAGCAATTCATTAAATTTGGGAATTCATTTTCTGCAGGAGGCTGCGCCGAAAAGTTATGTTACAGTCAGTTAGTTATTGTCTGATCCATTTTTTGCTGACTATAAACCTCATCCATCCCCCAAAAAAGTATGTATATGTATGTTTTGTTTTGGAAATGCTGCACTGGAAATGCCTCATGTGAGTTGTGGTTTGAGTGTTCAAAATCCTTGGCCAGACAGTATCTCCCATAATGGCTTGTGCTATAAAAAATGCAATCCAGACAAGATTTGTGGGACACAGTGGAGCACCTGGCATAAGGGACCTGAGTTAGTGAGCTCTTACAATGCCACAAGAGCTTCAGTACAGATTCACATTAGCATTGAACTAGCCAGAAATGAAACAAGTCAATCCTCTTCAACAAATAAAATAATTTTCAGTTCATTTTTCCAACAGAAGGTATAAAAATTCTGGCTAAATAAGATTTTTAGTAGAAAATTAGTTTTCCAGGGGCCACATTTTGTATGGAGGTGAACATTTCAACAAAAAGTAATGCTCACAGCTCAACCAAATAGGAATTGCAGGAAAAAAAAAGGTGCTGTTTGACCTTTCTCAGACTATTGCTCTGGGCTTTCATATAGTTTGAATCTCCAGAAGTCTTTCTGTAAATTACTACAGTTTTCTTTCCCAAGAGCCACCTTGCAATATTTTTTTTTTAAATTAGGAGCTAATTAAAACAAATCTTTTCTATATCTAAACTTTTGAACTGAAAAATCACAGCTGGCATGTATGTCATGAGCTAGTTAAGGAAAATTGTTGAACTTGGTACCGTATGTCTCACTTTCCAAGCCATATAATGCCATTATGTCATTAATCATTGCAGCTCCCCAGTAGGCATTCAGAAGGAGTTGGTAGGGAAGGAGATGGCAGCCAGATAGATCTATTTGGGCAAGCCAGAGACAGTCTGAGATGGGTCTGGCTGTGTCCACACACATATGGGTCCAACTGGAGCATCAGATATTAGGAATAGTGTCTGCTGTGGTCAGTCATCCCAGATGCTCCTGTGTAAAGCTATCCTGGAGGCGGGATGCTTTGTGCTAGGTAGAAGTAGTAATTGGGAAGAAAGAGAATGAAGTGGGACCAAACCTTCAGGGTTTTGTCTTGCTAAATTCCCAAGCCCATGTTGGCTGCTGATTACCTTGTCTCTAGTGCAAGTGTCTGATGCATGCAGAGCTGACAGGTGTACTTACTCTGAATTGTACTAATTATGTTGTATGTTACACTATTGTGTAGTTGCCCATGCTTTAATCCTCATAGCAGCTATAATAAAAATCTTCTATGCTTCATTTAGCACTTAGGAGCTGGCTAGACAGGGAAGTTAAGGAGAGAGCTCACAGTATGCTCAGCATTAAAGTAACTCATTTATGAGCTGAGTCCCTGGAGCTCTGTTCTGCAACCCCACTCTTCACTGGGTCTTGTTCAAGCTTCCCAAATTTCCCTCTCAGAGAAGTGCTCTGAGAGCTCATCACTTTGTCCCTGTGGAGCATCCTGCAGGCATAAATCTTTGGGTAAGGATTAGGTATCATTTTCTCATCCACTGAAAGATGCAGAAAACAGGAACTCTCTCCCTAGCCCATGTCAGGTGAGTGTGGTAACCACTAGGCTCTAACTGCTCTGTGGTTTCTTCATGCTCATGTTTCCCCACTCCGCCCAGATTAGAAGTTTTGCTCCAGCAAAGAACACAACCAGAGGTAAAAGCCATCTTTTTCCTTTCTCCAGCCTTTTCTGGAACTGCCCACGACCTGGCTGAAGTCAGGCATTGCTGTCATGATGACTTTGGGATATTTCATGTCTTGTCATTAACTCTGATCCACTTGTACTAAAACTCTCTAACTCTTTACTTCACAGTAATCATGGATGTTATTGTACCCACAATGAGCATGATTTTATGGTCAGTTGATACCTGCCCTGTAATCTATGAGTTATAGAGGAATTCAGCTGAAAGAGGTTCACCTGATACAATGCACTGTTTTGTGTTACAGGAGCATCTGACAGACCTGAAAGAAGATCTAGATAAGGATGAATGTAAACAGGAGCCTGAGGTTATTTATGAGACTAACTGTCACTGGGAAGGATGCACAAAGGAATATGACACTCAAGAGCAGCTCGTCCATGTGAGTAATGGTTGGGAGGAAACCCCAGCGATAAATTTGGGTTTCTGTGCACTTGTCCTCATTTTTTATCACTAGCTGCTGTACAGCCAGAGCTCACCCTGGGAGCTACTAAAGGTGCAAATCAGAGATACGGTGTGTAAACACTGCCAAAGCAGGTCGCTGCTCCCTGAGGAGTTCAGCTGAAAGAAGCCTCTCATAGATTATGTGATATTGCTCCCTTCTCAGCTGCTGAGGCTGCAGTTTCAGTCTCCCTTGTGCATGGCCCAACGACAGAAGGCTCTGTGCAGAGAACCTGATGAGAAAATGGGGAAGGGGGCTGAGCCCTTTCTTCTTCACTGGCCATATTCACTGAGCTTTCACACATAGCTACACTGGCTCTAAGTCAGGGATCATCTGTGCTGTCCTCAGTCCTAGTCCAGGCTGTGAAAGCCTTTTATGATGCTGTGACATGAACTGTGGGGCCATATCACTTAGAGGCTGTTGACCTGCTCAGCTCATCCCTGCCACAAAAATAGAGCAGTTCCAGAGCCTGGAGACATGGTCCAGTGTCTCCATCAGTCTGAAATACAGAAAGTGGGTTGATTTTCTAAAACTTGGGAAACAGTGCTTCCATAATCACAGTGATGTCCCCAAACCAGAGTCAAAACTGCTCTCTGAAGGATCCCCAAACCAAATCATTAATCAGATTTTCAGTTCTAATTAATTCCAAGAACCTTTTGTATGTTTTGCTTCATCTGGGAATCCACCATTTGGTTTCCTTTGGCTTTCTGGGCTCAACAAATCCCTCATACGCAGAGCAAGTGCCTGTGAAATCAGACATGATCTGTGACTAAGACCCATCCTGCCCCCAGCCCAACACCCTCCCACTCCTTATTTTGGGTCCCTGGTGTGAGCCCCATTTGTTTGAAGCCAGCCCATATCTGCTGGGAATTCACCAGCCTAGCAACCCCGTTGCTTGCAGCAGTGTTGGATTCAGCAAATTTTGCAGCAGGAGCTGCTACCTTCTTTTCCCTCAGCCTTTTCCTGCTTGTCTCAGCCAGGCTCCCAGTCTGCCAGGGGCCACCCACGTGCAACTCACTTGTAGCCCTCTTCCTGAGGCCTTGTGTCTGCTCTCACCCTTTTTTATATAACTTCCATAACACTCTAAATTATCATTTTGAGCACAGGCTCTTCTTCCAGCTAAGGCTAGTACCTGCCTGCTCTGCCAGAAGTCACTGGTTCAGTGCAACAAACCCTTGAGTACGGACAGATTTGGAAATGGTTTTCAAGGCCAAATGAGTGATAAGGTGCTTACTGGGTTGCACATTGCATGCTGTGGGGCGTTGCTTTCCTGGGGTTAAACCACAGCATAGCTGTCAGATGGGCTGGGCTCACACTTGTCCAGCAGTTTTTATGTGTTCCCCTCTCAGATATAACAAAAACTAACTCTGACCAGAGCAAAGTGCAGAGCACCAAGCAGCTCAGCACAATTTGTTTCCAGAATAAAAAAACAAAGAAAAACATTTGATGAAATATCCAAGATTTTCCTAAATTTGCAAAGTTATGAAATTGGAGGCTTCTGTACTGTGATTACTAGCAACATGGGGTTGTGGATTTGGGATGCCCAAAATACACATACAAATGAAATACAGATGTCGTGGGCCAACTTCTGAGAAGGTGGCATCTCACCATGCGTGGAAAAATTCTAGTTTGTGTACAGAGCAAAGTACCTGGGCAAGCAGGGTCTGCTCCCCATAGACAATGCACAGTGTGCAGTTGGAGGAAGTGCATGTCAGCAGGGAGCTGCAGGAGGGAGGACATACTTTTGCAAGCAGCTTGCTGCTCCCAGCCTCAAAGGTCACACTCTGTTTGAGAGAAGCCCAGGCAAAGCCTCCAACCAGGTGGGGGCCATGGAGCTGTAGCTGAAGTGGGATGAGTTGTGCAACTGCTCCTCCACCATGTGGTGAGAAGCAGATGTTGCCCTGACAGTGAGTGAATAGCCCTGAACAGGGGCTACAGTTCCCCTTCTATAAATGTTCTTCCTCTGGCCCAAGCAAGACCAAATGGGCAAGCCTGTGCTCTCCCCCACTCCTAGTGCTGCCTTCTGTTGTCTTGGTTGCAAATCAGCCTCCCACACAAACAGAGCTTGGAGACATATCTTCCCAGTCTGGTCTGGGCATGGTTTAGCATGTCCATGAGTCTCCTCACCAGATTTCCACCATCTGAGGATAAAATCTCACACCGATGGCCATGTAAGAAAACCAGAGCCGTAGGCAGCAGAACTCCAAACCCATGTGAAACCTCTCCCAAACACAGTGTCCCCCGACCCTCCCAGCATGCAGCTTTGGCTCTCAGTGTTTGCGGGTAGTGCCTGAGAGACCAGCTGAGCCCCACACACCTCCTCTTGTCCCTGGGTAGAGCTGGCACCCAAGGCAGCAGGTCCCTCACCCCAGGATTGGCCCACAGCAGAGGCTGAGGCTGGATTTGGCTGGGACTGTGAAGGCTGATGATTCTGTTTTAATGTGCTTTTGTGTCCTCATGCTGCCTCACCGCCCCGAGAAACTCTCATCCCAAGCTGCAAAGTGTGTGCCTGGCCTTGGCCGGGGTGACGAAGGCGGGGGCTGGAAAAAATCTCAGCACAAAAAAAGCCAAAACCCAAACCCAAAGTGGTTTATTTTAGGATTTCCTGTCAGTGAATGTCTACTGAAAACACGGGAGTGAGGACAGGCATTATTTTTGGCAGTGAGACCCCATTCAGAGAGACAAGGCCGCCGCGGGAACAGCACTGCCGACAGACTGGTCTCTGGCTCTGTTTATTTTCAGCAGAGCTTCATCTGCCCTGCACTGGGAAAAAAAGTGACTCTTCCTCCCAGGGTGGATGAAGGCACCATTCTGGTCTTGCTTTTCAACACCCCAGCACAGGGTTTCGTGGACCAGAGTAATTAGCAGTAATTGATGCAGCCGAGCTGTCGTTGGCCCATAGCTTGCAGATGCTGTCATTTCCTGCCAGCCACCAGCGCTGGACAGCAGGTGGATGTCTTGGGGCCGGCGTGTGGGCTGGTGTGCAAGCAGCCTGAGAAGCATAGAAACATTCAGGTTGGAAAACCCCCTTAAGATCACTAAATCAAACCAAGGTTTGTCTCCTCCTGTCCACCGTCCTCCAGCAGCGCCCCAGAAAAGGGTCCCGGTTGCATAAATGCAGCACAGGAGGTTCAGCAGAGACAAAAATTACTCCGCCATCACCCTCAACAGTGACATCAAGCAGCGAGGGGGCCACTGAGAGGGTTCCTCCCTCCCTGGCACTGTGGGTCCCCATTGCTTTTCCAAAACTCCCATTTACAGCTGCTTTGAAGCCAGTGTGCTGGGTGCTGTGCACCTTCTCCTGCAGGACACAGCAGACCACAATGCTGGATCCCATGACCCTGGGGTTATCTGTGCACCTGGCACCCAGGTGCAATGCCTGACCACAAGCACTGGGAAGGGAATGTCTGGCTTTTGGAGCACTGTGTGTGCTTTGCTGACATCAGCCCTTCCAGGAGTGACCTGGTTTTTCTTTCTCTCCTACCAGCACATCAATAATGATCACATCCACGGGGAGAAGAAGGAGTTTGTCTGCCGCTGGCAGGACTGCACACGGGAGCAGAAGCCCTTCAAGGCTCAGTATATGTTGGTGGTGCACATGCGAAGGCACACGGGAGAGAAGCCACACAAGTGCACGGTGAGCTGGCAGGGACACGTGGTGCATCTCACTTTGCAAGTGGGACACTGGACTTTGGTGGTCACAAAAATGTGTGTGCAGACACAGGCATGGCTTCAGGTAGGGCTCTAGCAAGGCACCCACTGGCATCCAGCTCAGAACCAGTCCAGCTCTCTTTGTCTGGGTTACAGCTAATTGCAGGGTTAGACCCTGGGGACAGGAGTATGGTTGAGATGTTAGTGGGCAAAACTGCATTTCCTTGGGAAAAATGTTTTCAGATCTACCACGGAGATCCAGAACAACTCAGGACAAGTCACTTAAGGTGGAAATCCAGGCAATTTAGTTGCCTGCATCCAAGAAAGAAATCCAGTAATGCCACACTGTGGGGAACTATCTGACCTTGGTGATGTCTAACTTGACATCACCCCTACTGCTGCTGGGACTGCAAGTTTCCCTCACCCACATACCCAAACATACACACAAACCTCCTTCCAGCCTGGGGAACTAGGACAACACCTCCTGCTGCTGCTCTCTTAATCCAGAGGTGAGGTCAAGCCCTGCATGCTTAAGTCCCAAGAGGAGCCCCATGCCCAGACCTTCTGCATATCTGCAGCACTGTCTAGTGTTAAACACTGCCTGAGGAAGAGCATGGGGTGCTGGTTTGTATCTCAGCCCTGGGGGTACCTTGGATTGCTGGGCTCTCATCCTCAAGACATTAAAGCCCCTCTTTGCCCTCACACGTGGGGTCTCCCACATCACTGCTGGCTGAAGTGGGGCAGCCAAGGATGCCTGATGGGGGCATAAGAGGGAAGCGAGATATGAAGCTTAGTGGCTGTGGTCAACTGGTGAGAGAGGAGAGGTGTTCGCAATCTCCCTCCTCATGTGCTTGAGCCCTTATTCCTCACAAAGGTCCATCCCTTGTCTTTTGATATCCTCTGCTCTCTGCCTTCTCTTCCTGCCAGTTTTTTCCAGGGGTTTTGCTGTCAGCATTTCACTGTTCCTCTCCCTAGAGTCTTGGGGTGAGACTCTTTTTGCTCAGCAGGTATCTGAGCTCTCCTCCCATATCTTCCTGCTCTTCTACTGCATTAGCCATGTCCAACCTTGCTCCCTCCCTGGCTCTGCCCCAGCTCCTGCTTAAGCATATTAAGATATGTATGATTTGCTTGCTGCATGACTCCTTTATCAATCTTCCAGCCCTGTGTTCATTTAATTTAAAGCATAAGCTCCCCTGGGGCACAGGGCCATGTCCTTTGTTTTAATCTTCTAAAGCACTTTGCCTAGTGCTTTACCAATCTTCCTTTAAAGTATCAAGAAGTATTGATTGTTGGTGCACCACAAAGTGGGCACGGAGGAAAAGTCTAGCCCTGCCCTTGCAGGTAGAGGGACTTGGAAGACAAAAAGCATCAGTGACCGCATCCTCTTCAGTGCTGTGATGGAGCAGGAAAAAGCACTGCAGCACAATCCTGTCTCTTTCAAGCCTCAGTTGTGTCACGCTGGAGCAATGGCAAGGCTGTGTGTGTGTTTGAGTCTCAAGTTATCCTCTGCCTCCTGGGGAACTGCAGTCCCTCCACATGCAATATGTCGCAGCAACTCTCCCTGAACTGGAGTATCACCTCTTTCCAAGTGCCTGGGATGCATGGCAGCTCTGCAGACGGTGCCCTTCTGTGGCAGAGCATTCCTTGCCCAAGTCTGGCAATGATTTCTGAAAGCACCATTTGTTTCAGACAAGAAGTTTGTGGTGTACATAAAGCTACAGATGAGCCCAATTGCAGCCTGGGATTTGGTCAAGGATTAATTCAACAGATGACAGCCAGAACTCCCACTGACATAATCAAATCCACACGTAAGAGTGGGAACAACTGCTTTGAACATGCACAGGCTGCTTTGCTGAGGGGCTCTTATTTGAAAATGTGGCCTTAGAACTTTTGCTCTTAATAACTGCATTTTTGTGTCAGTATCCAGCAAAACCAGAATGGACACATGAGTTGCTTCACGCTGAGTTCCCTTTGTTTTCCAGCAAGAGGAATGATGTGTTTCAATAACTTTAAGCAACTTGAGTTATAAAGGATTGTTTGCACAGGGCAAGAGAAGAAAGGGATGTACTGCGCTACCTCAGAGTTGTGGCATATTCTATGGCACAAATGGGCTAATGAAAGTTGTCTGAGGAGGAAGAACTGAGTCATCCCACCCTGAAAAAACTGTGGAAGGCATTGGCTCTTGCAGGATGTTCGTACTGTCATTGGAGAGATCTAGATCTCTCAAGAGCAGAGCAAGTTTGCCTTACGTCCACCATCCCCATGCTAGACCTTAAAGGCATGAGTAACCCTATGTATTTTCCAGCACAACAAACTTAAATGCTGTGCCTGTGTGCTTTGTGGGTGTCATGGGTTGCGTGTTTGCCTCACTCCCTGCAGTGCAGGCAAGTCCTGTCCATGTGGAGTACAGGGAGACAGGTATTGTTGCTATTTCATGTAGTTGACTTTGGCCAGATCTCTGGACATGTAGGTCCGCTCAGCTGCCCATGGGGGAATCAGACACTGAGCATGACCTGTCCTCCTGTGGCGCCAGTTTCTTCACTGGCAAGACTCAAAAAGAGCCATGTAAAGTTCTGTCACATCTGGATTGAACTTGATTTGAGGTGAAATCCTCTCATGCTGAGACAGGGCAGGTGCAGGGAGAAGCCTCCAGCCTAGCCAGAGTGGAGGGTGGCAGGACTTACATCACCCAAAGCCTCACCACGTCTCCCAAGCTGCTCCTTCTCGTTGTGTGGGCAGCTGGTTTCCTTCCAAGGAGGAAGGTTCCTGGCCTGTTTTGTCATCCAAAAATCCATCTGTCTTCAAGACTGAGAGTTGTGTTTTTTAAACTGGTAATGTCAGACAGCCTGACCACAGCATCCTCCAAGAGTAGACCCAAGCTGTAATTTGGGAAACTTCAAAGCTTGCTGGATTTGTACTTTTGTGTTGTGGAATGGTCTGTCCTTTCCATTGCTGCTGCTAGGGAAGTCGCAAGGCTGGTCAAACTGTTGAGAAGCTGTCAGTTCCCTAGGTGGGAAGGAGGGGGCCTCCATTTCTGAGTGTTAGCTGCAGAGGGGTGGCAGGAGGGGCGAAGAGAGCTCTGGGAGGAGTGGAGGGGTGTTTAACCCTGCTGGAAAAAAGAGTCTCTTGTTGAAATGTCAGGTGGGTACCCAACAAGGGACAGCACCTTGAATATGACTCACTGCTGAAACTCTCAGCCTGCCTAGGGAAGCAAATTCTCCCAACAAAGTGGATGTTGTTCCCTAAAACACAAGCCTTTTAAAGGGAAGAAAAAAAAGAAAGAATGAGAAACAGATGAGGAGGGTTTAGGCAAGGGGAAAATCAAATTTTTCTGGTTAATTAATCACTCCTCTTGTGTTTTTTTTATTTTAGTTTGAGGGCTGCTCGAAAGCCTATTCCCGCCTGGAGAACTTAAAGACACACCTGAGGTCCCACACTGGAGAAAAACCCTATGTCTGTGAACACGAAGGCTGCAATAAAGCCTTTTCCAATGCCTCGGACAGAGCCAAGCACCAGAACAGGACGCATTCCAATGAGGTAAGCCTGGGCTCACCGCAGCTCAACGGAGGGCTTTTTTTTAAATTTTGCTGACAATAAACATACACTTTACACACTGGACTAATGTAAAAAGAAACCTACTGTAATGAGAGGTTTTTCTTATTTTTTAATGGGATTTATTTTGCTAGAGAGCCAGACCACATCAGCTTTATATTTATGAAAGCCGTGTTTGAAATCATAAACAGATGTTAAAGTATGCAAACTTTTTAATCTGCTTTGGAAATTAAAACAAACATTTTCCAAATCTATAATTTTTAATAGCACAGATAGTATTGTACAGTTGTGCATGTGGTGTTTAATATTACTGTGGAGCAGACTTGTAGTAATATAACAGCTACCCTGGATCCTGATGCTCTGGAAATAATACTCCCTCCGTCGTTTGATGTACAATGATAAAGCACAATGCAATGCTTTGTTAACCTTGGATAATTAAGACCTACTATTAGTAGTTGGGGAGCAGAGGAAATTGCCTTTATTGTAACACATGTGATGGTCTGTTGCAATCAACCACAGCCGCCGATTGAAATTTATATTACCACTAATTAGCTGACAAGGGAAGAAAAAACAACACTCTAAAGTTCTAATAGTATTTTCAGCCATGAAGAATTCAGTCTGTAGCCTAATTTGCAACAGTTAAATATAGACTATTGGAGAATGGAACTCAGTTGCCACGGTTGGCAGCTTTTTGAAGTGATGCTGTGTCTACAAAGGGTTTGTTGCGAGTATTTTTATCTCTGGCATATCAGTCAGTGATAACCAAAGATCTGTAGGTTTCAGAGATTCTTTTGGAGTCAGAATTAGGACTCAAAGTCTAGAATGCCCTTCCATGCTGTGTGATGCTGAGCTGGACCCAGTGAATGACCAGGGTTCCAGTGTTATTTGAATTGATTTGAGTATGAACCCCAGTGTCAGGATTGTCCTCCACCAGCAAGCCATTTACCCAGCAGGACACAGGTTAAAACTATGCCATATCCTCACTTACACTGACTAGTTTGGGATTGTTTTAAGGCCACGCTGACCTTGAGGCCAGGAGGGACCAAAAAGACATGCAACCTCTCATCAGCTCAGCAACCTGCATTCCCTCTAAGTAGTGTTTGACTACAACATCATTTGCTCATTGTTAAAGCTTCTTCCCCTGGAAGTAGGCAGTTCTAATTTAATCTCACAATTCAAGTATTGGAAATGCTTGTTCTCCAGTCCTGGATACTACTTCTGCCTTCCTCCAGCACTGGATCCAGTGTTCCTTTCATTGTTGCTATTTCTGCCTCTTAACTTTACAGTGTTAAGTCACTCTCCATATTCTTGCTCATAAGCTGAATAAATCAAGCCAATGAAGATTCCCATTTCTGCAGCATTTTCCCCCATCCTTAAAGGAGATTTTAATCTCTCTTCAATTCCTAAAGATTCTTATGTGAATGGATCAAGGCTGGTGTAAAGCTGTTCTAACAGACATGCCCCAAGACTTGGGGGAGATCTGTAGGCTGCATATAATGGCTCACTGGGCCATATATTTCACACCGTCTTATTGAGGAACATATAACCTGATCCTTTGCAGCAGATGGAATGCCTCATGGCAAAGCTCATCGCATTGGGCAGCAGGCCCAGGCAAGGGTCCTGCATCCAGCTGTGGCCATGACCACTGGGTTAGTAAAGTGCACTGAGACCTTGGCTCACAAAACCATACAAACGCAAAGCAGAAGTCTGTGGTTGTGAGTATTTCCCATTACCCATTGGTAAATCTATTGTGGTTCCTAGCTACCTTCTAAATATTTTCCTCTGCTTGCAGTGTTTACTTGGAATACACCACAGTTTCAGATTAATCACACAGCTCTTCTCTAAGGGGGAAGTTCCAGGTTCCCTGTATTTGTCACTATCATGGTGTGACAGGATGTAGGTGTATAGTCCAAACATGCTGAAGTTCAGGGCTGGGAATATATTACCACACTGGCTTTTGTTTGATTGCTGAAATGTCATACATACTACTTCATTTTAAACTTTCAGTGACTATTTGAATTCCTTCAGAGGATACCTTCAAAGCTATTCCTGGGAAAAGGGCTTTCATCCCATGATCACTCTCCAAAGCATATACAAAAGAGTGGCATGAGTTTATGGCCAGTCAAAGGCACAGAGTGACATTTCATACAGCTCGAGCTAAACAAGGGTACAATGCAGAAATTCAGTTTGCTTCGTGCCTGGGGAGTTCTCCAGTTCTCCCCCCCTAACAGGTATTACCCTGTATGTGCATGGGAGTAGGAGGAAGGCATCTGAGATATCTAAACTGCTGACTTCACCAGGGCATACGCTGCATTAAATGTTGGAATCTGGATAACTCAGGGGATAGATGAAGACACGCCAACCAAACAGCAGTTGTGCTCAGTTCAGTTGCAGGGGATCATGGCCTGATGAAGAGAATGATTGAATCCCCTTAGGTGGGGTGTCCAGGCAGTAGTGATCATGTTACCCTAATTGCTGCGGTCTGAAAAATCAGAACTATTGAGCCTAAAGGATCATTGAGCTGTTTATGTACGGGGGTTTTTTTTAGGATTTGGGGGGGTGGGAGGGGGTCTGTTCTTAGGAATAGAGTTTAATGGCAGCAATAATATATCTATAATGCTGGTTCAAAAGGTTGCATGAGATAACAAACTGTTTTACTTTTTGTGCTTTGGTTTACCCAGCTTTAAAATATATTAAGTATTTACCTCAGCGGGGTGTGATGAGGATTTAGCTGGCTTGAGTGATGTGCCAAGATCAGTCAAGAAGCACGTTTTTGAATAAAAAACAGGCTTCTGGTGTTTTTCGTATGATTGTTCAGCTTTTCTGGAAAGAATATCTACTCCTTTGTGTTTTTTCACTAAAGTTGCTGGACGAAATTACAAAACAGATTTTTAAAGAAAGGATAGGAATGGTCATTTTGAGTAGCCTTCAAACATTATCGTCTGTTTTTTCTCATGGATCTATCCTAGTGCATTGGCAGGAAAATACCTAGAGTAGTTGTGAGGCTGAAAGTAAAACTTCTGATGAATTCAGAGCTTTCAGTGCAGCAGCACCAGCTCAAACAACTGCAGCACTAATACACTTTGGAATTGGAAATTCAATAACATGAAAAAAAGTTAAAAGAAGAAAAGTATCTGTTTGCTGACTTCTGTTTTCAGACACATGGCTTCAGCCTTGTTTTCCTGTGGCAATCAATGATTCATGAATTCAGGACTAGAGTGCTATCGTCTGAAAAAAACATTGCATGCCTGTGGTTTGTTTTGCACAATAACAGATTTCAAGGTGACAGGTGCTGGAGTGGTGTGATGGATTGAGTAGGGTGAATTCAGTCTGGCTTGGATTCACTGGAATTCCGTCATCCAGAAGGGAAGGTTTCAGACATTTTCTTGGTGTAGACCCCACCTGAGCCGAGAGAATGTGTTATACCTACTCCCGTACATCACCTTCCTCCCATCCTTAATCAGGAAACATTCCTGTGGCCTCCCAAGCAAACACATGCATAGGAAAGTAATATTAGGAAAGTATTTCATGATTTCTTAGCTGCCTTTTAATCCAGAAGCTGAAAACAGGAACTTTAGCCAACATGAAATGACTGGCCAAGTCTTTGTGGATCAGCAGCAGCCCGTATATCACATCTTCAGTATCTCAGTCTTACAGAATCCTGTGGGGCAGATGCTCTACATTTTGCTGCTGCCTGCTGCTATGCTCATTGTTTTCTTGGCCCGTATGCTGTACCTGGAATATTTTGGCTTATTCTAAATATAACCCAAGATTTGCTTTTATTGACAGAAACCCTACGTCTGTAAAATCCCTGGCTGCACAAAGCGGTACACGGACCCTAGTTCCCTCAGGAAACACGTCAAGACAGTACATGGGCCTGATGCTCACGTCACGAAGAAGCAGCGCAACGATGTTCACCCAAGGCCACCTCCGCTCAAGGAAAATGGGGACAATGAGGCGAGCGCCAAGCAGAGCAGCAGGGTTTCAGAGGAGAGCCCCGAGGCCAACAGCACCACAAGGAGCATGGAGGATTGCTTACAAGTCAAAACGATAAAAACGGAGAATTCTGTGGTAAGAGCAGTTGCTCTTGGCAGAAATGACGTGGCCCCGAATCTCTCTGATGCAATGGGGGCATGAAGCATTTGTATGCCATTTACCTCTCTGGCTAGGTGCCCTTCACCTGCCAACACCCTTGAGTTCAAGTCCAGAAATGAAACTGCAGGTCAGGGCACAGTCCAGCGCATTTTGCACCTTCCTACCCAGCATCACAAATTCCTGCCCTCGTAGTCATGGGGGCCATATGATGCCCAGTGCTGAGCTTGTCCTTCCTGTGCTGTGAAAGTGGGTAAAACTCAAGAGTGTCATGGTCAAATGAGCTTTACCTACCTCACCAGTTCAAACTGAGCAACAACCATAAGGCACAGATTGATGAGCACATCTTGAAGCAGAGGTCCTGGCTTAAGTAGTCCCTTTTCTCCTTCTCCCTGCACCCTGCTCTGTTTTTCTTTCCGAGCTGCTACTGCTGAACAGTGCTCTTGCTGACACAACTCTGTTGTGGGCTGTCTAATGAAGCCAGCAGGGATACAAGTAGCTCATTTATTTTTGTTGGGTATCTTTAAACAAGTTCAATTCCTTGGTCCTGTCCACCATACATAGAAGCACAAAATTGCTGGCATTGGCAGGGACCTCTTGAGTTCACCTAGTCCAACCTTCCCAATCCGTCAAGATTGTCTAGAGCAGATTGCTCAAGAGTACACAAAATCAAGACATGCTCCCAGCTGCCACAGAGGGCTGTAGTGGGATGATAGGGCAAGGGAGTGAAGGTAGGAATAAACTTGGGAGCAGTGCTGTGGCTCACATAGTACGGGCTTTCAACCAACCATAATCATGCTTCACAGCCCTGTGAGTGGCCACCAGCTGAACCAAAGACTGTCTATCAGTCTTCTGGCCATTACAGCAGCTCTACTGGTACCAAGGAGCTGTGTGTAGTGATGGCTTCAATCACATTCAAGCCTCTTCCATCCCATACAGGGAGCCCAAGGCAGGTGAAGGTGATGAAGTGTTGCAACACACAGATCACTTTTGATGTTTCTTTTCACTTTTGTGCCCGAAGTTCTGATGTGCTGCACCAGCTCAGAGGGGGACAGGGTGTGCTGGATACAGCAGAAAAGACCTTCACCTGCTGCGCTGCTTAGAAAAACATTCCTTGGAGCTACAAAGATTTTCTCAAAAGGCCTAGGGGATGTGTTGTTGGCCAAATTACTAATGAGCAGCATTTTTTCAGTTAGGAAAAAATTGAGTATTTTGACATCCAAAGTGTCTCTGATTGATTAAAGGAACAGTTTACTGTGATGGGGCTCTGTATTACAGAGGCTGAGTGTGAGAACCACTGGACAGAATGACCTCTCCTCAGTACTCTTCCTCCATGTGTTTTGTTGGTTTTTTCCCTATGAATACACAGACATAATGATGACTCCCCACCCTTTTTCTCCCAAATGTATGGAGTTGTTTTCCTAATACTCTGTGCTCCCAGGGTTCCAGCCAAACCATCTTGCTGGCAGCAAGGCCATGGGTTGTATGTTTCTCTTTGCTGTCCCTCTCCAGCACTGGATACTTCATTGGTGCACATCTAACAGGTGGCATGTGATCTGGTAGGCCCACATCCAGCTCCTGTTTCCTGGTTAAGGTCAGGGTGGTGGGAGGGGTGAGATGCCTCACTGGTTCCCATCACTCCCAAGTCCCTTGTTTTGACCCATCTTTGGGTCCAAATCCGTGGAAACAGGTGGAAAGTCTCCTCAAGGGATTTTTATCTGGGCCCACAAAGAGGGAAGGCAGGGAAGATGATCTATGGGAGTGGGGGAAATGTTGGCAATTTGTGCTGTATTCTGCATTTCCCTCTTCCTCCTTTTACTAACATGGTCCTTTTTGTTAATGATGTCTTTGTCCTAACAACCTGTTCTTTATTCCCACTTACCCTTCCTTACTCTACCTTCCTAAGGACAGTCGGTACTAAGGTGAGCAAAGAAATCCTTTGTATTAAAATACCTGTATAAAGCATGGTCTCCTTGCAGATCTCCTGTCTCCATTTAATTCCTGAAGGGTGGAGGTAGAGGCATGCGGGGCAATGGGGAGGGATAGGGGATGTTACACATACTGAGTACAAAAAAGGGGAGAACACAGTCAGTCCCTGAGGATCCCCTTTGTCACCTTTCTCTCATCATAGTAACTTGACATTAAATCCTGGGATTGCAGTCTCTGTCATCTGGATTGAAGAGCAATCAGAGTGAGTCAACCTGCCCATGGGGTTTGCTATGGAGCAAAGTAAAACTGCAGCACCCTGCATTCACACCTTGGCTTGGGGCAGAGTACCTTGCCTTTCCAGCACTCCCATTTTTTGCTGGAGCATGGGCTTGGAGCAGAGAAACCAGGCATCCTTTTTGGTAGCAGCAGTGGCTGCCTCAGAGCAAGTTCAGACCATATAATGTCTGCTGCAAATAAACTACTCAATGTTAAATAAAGTTCCTAATGTAAATAAAATAAATATTTATGGTGCTTATCTGCCTTATCTGCAAGTGGGAGTTTGCAAACAGTGAACCAAATTTTTGTCTGGCTGGGAAGCTTGTCAGCTAACCTAATTATATGTTAGGGTGTTTTAAAGACAGAAATACGTTGTGTCTGAAATACTTAGGCCATGATCCCATGTTAGATAAGCCAGTGTTTTTTGCAACATACCTTACACACCCAGGTAACATTCTCCTTTTCTTCGAGTAACATCCATCCTTATTCTTTTGGAGGAAGAACATTTGGTTTCTCTCCACCTTCCACCTGAACCCACCATAGTTTATCCAGGTGTGGGGTGCTGTCCTGACCTCATCTCACAGGGAAGGGGCAACTGCCTTCTTGTAAAGCTGAGATGCTGCAGCAGGGAAGGGTAACAAGAGAGGGGAGAGCCCGAGACAGGGGCTCTCCTAGGCTCCAGGACTAACACTGGGGATGTTGGGCTCCTGATCTTTTTCTATCCACGTTTTCACCTGCCCAACTCTTTCTCCTCTTTTCCTTCCCCAAGATGTGTCAGTCCAGTCCTGGTGGCCAGTCGTCATGCAGCAGTGAGCCATCACCCCTTGGCAGCACCAACAACAATGACAGTGGAGTAGAAATGAACATACACAGCGGGGGAAGTCTGGGAGATCTGACGGCGTCGGATGACAACGTTCCTGTTGTGGACTCAACGGTCTCTTCTGGTAATTCAGCAGTCAGCCTGCAGCTAAGGAAACACATGACGACAATGCAACGACTCGAACAGCTCAAGAAAGAGAAACTCAAGACAGTTAAGGATTCCTGCTCATGGGTGAGCCCAGCTCCACAAGCCAGAAACACCAAGCTGCCTCCCATCTCAGGAAACGGTAAGCCCTGGGCCTGGACCATGTCCTGTAGGAACCCTCCAGGGTTAGTGTCTGGTTTCATAACTAAGAGTCTGCCCTGGAGCAATGAGAATCATTTCTTATTGCCTCTGAGTCAGCCAGTGCTAGATGAAGATGTTAGATAAAATGGACAGCTTGGGTGTAAACACAGCCATCTGGCGATGTGCAACAGCAACCCAGATGCTCAGTTCTACAGAGCTATGAAGGGAGGCAGAGGTGTTGGTGTCTGTGTTTCTGGGCTTGCCCAGGACTCAGTCACAGCTGTCCTCATTGTTCCAGTGACAGCCACAAAACTGCTTGCATTTCTTTCAGCAGTAACAGTCCCCCAAGGGCTAATGTGCCTCCTGGGAGACCAGTAGAGCACAACAGCAATCCAGACAAGACCTCCCTCCCTAATCTTGCTCTGACAGGCCTTTTGTCACTTTGAGAGCTCCTGGCTATTGCCTCCAGCTTCATATGCCAGTTTCCCACTGGCTGGCGATTCCTGGTAAAAGTATGATTCCTACAGTGCTCCTCTTAGCTTTGCCAAGAAGTACCACGGCACAGTGCCTGGGTTGTAGTAGGCCTCAGAGCTTACTATGCTGGGTCTTCTTGGGTTACGCTTGGAAGAGGCTTTGAATGTCAACTTTTGGGCTCTCAGCCTCCTATCCCTGACAGTGCAGCTGTCCCAGAGAGTGGCTGTGGTTGTAGCTACGTGCTGCCCCTGTGGCACTGTTCTCAGCAGTCCTACTTTTCTCCTACTGAGAGATGCCCATGTGGAGACATTTCCTCATCAGCTGAATACCGTGGCATATACATTACAAAGACTCTCCAGGAGGCATTTCTTAACTTTTCTCCGCAGCAGCCTTGCTCTTTTTGCACGGACACAGACCTGGAGATGAAGCTTTGAATTCACTAGCAGCAAATTAAATCACTATCACTCCCATGGAATATTAGGGAGTGGCTTTGTGGGTCTGTTTTCTGGCACCAGGAACACTACCATGTGAAATTTCTCAGCTAACTAAACCTTTTCCTTCCCTGCAACCTTTCTCTCAGGCTCTGTTCTAGAAAACAGCGGTGGTTCTTCTGCTACGCTGCCTAATCCCAGAATAATGGAGCTGTCTGTCAATGAGGTTACAATGCTGAACCAACTCAACGAGCGCCGTGACAGTACAACAAGCACCGTCAGCTCTGCGTACACCGTCAGCCGCAGATCATCAGGGATCTCCCCGTACTTCTCCAGCCGCCGTTCCAGTGAGGCTTCGCATCTCGGGCACCGTCCCAATAACACAAGCTCTGCCGACTCCTATGACCCGATCTCCACAGACGCCTCCCGGCGGTCAAGCGAGGCGAGCCAGTGCAGCGGGATGCCGGGTCTGCTGAACCTCACACCAGCTCAGCACTACAGGCTGAAAGCCAAGTATGCTGCTGCCACAGGGGGCCCTCCTCCAACCCCCCTGCCGAACATGGAGAGGATGACACTGAAGAACAGGATCTCACTTATGGATGGACCAGACCCCACCTTGCCCTCCATCCGCCTCCCACCAGGCCCCAGGCGTTGCAGTGACGGTAACACCTACAGCTACCCATCAGCTCCAGCATTTCCCCATGAGGTGCAGGGCAACTGCATGAGACGGGCAAGCGACCCAGTGAGGAGACCTGCCGGAGACCCTCAGGCCCTCCCACGAGTTCACCGCTTCAACAGCACCAACAGCGTGAACCCCTTCCATCCTCCACACCCCACAGACAGGAGGAATTGTGGTCTCCAGAGCTACGGGCGCTCAGATGGGAGCCTCCCCCGGCACACCTACTCACCCCGACCACTGAGCATCAGTGAAAACATCACCATGGAAGCCATGTCTGGGGAGACAGAGGCACCCATTGGAGATGATGACATTGTGCTGCCGGATGATGTGGTACAGTACATTAAATCCCAGAACAACGGAGCAGTGGCCGAGAGCACCTCCATGGGGTACAGCAATGACATGCAGAACTTCCAGGGAAGTGGAAAGCTGCAGCCTCCAGCTTTGCCCAGCCAGCGCAGAATGGCAGTGGCTGAGGCAAGCATGAGTCACTTGGGACCTATGATGGCAGAATGTTCCATGAGTTTTGATACTTCCTCAGACATGAATAAAAATAACATGCCTGTCCAATGGAATGAAGTCAGCTCAGGTACGGTTGATATCATGTCCAATCAGTTGAAGCAGCAGTTTTCACAAGGGAACCTAGCAGTGGTCCAGCAGAAGCAGAACTTTGGGCAGTACCAGAACTACAACCAGCAGCAGATGCAACTGCCAGAAAATAGTATGAATGTAACACAGCAGAGCTTTATGCAAAGAAACGTGGGCATGGATGGGCAGAGGCTAAACTGTATGCAGCTGCGGCAGCAGCCGATGAGCCTAGGCCCCAGTATGAACCCTGATATGGGCTTGCACGCAGGATATAACCAACCTCATCAGATGCAGAGCCCCAGTGCAATCAGTGGCAACCCAAATCAGATCTCTCCTAGTTGTAGCAACATGGCAGCAAAGGTCGGACCCCACCTTCACCCTCAGCAAATGGACATGACGACCGACCCTTCTTTGATGGTCAGGAGCAACAGTGAGCGCCCAGTGCTGGGGCAGGTCATGCATGATCCGAGTCAGCAGAGCTACTCATCTCAGCCGACCCACCTGAACTTCCCTATGCCTCAGGAGACCTTTCATCAGCCCATCATGGCCTCCAATCAGCCCAGCTTTGAGCCTCAGCAGAGCACGATGGATTCAGCTGCGCAGGCATATCCGCCCAGTATGATCCAGCCTCGTCCACCACCCGAGCCCAACCCGGGCAGCAGACCCCGCGGGCTCCGCACCATGCAGCAGCTGGGGTACATGAGAACGCCCCATCCTACAAACACTGTCAGCCCAGGCCAGGAGACGACAGAGGCCATGCATAAAAGAACTGGCGACATGTTGCTGGCGCCAGCCCAGCAGTGTGCAGACGGAACGAGGGAAAACAATTTGATGTACTATTATGGTCAAATCCACATGTACGAACAGAACAGCAGCTTCGATAATCACGCGGACTGCCGGGTCAGGCAGCAGCAGTGCACACTGAACAGCAAGCCAGCCACTCTGCCTTCCCCAGGCGCAAACCAGGTGTCCAGCACGGTGGACTCTCAAGGTCTTGAGCCGCCCCAGATAGATTTTGATGCCATCATGGATGATGGGGACCATTCGAGCCTGATGTCTGGAACCCTGAGCCCCAGCATCCTGCAGAACCTCTCCCAGAACTCCTCTCGCCTGACGACTCCACGAAATTCTCTGACACTGCCCACCATACCTGCAGGGATAAGCAATATGGCAATAGGTGATATGAGCTCCATGCTGACCACGCTGGCGGAAGAGAGTAAATTTCTAAACATGATGTCATAACAGTAAAGCACAAGGCCTTAGTGCTATCCAAGGGGCTCTGCGTGAAACAGTTTTATGAATGCGCTTTTCAAAAAATAATCTGTTTCAATAGAGTAGGGGGTTTTATAAGTATTAAATACATTAAAGGGATTCAAAATGAAAATTTTAAGAAGTCTTTGTACAGAATTATGTAAACTATGTCCAGGCCAGCACCACAGGGGTGCACCTCTAGTATTATTTTTTTGGCTTGGTTTCCCAGAGCACTGAACAGTATCACCACCAAGCTAGGAGACAGAGTGAGGGTGGTTAGAGATGAAACCTGCCCTTCCCGGAAGCCCTGTAAATAGCACTCCCCATTGCTTCCCATTAGTTACATTTGCAAAAAAATTCCAGTTTCAAACTGCCCCAGAAAGAAACGGGAGGATGCGGTTTTGATTAGAATAAAAGCCATACTATGTATTCTGCTCTGATGAGTAGGGTTTAGTTACGTCTCCAAACAAGCCCTCTGCCAGCAGTATTGTTTTATACCGTAAATACCTTTGTACCTTGCAAAGAGCAATGATTCCAAACAGCTTCTCAGCAAAGTGCCTTACCCTGCTTTCTTGTTAAGTAGCCAAGGCCTCTCTTCCTTAAAAAATCAAATATAGTGTATTGCCAGAAGCGTATATAAAAATGTACATTTATAAAAACATAGTGGTATTTCTGAGAAAACATTGGAAAGACACATTGATGAGACACATAAAAGGTGAATGCACACTTTGATCAGATGTGTTTACAACGTGGTTTATATCATGTGCAGAGTGGAGCAGAGGCCTGGGAACAGCAATCACTGGGAAATAATTCCCCGTGGCAAGAAGGCTCTGGCATGCAGACTGACACACATGCATAACTTTTGCACCTTCTGAGCACAGTGACTTTCTTCAAGGGCCCCACGTGCATCTTTAATGTCTTGGAGCACATATTACTGTATCCCTGTGATATTCTCAATGCAGGGTTCTGCCTGGGCTCCGTGCACACAGCAGGCACGTGGCTGCACTGATGCAGGGGCCAAGCATGAGCTAATACACCCTAGCCCACAAGCAGACTTGTTGGCATGCACCCAGTGCTATATTAATGTGTCCCACAGTTCATGAAAAGAGCTGCTGTATCCAAAAAATACACCATAGTCAGCCTGGGTTGTTCATTTGACTGGTAGACTGCACCTGCATCCTACATTGTAGGCATACGTGTGGGTAGTTGCAAAAGAGGTACTTGAGTCAGAATAGTAGCTTGGTCGGTGAGAATCTCTTGGAAGCATCCTTGGGGAAGAGATGGGAGGAGCAGGACCTCCCAAAGCCAAATCCTCCACCAAAATATAACTGCTTGTAATAATGATCAGCTGTTTCCAGGACAGTCCCACTTGGCACTGAAGTTAATCTTGGTTGCATTATTTATTTTTGCTGTGGGATGTTCTCTCTTGAATCTGACTCCTTCCCCTGCACGGGACCAGGGCAGCTCTACAAAGGTGCTTTCTGTTGTCTTTGTTTTTCTTTTGCACAAATGGATGCCAGGATCACTCTTCCCAGCATGACCAAGGGCTGACATGAAAATGCCACGTGCTACCTCCAGGCAAACTTTGTGATGTCAGATTCACAGCAGTGTATGTGGCAGCTGTGCTTGGCAGTGATGGACTGGGACAGTGCTGCTGTCAGGTAGCCCTGGGTACAGCTGGTGCAGGGAGGTGTGGCTCAGCATCCTGCAGTCTCACCCATCCTCATCCCAAATGCAGAGTGTACACAGGATGCTCTCACCACTGCCCTTCACCCCTCAGTGACTCCTGCTGATGTCCAGGGTGCATGAGGACAGGAAAGCAAAGCAAGGTGCTTGGCTGTTTATTTGTGTCTCCTATGAAAGTTGTGTTTAAAGGGATTGTTTTATAGTCTACTGTATATATTCTCCTGCAATTACTGACCTTGGCTGCCCTTGCCTTTGCATTTATGAAAAGAGGGCAGTACATGTTTTAGGACATTGTATGTTGCCCTGGACGCTTGGAGTGCAACTGGGCATCCCTTGTACTGAGATGGATCAGGCTTTCGTGTGTCCTTCAAATGCTAATCTGATTTTTTTAACAGCTGCATAGGGCAATGATGGCTACTGAGTCCCTCCTCACAGATATCTCATTAGCAAAAGTTCAAATACAAAAGCAAAACCAAATCTCCAATGACTTGAGATTTTTCAGACCTTCCAGTGGTGGTCTTCCTTCATTTACAGAAAAAGTATTATAATAACCATTCCAGCACTGTATATATTATGTATAGAAGACATCATTACTAAAAGTACTGTAGGTGAATTGTTCTGTCAAATTTATATCTTAAGAACATTTTTAGCTGTTTTCTACATCATAAGAATGGAGGTAACATGCTGAACCTGTATATAAACCTTTTGTACATTAAAAAGTAATTTTTTTTTCATAATCCATTGTGTCTGCTGTTACTTCTTTTTATTAGCAATGGTGTTTGGTCTTGGTTTGTCATTGCCACACCAACACAGTCAGTTGGACTCTGGTGGTTGCCCAGAAACCTGGTGGGGAACTGGATGGGCCTGGTGTGCCACAGCACAGACGTGCAATGGTCTTGCCTTGAAGGGCTTCCAGTCTACATTGAGATGGAGGTGGTAAAAAGAGAGGCAGCAAGGCCAGGGTGTGCTGCAAGCACAGTCCTGCTGTCCAGGTGTCTTTCACTGGCCTCTTGCCAGAGGTGATTTGAAGGAAAATGTCAGTGCAGCAGGGACAGCACAGGAGAGGGACTCAGAGCAAGGGCTGCAGAAATTGGGTAACTAGAAGATTTACAGTAAAAATAGCTTGTTGTCTGTCTTGGTCAGTGTCCAAAAGGAGACAGAAATAGGACAGATCAGCAGAAGTGTATTGTGCTCTATGGTGAACTTGCCACCAGCTGCCGCAAGAGAGGAGCCCCGAAGAGGAGATACAAGGACTCCCTGAAACAATACCTCAGCCTTGGCCATATTGACTACCATCAGTGGTCCACTCTGGCCTCCAGTGGGGAGGCATGGAGACACACCATCTATAACGCTGCTGATTCCTTTGAGAATGCACGCAGAATCAGTCTCGAGGAGAAAAGACAATGCAGAAAGAGCCGTGCCTCGCCAACACCGCCTATGGAGACTTTCTGCTGTGCCTTTTGCAACCGGACTTGCCCATCTCGCATCAGCCTCTTTAGCCATCAGCGCGCTTGCAGCAAGCGTGGGTAGAGCCCTTCCCAAATCTTCATTCACGAAGCCTAGCCATGATGCTGGTGATGTATGGGATGGGAAGGAATTACATGATGAGCAACAGATAACATCAGTTGGGATCCAGTTAGAATCTCGTCCAGCCCATTGATGAGAAAGGTTTAATTTGACTGCAGCAAGGACTGGCTCAGCCACTCAAGAGACTGATTTGCAACTTGATTTTGTAGATGTGGGTTGGTGTGGACAGGGCTAGAGCTTTAAGGGAGGGTGAGGAGGCTGTTCACAGGTGATCCTCATGGGCACAGCAATCACTATGGAATGAGTGTCAGCTGTTGGGCAAAGCAGTTGGTAGGTGAATCACACTTGGTTTAAATGAACCAGCAGTTTGATGCAGAAGCAACTGAAGGGGATATATTCCTTTATGCAGTATCCCTGCTGAGCTGAGTGGTAGAATTAGGCACATTTGGGACAAATCCTTACCCTATCATCAGGGTTCCTTCGTAGTCCACAGCAAGAGATTGGCACATCCCTGTTAGGAAATTAATCTTTTCTGGTTTAGACACATAGGAAGATGTGTGTCACTCTCCTCACTGGCCACAGAGAGACCGCAAGTAGCCAGCTTAGATACCTTCTCTAGTGGGGTGAGGTGAATCCTGTGCTCTTGTGAATCTCTTACACCAATCTAGTCACCCTCAGCATGATCTCAGATTGACTCAGTGAATGTGTTAATGATCCTATTAGTCTGTAAATCCACTGGTTAATATCACATCCCTCTGCACTGTCCAAGAACTACAGATATCACAATAAAAATGCATTAATATTATTAAAAGGAAATTGTCCGTAGCTTTTCTGTTGACAAAAGGCTTTGGAGACTCAGATCAGCTCCTACTGCTTTTCTACTTCAAACACCTGAAGTGGGTTTCTAATCTAGATCAAGTGCTGCTTTTAGCACTTCAGAGTTCAATCAGGGCACACCTCTGCCTGTGTGAGAACATATTTATTACTTAAACTGGGCTAAGATTTCCTAGGAGCCCACCTGAGGTCATGTACCAGCATGTGCATTTTTACTGCTTTGCCATCCTGGAATGAACAAGGATCAAAAGGCTCATTGCTCCAATTGTAAGCAGGTAATAACCTTTCTGCAGCAAATATTATTTATAAGCCAGAGCTTGGAGTTTATACTATTGTGACAGCTGCATAATATTCAATTAACCTTCTTTTTAATCAATCATATCCCTTATGAAAACCAACTGTCATAACAGGTCTCATTCTGACTCTCTTTGGTGAGTGTTAACCTCACTCCACTCCCAAAACCAGTGGGAATGTAGGAGTAAGATCCCAGTCTGGCTAAAACCATCACAGCTCTTTAATATCTCAGGTTTTCCTGGAGGGGAGAAAAAGCCTGTAAAAGCTACTGTTGCTGGATCTGATTGCACTTACTGAGTACGGAGTCATTCCGACGGCTCTTTATTGCAGTGGTCTCAGTAGGGATGACATAGGAGCTCTTGTTCTTTACGAGCTGTTGGATCTACTTGGAAGAGCCTGCGTGTTGTAAATAAATGGTGTGTTTTATATTATTGGAAGGACAATTTATGACCAAGCAAGGCCTCTTGCAGACAGCTATTTAACTTGTAGGTAAAATGACCTAACACTTAAGAAATTTAGAAGCTACAAAACAACCTATGTTGTGGCCAATACACTTACTTCTCTTTGATTTATGCTTCATGTAAAACTTGAAATGGCTATATTAAATACGTTTGGTATAAAAATAAAATGAAAAAAAAGAACAAAGCTATGTTTTCACATGTGATGAAGGTTTGTGACTACTGTAGCTTCCTCCAATTGCACCAGCACCTTTGATTCATTACGCAGGTCCCTTTCTCTCCCTAATTCCATTTTCCCTGCACTGACCTGTCAGGCAGATATGTAGGGGACATGGTGGCATGCCTGCTGTCAGCTTTGAAAGAGCTGCTGCATTCAACTATGGTGCACTTGCTGGAAACATCTCCCCAAGTATCTAAGGCTTACCAAAAAGCGGTCTGTGGCTGTTGTGTGTGTCTGTCAGAGGCTCTTTTGCCATCACTTTACCATCATTTGTAGGGTGGTATCAGCAAGGAACAGCAGGCACGGCAACACACCGCGATAGGCACCTCCTGCACCAGGAAACGGGCGATGGGGCTGCGTAAATCTTTGGTCTCCATTGCTCTGTCTAGCCTTAACTCTTTTTAAGTACTGTCCAGGCTTGTCTTCATAGAGAAGGGATATTTAAGGAAGGACCTTGAAGCAGAAGCTTGGGCTGGTGTTCCAAATGTTTTCTAAAGGACTGTCCCTTTGCTTTTTCCTTTCCCTTTTCGCGTCCTTTTCCCTTTCCTTCTCTCCATTTGCTATACATAAGTTGTACAGATAAAGACAACCTTCACAGATGCCCCCTCTCTCCCCTCTCACTATGCCTTTTCTGTTCCTCTTTGGGAAGGACCCCAGAGTGCTCTACCCATACAAACCTCTGCCAGGCTTTGACAGACAGACAGCTGAATTTTTTGACTCAGGCGCATGAGGAACAGCTTTCCTGACACCTGCAGGGTGAATCATGCAGAAGAAGAGCACACATTTCACAGCTGGATGTTGGCCAAAGCACCAAGGTTCATACTACAGTGTGGTGGTAGTGGTTAAAATAGATCAAATGAAATGAGGAGAGCAGCCTGGAAGGAAGCAAAACTCTGGACAGAGTAGGGCTTTTTTTCTTCATGGCTTCGTGTGTCTCCCACCTGGGAGTTCCAAGGGTCTTGAGGAGTTACTGGCCCTGACAAAAACAAAACAAAGAAATGAAGCTTATGAGGGTATAAGAGAGGTCTGTTTTTGGAGAGTAGATGTGTAGAGCTTCAGAGCTTTGGGAACGAAAGCAGCATTTTTAGCTGTGTTACCTCTTTTGCTCACGACTTAGTTGACCAGTCATGCAAGCCATCACCTGAAAGGGCGGTGTGAGTGGTTGGCACAGCAGTCGTATGGCACTTGGAGGGCTTCAGCCACCTGCTGGGATGGGAACGACCGTGGCAGTGACAGTGACCAAGGAACACAGCTGGGATGGATTCGCAGCATGCTTGGAAAGACAAAGCAGCCCCAGGCCTGGAGTCTGTAGGTGGGCTGCCCCACCCTTTGGCAGCACCAGCATCCTGCCCTTGGCTGCAGACCTCAGAGCAAAGGCACTCCCAGGCTCTGCAGCTCAGCCAAACTGCGAGAAGCAAACGTGCTTCTCCCTGTCTGCCTACTGTTACTGTATAGCAAGAACTTGGTGATCT
Organism: Grallaria varia; assembly: GCA_013396735.1. Lineage (NCBI taxonomy): Eukaryota > Metazoa > Chordata > Aves > Passeriformes > Formicariidae > Grallaria > Grallaria varia. Next base: position 1,013,676 of record VWZG01009713.1, read on the forward strand.
CCAGGTGGCTTTATTGGACCCATTTCCCAACTGGCATTCCCCCTCTGAGAAGCTACCTGCCTGCTGCACTTACCCATCTGATTGGCATCTGAGCAAAGTGTCTCCACTGACTGAAAACTGATTTATTAATTTTTTTTTTTCTGAGCAAAATGTCTTGATGTGAATCGTTTAACCTCTGTGTCACTCATCAATAATGACGATAAGTGAAATTCGATGAAATGCACAGAGGATTAAACATCACTCCAGGCACACTGAAAGTGGGCGGTGTTACCGTATCTGAGAGATCTTAAGGAGGGGTGAGAAAATGGGTTTTGCTCTGCAGTCTATGAGGCTGAGCCCCCTGTAGCACCAGCAGCAACAAAGGAGGGTGCTCCAAATCGTGATCCTAATCGTTTCCTGCAGGCCAGTGAATTTCTCTTGTAAGCAGCCATCCAAGAAACAAACAGGTCTCACCTTGCTTGAGGAGCTCTCAGGAAATGATTGCTTGTCTTAGCAATGTCAGGAGATTTGTCAGAGAATATGAAAAATGTTTTCAGGGAATAGAAACCGGGTCTGAGCCAGGTGAAGGTTTCTACTTAATTGGAAAAAAATAAATCCTAGCATTTCCATCATTAACTGGAAGTAAGTGGGAGCATTTTGAGAGATCAGCAGTGGTCTATGTGTTGAAAGCACCAATGACACCAAAGTATTGGAGAAAGCTTTTCTTAAGAGACGAGAGCCAACTTTGTTGTTATTGAACACTTCCAAAAAAAAAAAAAAAGGTCTGTAATTCCCCAAATTACAAGGGAGATTTAAAATCTGAACCCATTCAAAAGCTTTCCCAAAATTTAACACATACTAATAGTACATCAACAACTCTATCCTAAAATCCCTTCAAATCTGAACCTTGAATTCATAAGAGCATGGGGCTGAGACATGACTTCTCAAGTAGTCTTGTAAAAAGTGACATCAAAAGGTTTTTCAGTTGAACTATTATCTGCACATTTCTTCAATAATGTTTTAACTGTCGTTTACAATAACAACAACCAAAAAAGTTAGTAGCAAAGGGCTGGGCTGGTTTCATCATGGGTGAATCAGTACCAGAAAAAGTTAAGTCTCCAAGGAGACCACAAAAAGCTGTTTTCCACCCTTGCTCTCCATAGAAAGTTGTTCCACTTGTAAGAAGTTGGGATTGGGCAAATGTCACAACAGACAAAGGTGTAAAATAAAGTCTGGGGCTGTGGTCCTTTTCGTTTGGCATCATCCCTCCAAGAAAAACCACGCTGTTAGTGGTGTTTAAAATTATTCCAGGTAACACACCAACTATTGTGCTGTGTTGAAATTACATTAGCGGAGGTAAAACATCTTTCCCAGCCCTTCTTTCAGTGCTGACACAAGGTCCTCCAGGCAAAGCACTGCTCCACAGATGTTTCAACAGGTTCAGCAGGGCTTACAAATGGCTCATTTGGGAGCACAGCTGGGGAACAAAGATGGTATTTTCTCTCCTCAGAATAAACCCCATCAATAGAGAGGAGGAGGTTTATTTGTTTTAACATATTTCAAACACCTTTACTACTATGGGAAAAAAAAGACATTGCCATTTTTTTAATAAAAATAACTGTAGAACCACCACAGGCTTGCAATTGTAAACTTGGTCTTGTGTACATGAATCAGTGTTCTCTGTTAGATTATATGAAAACTACTCAAATCAGAAAAAAAAATCCTCAAATGAACCAAACTGGGTATCATGCTGGAACCCAAAAAAGATTCTCCTTGAGCATAGACAGTGTCAGTGAGGCATCATAATTTGCCTTATTGGCTATATTACCACAGGGCTATCCTATCGCATGTGAGGACCCAAGGAGAGCGCTTGGGCTGTGTGAAGAATGGAAAAAATAGATGGAATGTGGAAAGACCATATTTTAACAGTGTTATGAAGGAGGAAGGTGAGTAGAAGGCTGTGGGTAGAGGTCCAACCTTTGAGACACTCTGCCAACAGAAATGTTACCCTGGGGTCATCCCTTCTTCAGCAAACAGTCATTCCTTCCCCGCTCCTTCAGGTGGCCAGTGGCTTGTGGTAGGTCAAACTCCTCCTGCATTTTATGGCTACCTCTGCAGAGGGGTGCTGCTCACTCCCCATGCCTCTCACCCCCTGTTCCTCATGCTGCTGCATCCTTCTCATCTGGCTACACTTCTGCCCTGTCAGCAGAACCAGCCCCCCTCCAGGGGTTTTGCTGTCACGCAGTGTCTGCTACGAGCAGTTATCTCACCTGGCCCATACAATTAAGACAGATAAGGTCTTGAGGACAGACCTGAGTGCTATGTTTCTTTTGGTGGTGGTTTGTTTTTTCTTAAGACACCAAATTTTGAGCCTACCATTTCTCACAGCTAAAGAAAGTACAGAACAACAGCGTTCATGGGCAAAACTAGCCCAAAGCCTGAAACCTTGGCCAAGAGCTGTCTCACTAACCACAAGGAAGGATTAATCTCCTGCCCTCAGAGGGATTTTTGCTGGAGGCAGATGGATATAGCAGCTTAGTAGAGCTGCAAGATGAGTCCGTGTTGCTCCTTACCTAGTTGTATGCGGCCCAGCTGCATATGGTCCAGAATGCTCCTGTAGACAGGCAGCAGGATGAGGAAGGCACAGGGATGCTGATCTGGCATTAAGAAAGAAGACCAAAATGTGGCCCCTCCGGTCTCTATTGCCCCATGTTCCTGGGGCTTCAGTGTTTGCTCTGGGTAGGACATGCCACTTTTCAGAAGAAAACTTGCCCTGGCCCAGTACCAACCACACTGGCCTGGGTTGCTCTCACCACTGGTAGGGCTGATATTTTTGACAGCCTGCAAGGGAGGAGAAAAGCTGCTCATTATGGGCTAGTGATGAAAGATGTGGGTCTGGTCTGGTCAAAGAGGCATGAACATGCTGATTTCTTTTGAAAATAATTTCTCAGTGCTTGAGCCTGGAAATGTTTTGTTTCAAATAACCCTTTTGCTCTTAGAAGCTGCCTTAGTTCAGCCTCTGTCGCACAGAGCAACCTGCTGCTTTTTGGGTTTTTGGAAGGTTTTCCTACCATATCTTGGAGCTCTTGATGTGGACTTGAGTGTTTTGGTTTTTTATATATACCTGTAATCTTGTATATAATGTTACTTTTCTTTCAGGGGAAGCTTCTCCTTTACAAGGGAAATAGCCTTTGTCCAAACTGGACAACCAGCAGTGGGAAAAGAACAATCCAACTTTATTTATGTTCAGGGCCCAAACAATACCAGTTAGAGGTGAGTGCCTTCAATGGCAAAGTCAGAGCTTTCCTTCCATCTCTGCAACTGCAGAAATCCAGCTTAGAACATGACATTCCAGTGAAGAATGTGGCATCTTTTGAGAAAAGTCTTTTCTTTTTCACTGGAAGTTGTGATGAGAGAGACAATCACAAGCATCAAAGAATCACAGAATCATTTGTTGGAAAATACATCAAAGATCATAAAGTCCAACCATTAATCTAACACACCCAAGTCCACCACTAAACCATGCCCATAAGCACCATGTCTACATATTTTTTGAACACTTCCAGGGATGGCGACTCCACCACCTCCCTGGAAAGCCTATCCCAATGCTTGACCACCCTCTCAGTGAAAAAATGTTTCCTAATATCCTCTCTAAACCTCACATGAAGTGCGAGACAAAACAGGCAAAGAAGCAAGTCTGAGCTTAGTGACTTAGAAATGACAAGCTTCCTCGAGTGAAGGACCACTAAGGCATACAGTACAACACGTGACAGGGGGCTCCATCCACCCGCAGCCTTCACGGTGTGCTCAAGGTCACATACAGAGAAAGACAGCTTGGTGTGTGCTCCGTGGGTCAGGAAGCAGGAGATGAAGCAACGCAGGGTACAGTCCAGTACTGCGGGACATTGCAAAGCCCTTATGAATGTATTGCAGGTACAATGACCCTTTGGATAGGGGTTTTTTAGCAGCCCTAGGAGATTCTTTTTTTGTTTTGAAATGTACAGGATGAGACAATGTGAGTACCATCGAGGCTTCATCTCATTTAAAAGTTTATTTTAATGAAGTCACAATAAGGCCTCCAGCTGGAAAGGTTATTTATTAACCTCTTATTTACAAATTGAGCCCTGATTTGAAAATTAAGGCATTGTAATTTAATATTAACCCACATGTCAGAAAATAATGAGACAAACTACAGGGAAAATTGCATTCCATATTGCAAAAGACCCATTTTATTTATAATGACCAGGATTACAAGTCATGCCAACATTGATGGATCATACTTTAAAAATCTTGATAGCTCATTCATTTCTATAATTATATTTATTACAAATTAAATAAGTTGCGGACACCCTTGATATACAAAGAGACAAAATTAATTTGTGAATCAGTATTAATCTGTCATCAAACTAAATGAACTCCCTTTCTGGCAGAATATAATGTACTGTACCAGACTTTCTGTGATCCTCAGGACATGAAAGCAGTGGAAATGCAAGTCCAAGCTGTTGAAGGAACACTTTTTCAGTTGGATATATGTAATTTCTCAGTATGGCTTTTAAAATCAAAAGGTAAGACCACAATAAAAAACTTTCTTGGCCAACACCTGGAAAACAAAACAGTATCTTAACATTTCTGTGAGCCTGCAAGGGCTCTGTAGCTTGGTGCCTCCATGCAGTCAAGTGGTAGAGCTCACTGGACCTCAGCTCAGACAAGCCCTGTAGCCCGGCCAGCCTTCAGACAGCAAACTGACCCAGACGTCATGTCTGCTCTATGCGCCCTCTCAGGCTGGGAGTAAAATGTCATGTGCAGCTCTTTAGCACTTCTCCTGTGACCCCCAGTCCTACATCACACTGTGGGAACTTCCCCTCCTGACCTTGCAGGTCCTGAGGCCCTGGGGCGTTTGCCGTGCCCGGCGGGTGCGGTGCGGTGTCGCCCGAGGTGGGTGTCAGCCCGAGCAGTGCGGGTGATGCTCGTTCCCTGCAGCTGAGGAGAAGGGAACTGTTCAGATGTTCCTGGATGAGATTACAGACCTTAATGCTCAACAACTGCCGCTATGGTTAGCCAAAACGTGTGCCCATCTGCTCTGGGCTTTTGGGCCTGTAGACAAGGAGTTCTGCCAGCTTCAGGAGAACTCAGGCTTTCCTCCAAGGATAAATTTGGAGGGAAAAAAAAAAGTAAGGACAAAGGCTCAGCGCTGCAGGTTAGAGCACATTGTCCTAGTGGACACAAGCAAAGTGCAGTAAGACAGGCTGCATGTCCCCTTGCCTACATCATTCCCATCCCAGCATCATCCCCAGAGTCAGTGCTGACAAGCTAATGCTTTTAAATAGGACATAACTCGTCTAAGGGAGCAGAAGTATTGCTTGTCTCTCTGTGGAGCAGGGAGTTGTCCCTGTGTTTGCAGCCTTATTATTTTTAAATGTCTGCATTTTCTTATGCTGACCCCCTCTCCCTTGAGTTGACCATCATCAACTCCCCTAAGTTCATCATCTCAAAGGCAGATTTTCAACTCCAGAAGACTGGACTCCCATCTAAAATAGGCCAAAACACACTGAACTCCCCTGACACAGTCTGCTGATCTCCCCATGTCATTTAGCAACTAGGATCAACTAATAAGGTGCAAGATGTAGAAATATCATTCAGAGTTACCTACCCGTAACTAAATAACTTTGTAATGAAAGAAAGGCCATTTTGAGCTGCTGCCTTGAAGACTGACTCCATCTCCATAATGAAAGAAATATGACTCAAGCAGAGACAGCCTGCATGTGGAATTAACAAACCCTCTTTGTGTTGCTGTAGGAAAGACTCACACTGAGTTGTGTGCTTGCATCATCTTCACCTTATTTTCCTTCAAAACTGATTACTCCACTTCAAAATATTCCTGCAACTTTAAGTCTGCTTGCAGGGAGCTGGTGGGCCCCTTCTCTCGGAAACAGAGAGCTGAAAAGGTGTTTCTGAGCTAAAAAATTTGTCTTAGGTTAACTTCAGCTATAGAAGAAGAACAGTACCTGCTTTAATAATATAACAGTATTTAATTCTGACTGTTCATAAAGGAAAAACTCAGTATTGCCAGAAGAAATGATTTATACATCTTTATATGACAGTGTTTTTCCATTCACCTCTTTTGGAGCATTTCCTTCAAAAGACATTAAGCCCATACATTACTATTCAAAGAGCTTAATTCAACCCAGGCAATAATGACCCATAAATATTCATGATTTTCTTTTAACATTAAAATAACATCTGTTTCAAAACATCTGCAATCTGTTTTCAATGCTTCGGTAACATTTAAATTAACTGTAACTAATACAATAAACCACTATTAGGGATAATGATAATGAAGGATGCCCTATTAAGAGACATGAACAACATGGAATTGAACGAAAAACAAAACAAGGGGTGGAGGGGATGAACCCAATAGTCAGATACCAAAGCTCCTTGGAACTTAAATCCAGAATTATGGGAGAGTTTCCTGTGTGTAAACTATTGTTTAACCATCTCGGCTGCTGTGTCTCAGCTCCGCTTGGGTCTCGTTCAAATTTCCACCGCCAGAGCAGTAATTTATGGCACAGGCAGTGTGACTGCTTTTAATGCCGGGGTGGAAGGGAGACTCATTCTCTCCAGCTGAAGGGGCCCCCAAAGTATTTCTGAGCTGGGAAAGCCAGACTGAGCGCCCAGGGCTCTCCCAGCCAGATGTGGTTAACAAGCCAGTTAACCCCCTGCCCGCCAGCGAGATGTCCCTGTGCCCGGTGAGCGCCGATGCCCGGTGAGCGCGCTTGCATCTGCTGCCGTGCTCCAGGCGGTGGAGTTAACCCAAACGATTGACTTCCCCAAGAAAGGGCTATTGTTTTCTGCTATGATTTCTCCTCTTTTTCTCCCTGTGGCCAAGGCAGATGACATCACTGCACATCTGTATATCATTGCAAGGGTGAAGGTGTAGGTCAGGCACGTGACGGTGCTGGGAAGGAAGGTTCTCATCCTCTGCTGGCGGCTGCCAGTGGGCTGACTCTTGGCACCTGCCTCCGTGGGACCCACATGCACCTCACACCCACAGCCCCTGGCTGGAAAGTTTTACTTTCATGGAAAGTCTTGGTGGGGCACCAATCATAAATCAATGTGTTTAAAAATTTTATTTAGGGGGTTTGTGGTTTGTTTAGGTTTTCTTAAGCCAGCCCTTCCTCTTTACTTCTCCCACTCCCTGACAAAAATCCAGGAGGCGTTTCTAATCTCCTGGACAAAATGCAAAAGGTAAAGGAATACAGCAGCTGGTTTTGCTCTTATCTGATGATTTCTTTTAAAATAAATTCTATGTTAAAATACATTTTTCAGTCAAAAAAAGAAAAAAAAAAGCCAGGACTTGCCACACATCTGCACAACTTTAATGCAATTAATATTGTCAGAGAGAAGCCTTTTTACCCCCAAATCCCTGGGCAATCTAAAGAGTCCATTGCATAGGTACAAATAGCTCCGGGAATAAGCCCATGGCTGTTCATCCTCACCGACCCAAGCACTGCACCCCTGCCATAAACCCTGCACCCTGGCTGTGCTCCCAGCCCCTGGCACTGGCCGGAGCAGGTCCTGGCAGGCCACCACGGAGCCGTGCCTCTGTGCCTTTCCAGCAGTGACAGTAGCCCATGGAAAGCAGAGCATAAATCCAAACCATTTAAAGTGTGATTAAGGCTTCCCCTGATTACTGCTCTGCATGGTATTGAATGCTTCGGCTGTCGGTGATTTATTGAAGTAATATATAATATGCTGCATTCAGTTAACAGTCCCCATCAAGCACAATCTAGCTGAATAAAAAAAAAAAAAA